>JALIZH010010656.1:0-123683 GCA_030522465.1 Rhipicephalus appendiculatus | reverse complement strand
TGCGGCTTCTATCTTTATTTTATCTACCTCGAATTTTCTCCCACGGCCAACCTTGCTTTGTCACTCATGGGAACCAATGACGCCGCCGCTGAGGCTGCCGACGCAACCCACGGCGGAATTCCTGTGAAACGAGAGCTTCAACGATATCACGTCAAGATCTGGCCCGTGGATAAGCGGGCGCGTTCACAATTGCCTGCAGCGTCCTGCAGAGGAGTAATGGTAGCATCAAGAGATGACGTGCTGCAATTCCTCCTTGGAGACTGAACAGTTGCTCCCCCCATTTTTTGGATATATCAGCAGTCTTGTTCCACTTGGTCTCCTTTGAGTCTCGAAAATATTAGTCTAGAAATCTAGAATCAGCATTTGCCGTCTTTACGGCCATTATGGCTTATAGCAGCGGTCTGGAACCCGCGGCCAGCGAGCTGCATGCGGCCCGTTTAGCAGGATTATGCGGCGCCCGGCACGGCGTCGAACACAGCCCCCCCCCCCCCCGTTTCCTTTGCCACTTTCTAAATCCATAGGTCGGCACAACTTTTTGGAGCTCACTCAGACTCACTCATGAAATATATTTTGCGCTTAGGGCTCACTCGTACTCAGACTCACCAAAGTTTTCTTGAGCCGGACTCACTCGGACTCACACTCAGGAAAATTTCTTCAACCGGACACGCTCAGACTCAAAGTCACCAAAACATTACTCACCCGGACTCACTCAGACTCAGACTCACGGGTCGATCTGAGTCTGAGTGAGTCCGAGTGAGTCGACTCATGAGTGAGTTCGCCGACCTATGCATAAATCAAGGCAGACATGGCAGTTCTGACCTAACGTGAAGTTTTCGCTGAAAATTATGATGATTTTTAATCAGTTTTACAAATTAGTATCAATTCGCTGAATTTTCACGCTTTGCCTGGCAATTTCTTCCCTTCATCCCCTCCCCGATTTTCCGTTCGGCCCCGGCTGCGTCGGCATCATGCAACTTGGCCCTCCACCTCAATAGGTTGCTGACGCCTGGCTTATAGTAACGGGGATATCGCAAAGCTGAGAAAATTTCTAGGCAAAAGCAAAATAGCAGCCGAGCCAAATAATCATGAGCATTATCGTAGAATCAGTAGTCTTTGTGTAACATTTGTTTTCGAATTTGCATGTCCGCGCAGTAGCAGCGCGCTCTGAATCGAATGAAAAATTGGGGGACCCTTAATCTTCGCTTTTAAGAGGTGAACGCGATAGCGATATCCTGTCCCTAGTGCGTACTTGAATCACTTAGTGCATACTGTAATGGGTAGCATGCTTTAAACCAGGATCAATTATGCGCGGCAATGTGGGAAATGTTTTCGAACTTGCTACGCACCTACTACGTGGTGTTAAGGGAATACGTGCAGTAAGGTGGGTGCCATTTGTAATAGGTGGCTGGCTTTAAATTATGAAATCGTTATGATAGTCACATATTCTGACGCCCGATGACAATGTACGCTTGTACAACGCAATATTCCTGGGATATTACATGTTATATTGCGACGCCTATATAAAGGACGCTTGCGTTTGCGAAGCATGAAAGTTATTTTCACTGCATTTCCAAGCAGAGGAAGTTATTTTCACAGTATTTCCAAGCAGAGGCATGGCTGTGTTCGATCCGGGTTTGATCCTCACTCGGGTCCGAAAAATTTGTATTATTTATTTTATTTGCATCTTTCTCGATTTTTTGGTCACGGACAAGATGATGATTTTTCGCTCACAACCAACGATGCCGACGCCGACGCCGGAATTTCTGCGAAACAAGCTCTTTGACGCTATCGCGTTAGAAACCTAGACCACGGACCGTGGTGAGCGTCGCGGTTTGCTCGAGACTCGAAATACTGTTCCAACAAATATGTATGACTCAGATGTCTGCGTATTTTATCGTGCACTCCATCAGAGCGCTCTTACCACGACCTGACAGGCGCGCAGTTGCCCCTTTTTCTTAACCTGGAACGTTTTTATGTGACGCAGTCTCTTCAACATTTGAAGAAAGAATAGCTGTCGAGACAGCTATTGTTTCTGTTTCTACAAATATAATAGCTAATGTTTCCACGTATACAATAGCTGTTTGACAGCTATTATGCATGTGAAGCACGATTTTATGCATGTTATGCCAAAACCTCATTATGAATCTTTGAAGAAGCAGGGGATCTATTTTTATAAATGTACATAAGGTTTTAGTTTCTTTAGTTGATGCTGCTTCACACTGACGTGTCATTGCGCGGCTGCTGATCCGTTAGTGTTCTAAATTTTTCGCTTTTCTACGTGAGCTTTTCAGAGTGGTACATAGATGTGCTTTCTTGTAAAAAAAATATACCGGTGGTTATGTGTTCTGTTGCGCAGGTTCTTGCGCCATGCACCTACGCCCATAAATAGCTCAGGGGCACTATTTCCTTTGTTTATTGAAGAAGAGCATATGGAAACAGCATAACTTATGTTTAACGTACCTCCTATACAAATAGTTCACCATATATCTGCCTAATTTTGTTACTCTTCTGCAGGATACCTTCACTCAATTATAATAGAATGTTTTTTGTTAATCTGTACACATATCTGGTACAGAGGGGTAATGTTTTTTCGTTCTAAAATTTTTAATAATTGTAATCACACGCATATAGAGGAGCCCACAGTATTTTAGAAAAGGAGTAGTAATGGCACTGAAACGCTGCTGAAATGCTGAAGTGGTGCATTTATGAAAATATACTTCGTACAATACTTTTCTCACAACAATGTTTTTCAATAGACGTCTCGTTAAAGGTGCTCAGTGTTTTAGAAAATCAATAAATTAGGCTTTTTAACTCCATGTCACCGAAACATTACCGCCGATTCCTACAGAATCTTAAGAGCACCCCTGATACTTGACATAAAAAATTCCGCAGATACCACGTACATTGGGAATCGCTGTCATGCGAAGCATACGGAGGGAAAGTAACTGTGTTGTATTTTTGTTATTGAGCGAAGCGTTACGAAATTACACTGAAGATATGTATAAATGTTGAATGTACAGACATATTTCGAACAGTCGCATATGTTTTATTTAGCCAGTTCTTTACAGTTGCGTAACTACATTGATCATATCTTGCTTATTAGATGGAAAGACTTTCTGGATCTATTAAACCAACTATGACTATATCCCTGTATGTATTTTCTATCTAGCCACCTACGTCTTTGTCAATTCATTGCCGTTTGGCTATATATATAGATAGAAATTTTTACAGTGATTTTCTTAAATACTTCAATACAATGGTGCATTAATACCATTACATATAGATCATGAAGAGAATATCAAGGCATGCACGTCATGGGAATTATAATCGACGCACATATGTCTTCGGGCTCGTGGTCCCTTGGATAACTTCATATACCCTTCACGCGCGAATAAAGACACAGTACATACAAATCCGTGAAATATACCCAACACTATTCCAAGTTTCATGCTAATGTAGAACTATTGTTCTTGGTTCGCGCAATTTTACTAAGTCATCGCAACAAGAGTGTCATTACACTTCCACTTGTGGAAGCGTAATTAGATTTCGAAGTGCAATTATCTTCCAGTTTGACACGAAAATAATCAAATTTTAGGCAGGCAGGTCATGCGCGCTTTGTTCTTCAGGCATTTCATCTAGTTTAACTGTTCAACAAAGTTATTGGCTTTTGTCATGCGCAACACTTTGACATTAAATAAAGGCGCACTGATAATGCATGATGTTAAGTTAATCCGATGGTTAATGTATTTTGATCTTTATTGGGCATTTTTCGACCACTTGTGTTGATATACACCCACAAATTTACAAGACATGATGTGAGCGACTTTCGCAAGAATCAGTGGGACGAGGTGACATGAATGTTAAAGCACGTACGTATATATTTTGACAGCACCGCAGGGTGTAACATCGCGAACGTCCAAAATTAGAGTATCCAGATGTGAATTATGCTTGCAATCATGCTCACTTGACAAGATATTTCTGCAACAATGACTTTCAGTCTACAGTTACCTCATTATAATTTCATGATATCTTAATGTAGCAAAACTCGCGTATTTAGCAGGAAGCGAATGCCTATAAATGGAAAGCGTCATTCTATAGATCTATTTGGCTTAATACTACGTTATTAGCGTCAGTTCATGGAAATAATGACGCGATGTACATGCGGTGTTCTCTTAACACACATCTTCGTCATTGCCATAAGTTGTAAGTATTTTTACCACGCACAGTGTTATTTTGATATGAGAGTGAGTAGAAATTCGAAGTTCATTTTTGCAAGGAATATGGGGTGCAATAACGCAATTATATTGCAGTGGAATTGGATTCCGGCTGTTTAAAAAGAGTAATTGACCAAGAAAATCAGGGATAGGCAAAAAAAATACCATCTTTTTTTCGGAATAATATAGTCAAATTTCGTGTTACGTTGCCGGAAGTCCTTTCCTTAGCAACGAGAAAAGAAATGTTGGATAGGAGAAGTTTTCGCTAGCTCGCTGTGTTACTGTGAGTGATATGCTAGGCGCTTTGAGTGAGAACAACTACAGATGGCGCTATGTGTGCTGCGCAGCAACTAGTCGCACAGTCGCACTGTGTGTTCCGCTGGCGGGATTTCATTGTGCAGCGCAGTTCAGTGTGTGCGGCATTTCAAGCGTGGATACTGGCCCGCGAAGACGTGATGTAACGACGTGTGTAGCCCTTACTAAGCCTTATTAAAACGTTTCTCAAGCGTGTGGTGAGCCTTCCTGCGTTCAGTCAAAGCCTTACATTTTGCGCAGTCGACGCCAGACCTCTGACAAGGCAGCCATCCATGGCAGTACGCCTTTTCAACCAAGTTCGCCATTTTACCCACGCCGCGGAAGACTCGCGTCTCAATACACTATTTTCGTTACCACCAATTGCTGTTCACTTTGTATCACAAGGTATGCACAGCCATTGCTTGAAGATTGCCATGAATGTTGACAAGTAGCCGAAAGCTCGGATCCCGTGGTTGGCCTGCCGCGGTCCGCTCACTCGCCTAGTCTTGGGTGCCCATCAAGGGTGAGTAGAGTGTCGCCTGACGGCGCATCACGCGTGTAAAAACTTGGGAGGACTTAGATTCATTGACGATGCTGCTGTTCGCAATCGATCTCAGGCGCAAGGAATCACCCCGTCGCTAATTAGAAAGCCCCGGCTGCAAGGAATAGCTTGTTGAACGCCTCGAAGCCGACATTCGCCAACGTCGTGAAGCAACACCTCCTTGAAGCGTCCAAACGCCGAGGTCGCCCGAAACGCTGGTTTACCCTTTGATCCCGCAACGCTCAAAAGCCTAAAACTTCCGTTCCAACAGCTACCATGCTCATCGACTACAATTACTACACTGCCTAGCCTTAATTCATGGATAGCCGACTTCGATGATTCCCTAACGCAAAAATGTTAATGTGTGGCTCAGTGGCGTCCGCCGTGTGCAGCAGCTTGCCGAAAGGGACGACGCCACCACCCCGCCTCATTACAGCCAGTAAACTCAGAGCTGCCACTCGCAAATTGAACCTAGCTTTCGTAAATCAACATCTGACATGAGAAACGTGAGCGCCGCCTTGAAAAAATCTACGCATCTCATTCTCCGGAACAGTCCTAAAGAACTCTGTCATCATACGCTTATTTGGTTCCCTGCTCACGTCGGACAGATCCCTGGCTGCCCCGTCAACCTCAATCAATCCGCTCACAGTGCTGCGCGCTTATTGACTGACCGCGCAGATATGGCCGATTCGAGGCCGTGGAAAACAGGGACGTGCCATCAACTTATAACGAAATTACCAAGCACTTCTACCTCTCCCGTCGGGTCTTCCCGCCGCCTAGCCCTAAGCTAAGTCGGCCTCAAGCTCTCACTTTAAGGCTATTGCAAACGGAGTCGCACCCAAATCCACACGTACTGCACGCCATATACCCGGAACTCTACGATAATGATATATGCAACCAATGCAAACTCACCCCGGCAACGCTTAGACACATCCTCTGGGAGTGCACTACAATGTATAACGATGTTAACCCCGATGCTACTTCGGCGAGGTGGGCGGCTGCCTTGCGTAGCTCCAGCCTAGCCGACCAGAAATTGGCCGTCCAGCAAGCCCGCGATGCGGCTGTTAGGCTAGGCCTCTCAGTCCCAACGTGGGAGCCCTGAGCGCGTTCGCGTGCTTCTTGCAGGACATTAATAAATGTTCTTCCATCCATCCATCTCCACGAAGTGAATCATGATGAGTGGGCGAAGCACTGGGAATCATTCTTACCGTGAATTACCGGTGAGATTGCCCACTCACGCATGTAAATGAGTGACAACGTGTGTGTACAGCATATACAATGTGTTTTTTCCGTTGAGCCGCCGCTTCCCGCCCCCCTCAACACCAGGGTAGCAGCTGGTTGTCGGCGTGGTCATTTTGCCGCTGCTTCCCAATTTTTCGCCACCAGGGTAGCTTCCTCTCTGCGTAGACGTCGAGCCGCCGCATGCCGTGCTCTCGCCACCGGAGTAATACCTTGTTGTCGGCGTTGCCACTTCGCCCTTCGCGGGCGAGAGCGCTTTCACGATCGTTTTCGTCCATGACGCAAAGAGAATGTGTGGTTATTTGTGCCAGTCACGCCATCGGACAACCTGAAGCACCTGAATCGGCAGACCATCTCGAGAAAGCTGGAGTCTTTGGCGCCAAACGAAATAAAGGATGTACGCGTCAACGCCCGCAAGAATGTCTTGGCTGTCGACGTAATACACCAGCCATCTCTGCTAAATCTGACCTGCATCACAGACCTCGATGGTATCAAGGTAAAAGCTCATATTCCCCTGAACAAGGACATGGTGGTTGGTGTAATATACGATGTTGACACCACCATTCCTTGTGCCGACCTACCGATGCTGATCAATGCAGCGAGTGACCACACCAACATCGTTCAAGTATCCCGCTTGGGAAAGTCACGTTGCGTGAAGATTATCTTCAGAGGCGACACTTTGACATCCCACGTGAAGGTAGGACACTTTCGACACGTGGTTCGTCCGTTTACACCTAAACCACTACAATGCCACAAGTGTCAGAAAATGGGTCATGTGAGCGGAGTTTGCAGGAACGTGGTGGTTTGCCCCCGATGTGCAGAGAACCACGATGCCGAATTCTGCCGAGCAACTACCCTGAAATGTCCCAACTGCCACGGATCACATGAAGCTTCATCAAGAGACTGTCCGTCAGTGAAGAAAGAATGGAGCGTAATAAAACAGATGGTAAGGGATGGCTCGACACACAAAGAAGCCGCTGAAATTGTCAGAAAGCGACAACGACGTTCCCGTCACCGACGGAGGTCTAGGAATACCACTGCCCAAACTGGACCCTCACCGCGATGTCATAATTCAGCGGACCACCAGACTTCTCTTTCCCGACAGCTGTAACCACTGCCGCCGCCGCCGCCACCACCACCACCACCAGCCAAAGCGTTGCGTTCGGAGAGCCAAAAAGACGCCGAGGGGATGAAAGCGGCGGCGGATGTCGAGTGGCCGTCCTTACCACGACTGCACGTCCACAAAGAGACGACACAAGACTCTCCTAATAATCTCCGCGACGAAGACCTACGTGTCATCGCCGTGTTGAGGTCCTTGATCAGCACAATGCGCGCACTCCTCACCGGATTGACAACCCCATCAGCTCGAAGCGCATTGCAAGTTCTGGACACCTTGGAGCTAGTCCTTGCAAGCCTTCTTTAACATCATGGACTGCAGCCTATAGACTTTGTCTACGACAGTCAAAGTCGCCCGTACTCTGTGAATGTTTGCAGTTTTATTACCTTCCGGGCATGCGCCGCGCACGCTGCTATGCGTGCAAGCGTATTACTTATCCCCTCTTTCCTTCTTCCCTTCTCTATTCTTTTCCTCCCATTTCCCCCTTCCCCCCGTGTAGGGTAGCAAACCGGGTACAACCTGGTTAACCTCCCTGCCTTTCCTTTGCTTTTCTCTCTCTCTCTCTCGTGGTTTGAAACGCGCTTATTCTTTATCGTCACCAGCGTCATCGTCATGACGTATAGTGGGTACCTTGCATGTGCTGTGCCGTGATGGCAGAAAGAGAATGTGTGGTCTGGAACGCGCTAAGTCTTCATGGTCACTAGTGCCATTTTCATGGTCATGGCAAAATGGGTACTCTGCGTGTGCTGCGCCGTCATGGCAGAAATCTACCATCTCCACGAAGGGAATCATCACGAGTGGGCGAAGCACTGGGGATTGTTCTTACCGTAAACTACTCATGACCTTGCCCACGCACGCATGTAAATGAGTGACGACGCGTGTGTACGGTATATACAATGTGTTTGCCGTTGAGCCGCCGCTTCCCGCGCCCTGAACGCCGGGTTAGCAGCCTGTTGTCGGTGTTGCCGCTTTGCCGCTGCTTCACGAGTTCTCGCACCCGGAGTAGCTTGCTGTCTGCGTTGACGTGGGCCCACCGCATGCCGCGCTCTCGCTTCCGGAGTAGCAGCTTGTTGTCGGCGTTGCCGCTTTGCCTTTCGCGTGCGAGAGTGCTTTCACGATCGTTTTCATCCATGGCAGAAATATAATGTGGCGTCTGGAACGCGCTTATTCTTATCGTCATCAGGACCATCGTCATCGCCATGACGTACAGTGGGTACCTTGCATGTGGGTGTCCATGATAGCAGAAAGAGAATATGTGATCTTGAACGCGCTTATTCTTCATCGTCATCAGCGTCGTCGTCATCGGCGGACAACGGAAAAGCCTAGACCCTAAGGTGCTTCGCCCCTCAAAAACAGTTCCGTCAGAGGTGACACTCTTCGATTGGCAGGAACGCGTTATAAAGATAAGACTTAGCCCAGGGCAAAGCCTACAAGACCAGGCTTGCGCCATGTTACGGGTGATCGAAAACTACTCCGCATTGCTCATGGAACCCGAGAAAATTGATTACCTACTAGAACGCTTCTAAGAGCCACATGTTATGACATCCGTTGTTGCTAATAGGCCATGAACGGTGCGTGACTTCTTATCTACGTGCACAAGCTTGGACTAGTGCACTCAACATAGTGAAAACACGGCAAGTGCGAAACCAACGCTGAGACCACCTTAGCAATCATTTCAAAGGGGCAATATAGTACATCAGCAGCACGATTTCGAACCACCACCACATTCAACAGCTGCAACAGCGGAGCCAACATAACGTATATATTAACTGCCCAGGGAACAATACGTACAGTGATATCAAGCTGTTTTTGCACACTACGGGGCAGCAGCATTCCGGAGTGGCCAAGAAAAATACACAAGTAGTCTGATACCAATGCAAACAGCTAGCGAATTCTGCAGCGACATGTCCTTCGCGTAACAAGGAATCATGGAACCAATTGCCGCCCATTCCTGGTGTCCAACAGCCTCAGGCCATTGACAGTAAATCCTGTAATCTAAATGGTTCCCAACAACTGTGCTCATTTTTTATGGTGACCGTTCCTTCTACAACGCTAATATCATGGACGAACTAACGTGGGACAGCGCGCCTAGACTAGACAGAAAGCTACAAGAAGCGCACATGCACATTTTTATAGCTCCTTGCTCGTACCTACACGTAGAAAGCTACATTATTGTAGCTCGTAACGCGCTGTTCCACGCTCAGTACGTACCAACTGACCCGCCAACAGTCAGTATTTATAACTTACGTATTTCCGTTGTTGGAGGGGATACAGCATTAGCGGTTGGATCAGCGCTTCTGTCGATAACTATTGGTCCTATGACTTGTGTGGTTGAGGCCGCAGTTTCGGAAAACACCCTCTGCCTTATCCTGGCTGAACAGTGGTTTTCGGCAGCCGAAGCTCGCTTGATTTTCGAATCACCACAACCGACTCAGCTACAACACCCAGCCACTGGTTTAACGCATTTTGCCACTCAGCCAAGGCCTAGAGGGAAAATGCATCAGCATTGGTGTAAATCGCAAAATTGACTACAGAAAAGAAGAAGTCTGAGAGCCCACGGAGGCGACGCACTACACCAACCAAGTATCGACGTCGCAGGTCCCCTACCAGCTCCTCGTCCGCCTCAAGTTTTAGCCATGCTTCTATCAAGACTGCATAACCAGAGAAACGGCAAGCTGTCTGCCTGCTGCTGGAAAATATGGGCCAGCGCAAGAACTTTCGGCTACAGAATTGACACCGCAACTCTCAGGGCCCGGAGGACGCAGGCGGGGTGGTCACATATGCAGTGCCTCAGCATCGCCCTCTCGTCCAGGAGCCACGGCATTACCGGGCAGACGTAGACTGCGGCCAAGCCCTCCACGTGGCAAGCTACAGGAGCTCATCGCCTAGGTTCTCTTGTGGGCAATGGTGGATCGTGAAACCTAGCAGGAAGCACTGACCATCTCCACTCACTCTGCGTGTGGAGAGGGGTCGAACGCCTCCACCTACACACGAAAGCAGACCACCACTTGGTCCTGCTATGAGCCCACGCAGGCAACAACGGGCCATGGCCCAGCATTCAGGAAGCGATGCCAGGAGCACAGGCGCGCGCAGCGTTCCCCTTCAGGGTGGGCGACGGTTTGTCGCAGTGCCCCTCTCCCTATTATGTCAATATATGTGGATGACTTTTTGCCCCCCCCCTCCTTTAGGTGACTGGGGGGGGGGGGTCACTAAGCCCTCTGCACCCACCCAACCCGTGCGCACGCCTATCGCCAGGAGGTCTCGCAGTCCATATCAACCTGTGAAGTGGTACAGTGTTGCCGGCGCAGCACAACAAACACACCCACAGAACAACCGTCACTGCGCTAAAACTTGTTGTTCTTGTTGGTGCATACATCCAGAAATTGCGAGACGCAAACCACCAAGCAAAACAGGCGAAATGAAAGCTCTTTCCTTTCGCCCGTTTTGCTTCGTGGTTTGCGTCTTACAATTTCTTTGAACAGCAATCACATTCATCATAAAAAGAAAGGCAATAGCTCGAGTGCCCCCCCAGAGTCATCATCGTCTTCGCCATCCGCAGAGGAGCCTCCATTACTCAAAAAGAGTCCCTCCTGAGGATGAATCATGCTCAAGTTCTTTATCATCAGGGTTTACATTTCCTGAGTGTATGCACCAGCTTCCTTGTCGCCTCCAAGACCTTGAGTTTGAGCGAGTTAGGGCATCAGGTTAGGCGGTTAGGTTGTTCATCCCGACATAGGCGGAGTGTGAGTGATGTGCTAGCACTACTGCAGATGGCGCATGGCGTTCTAGGGAGCACATATGGCCACACAGACGGACACATTGTGTGTTCCGCTTGCTGGAATTCGTTCCACGTCGCCGTTCAAGGTGTTCAGCAATCTAGCTACGGACGCTGGCGTATGTAGACGTGTAACAATGTCTGTAGCCCTAATTAAGCCTTATTAAAGAGTTTGCTTACAATGCTGCGAGTCTTCCTGCGTTCAGTCAAAGCATCACATTACACGTCGTGATCAACAGAAGAAAGTAAAGACAATATTGTCACTTACATGTAAACAGTTGCAGGAAGCAAGCACGAGTAGCGTAAGAGCAGCGACAAAAGGAAAAGCTTTATTTGAGCGAACTTGTGCTCATGCAAATGAAACTAAGGGACCACACTGTGGCTCACAGACAGCCGAGACTAAGCGTAGCCCCGCAACTGTCTGCCGTTGTTCCAGGCCCCACCAAAAACGGCTCGCCCACCCTCCTCGCCCTCACGCATGCCAATCATCGGGCTTGAGATCGGCGCCTGCGCAAAACTGATTCTGATGTGCCCCGTTAATCTGCAAACTCCGCACTATACAAAAACGTTCCAATAGCAGTGCAGGCACACAGCTGCGAATATAACCAGTCCGTAGCATCACGCGTCGAAATATGACTGATTTCGCAAAAAAAGTAAAAGATGTTTCAGTTGACCCTCTTCAAATTATTCACTTTCTAGACGGCCAGAGCAGCTCCTACGTGTAGTAAGAACCAGCAGGCACACGTGAAAGAAGCAAAATCATAGCCAGGTAGCGTGGGAGCCAAAACTGGTTTCAGTGTGATATATTTAAGCGCAAAGTCGGAATTCGTTGACGTTAATAAATTCTTACCAATATTTGCAGATATTGGACACCCACTTGAACATTTTTCAACACAGCGCTCTTTCGCTATTAAAACAAATTAGTCTAGCAAAACTTATGCCTGCAATATAGCTAATCAACATTCCGGAGACGCATTTTCTCGCCAAGATGATGTCACATGACAGAAAAGAATCTAACCATGGCCTACAAAGATGGCATGCTAAAAACTTCATTAGGAGATATGAAATATTTTTCTTGTTTAATCAAAAAGGAAGTTTAAACTAGCGTTGTAATGTTTAAGAAACAGCGAAGCTTACTGACCTTACGAGCTCAACGTGGCCTTCTTGGCTCATGCTAGGACATTTCTTGGCGCAAACATAGGGCAGTTGAAACAAAGCCTGTCACAGACCATGCAAGAATGTCCAAACTGCAGCGCCACAAACTAACGTGCAAATCTGGCTTTGATACCTCTGGTAGAAACGGAGACCTTTCTTTACTCGTACTCGGCTCGCGCCACGCGGGTAAAACTCGGCGCGGCAGCTGCGCGGACTCCCCATGCAAATGTAACTGGTAGCGGAGCTTCCATAGAAGCCCATATGTTCAGAAAATGGCGGCTCATCAGCTGCTCGTGGGGCTTAGCGCCATCTGTGTGAGGAGGAAACACTTCCGGTGGAACAAAAAATAAAGCGGATGTGACGCAATAGCTGGTAAACAAGTGACGTCATTTTGTTGGCACGAGCGCGAAATTTGATCGTACATTAGTTTTCCTAGGCCCCTGATTGCTAAGGACTGGCGCTAAGGCGATCGCCGGCGAGTCCTCCAAGAGTGCGCTTCAAGTCAACGGCCAGTTAAACTAAAATTGACTCACGACTAGATAGTGATGTTTAAGTGTACTACCGTTAAACTCGCCTCGGCTTCACAAGGCAACTTATTCTTGGAACTTTTATTCGGCGCTCGAGGCATCCTCCACAGATGGATTAAAGCAAGCAGCAATGTACAGAGGGGTTCACTGTTAAAGGGAACACCGGAGCGCGTGTCGTCTGCTCGGCGCCACCGCCGGCCGGCTGCGGCAACTAGTTTCGCGCAGGAGCAGTAAGCGCTGTGGGCGGCGCTCGTTTGTCGTCTGCTACAGTTGCGGCCGCGCTTTCGATCGCCGCGAAGCCAGCCGTCCCCGCACTTTGAAATTAGTCCGCGAGCTGCATGGCCACGCTCAGATGGAAAGCTGTCGCAAAGCTGAACGGGATTTAGATTATGTAAAATACTACATCATTGATATTTTTGTTGGTTCTTTTAAAGAAGCATTACTTCTTCTTTACGGACGTCTCTTTCTGGCACAGCGTGCGTGACGCTGGGCAAACTGAAGGCGCTTGTTCTTGTTGGCGGTCCGTAGGGGGGAACTTCTGTGCCATTGTTCGGCTTTTCAGACCTGCCTGATACAGGCGGCGCTTCACAGTGTTCTTCGAAGCGTTCAGTCCAAGGTTTAGCTTAATGTCGTGAGAAGAACACCTAGGGTTGTCCGCCGCAGCAGCTACGATGGCGAGGTCTTCCTCGTAGCTCTTCGCCGTGGCTTCCGAGGAGCGTCCTTTATCCGTCGGTCGACCTTGTACGCTTGATAAATGCGGTCCACTGTTTTAAGTGGCCTGTGCGTTAATTTTGAAATAGCGCGTTGACTGTAATTTCGTAGCCACAGTTCAACCATACGTTGCCTCTCATCGTGTGGCACTCGGGCCATCGTGTAATCGCAGCAATCGACGCCCACCAGAAAGCTTTCTCGAAGCGGGCAATTCTTTATCTAACGTGAAGGCGAACGAAAGACGGAAATCCGGCTGATGTGTCAGGTGACATTTATCTGATTATAGATCATTCCCGTGGTTTTCCTTCCTGCTCGAAAGAAAGCGACGATTTTCAACATTTTGCGACTTCGGCCGCGCTTCGTGACGAGCTGAAGCGCGGCCGCAACTGTAGCAGACGACAGACGAGCGCCGCCCACAGCGCTCACTGCTCCTGCGCGAAACTAGTTGCCGCAGCCGGCCGGCGGTGGCGCCGAGCAGACGACACGCGCTCCGGTGTTCCCTTTAACAGTGAACCCCTCTGTACCTTTCATATCTGCAGCTTTGCTTATTTGCTTCGCGCATACGCAGGTTCTTTAGTGTGCACATTGCTTGTGTTCTTCATTTCTAACAAGAAGAAATGATGCTTAGTCCCGCCAAAATTATGACACTTCAGTTTTATTCAATGGTCACCATAACTCAGTTTTATTACACTGCACACAATGAACACCAAGTGAATAAGCAAAAATTGTGCGGACACTACATGCGCTTTTTTTGCCTCATGCTCCGATAAATTACCGTTAGGCATGCGAATGCAGGTAAGCGAATCGCGATAGATAACTTAGCGATCTGCTCACCGATAACACGATAACCGTAGGCACTGCGTGTTCAAGAAGAAAACCACGCCGCAGGAATACTGATGCATGAAAGTCCAGTCAGCACAGTCCTCCGAACCGTTGCCCTTGTTTCTTATCTAGAAGACACGGGTCGCCAGGCATACGTGTGTTGCTACTGCATCCTTCAAGAGCACATCGTTTCCGCAGGTACCGAGGCAAGCATCAAATGTTATCCGCATCGTCCCGCTGCCCGTTGGACACTGTACTCAAGACGTTCACCAATGATGCAACGCACGTCAAAACTTCGCGCACAGCACAACTTAAATTTTCACCACAATAATTCAGAGAACGCAAGCAAGTGCGGAACACTAAAAGACGTGAGGGGGTGTGTCTTCGCAGACGAATTTTACGAGCGCGCCTTTCCATGCAGCGCAAGGGCTGCCCTGAATAATAATGGCGTGCGCGGAGGGCGCTAAGAAAAAGAATTTTCGTAATAATAAAACACTGTCATAAATTATTTGGTCATTCCACCTACATAATATTGTTCGGGAAATAAATGTATTTGAAAAACATAACCATTGTTTCCCCTTTGAATAAAACTTGGTTTTTCACTGTTAGTGTTTGTTGCCTCCAAACATAGTCGCGCTTCAATCTCAGCTCCCATAAGTCCCCATGCTGATGTCGCTGGCAATAGCTTCTGAACCGTTTTTCGCCCGAAGTTTCGCGACCTATTTGGATAGACCTTGGACTACCTTCTTCTGTGGGCTTGGCTAAGCGGCGGCTTTTCCTCGGCGCATGCGCTGCTAGGCGAGGTTAAACCCAGGTGCTCAGTAGCTGTGGCTTGGTTATTGATAAGCAACGGCTCGGATGGTTTTTCGCTGACATCCGAAATAAACTAAGTATTTGCAGCACTAAGGAATGAGGACAATAGAAGACACAAACGACAGAGATTTGAGCTAAATATACTTAGTATATTTAGAATATACTTAATATATTTCAAGACATGTACCCACTAGCCCATCAACGAATTCTTCTTCAACAAAGTTTAACTCGAGTTTTAGGACATTCGCTCTCGATAACCTTAAATCCAATTTTTCATTTCATTTTGCGTGTGTGATATATTTCAACTCGCCTGATCTATCATTGAAAATTAAAAAAAAGACGTTTTAAAGACAACACGAAAATTTTATCAATTTATTTGAAAGCGTTGATCTGAGAAGGCAACGCCGTAAACTAATAAGCGTAAGACGCATGCAGTTTAGAAGACGGATACATATTAATAGGTGAGTTGTCCTAGACGTGGGCCGGACAACAGACGAATCCAGAGTGTAGTCACGATCCGGTCCCGAGTTCCACGCTCCGGTTCCCAGATGGCACAACTGCCTAGTCGTGAACGAAGTGGTCGCTACACACTGAAAGTGGGGACGCGCGGCTTGAGTGAAGCGAAGCGCGTGCGCACGCGGGCACGTGTTTGTTTGTGTGTGTGTGTGTGTGTATTTGTGTGTGCGCGCGCGCTTGCGTGTGTGCGTGCTTACATACGGCGTACTGAAGCCAAAACCTTGTGGTGATCATTCCGGAGGGGTAGAAATGCGACGAGGTGAGAGACAGCCATACAGGCCCGCAAAACAAGAGAGAAAAAAATGCCCCCCACCTCCCCGAAGGGAATCGTGAGGAAATGCCAATGCGCCGACACCGACTTCTGCCATCGCCTTGAGAGGCGCCCAGCCAGCGAACGGGAGAGTGGGGTGCAGGGAGGAGAGAGAGCGAACGGCGAGAGAAGGAGCGGCGAAGCACTGCACCTACCCTCTCCTACACTCTCTCGCACCACATGCTCCGGTTGCTAGGGGCGAGGATAAGCGCACGCGCCCGCAGCTGTTGCTATGGGAGAGGGAGTGAGAGTGGAGATAACACCTGCCGGCGCGCGGACACCTCCTCAACCTATCCTCCTCCTCCTCCTCCTCCGCGGACAACGCCGGACAACGCCGCCTGACATAGCCCGACTAAGAAATGCATTCGCATTTAAAACACAAAATCGCAAGGGAGACGCAGAAAGCGTACCGCTGGTGCTTCTGCTGATTTCACATTGAGTGGATATTCAATAGCGGGGCTCTTTAATCTCTCCAAAGCCCCGTACGGCATTCACAGAAAAATATCATAATCTTGTACTGCTTCAACCTTAAGTGGCATCTCGCGCCGCCGTATATTTACTAGTGAGCCTCCTAGTTCTTTTTTCTCCACTGTGTCCGTTTCTCCACATATCCGTACACCACGGGCCACGGTATGCGGGTATGCGCCACAGTTGATTGACAGTTTATATCTACCCAGGAACGGCGAAAAGAGACATTGGTAATTCAAATGCGAGAGCGTTAAGAAAATCTCACATCGGCAGAGATGACCCTGCGAATGCGAAGAATAAATATCATGGTCCCAGCAGGAATCGAACCCAAGCATTCTGCGCAGTAATTAAGTATTCTACGACAGAGCCACGCCAGATCTCGAAACTTCTTTGGAAAAAGAGCCTATGCAGACGTAATGTTGGTGAAACGTCAATTGTTGTCGCAGTGCTGGCCATCTAATTTTAAAGATTACATATGCACTCCTGTGATACAGGCGTTACGTCAGGTTATCGTCAATTGTGCACGTAAGCGCCACCCAGTCAAGTTGTTCAACGTAGCACTAGCCAGGGCTACCATTCTCGCAAGCACAAACGCTCCATATCAGCTTACCGCTTCCTGTGTTAGTAATACCTATGTTATTTGTTGGCATCGTCACGCAACTGTACACAATTGGTTACATAAAACAAATGCGACTGTTCAACATATGTCTGCGCGTAGAACCGCAAGTCGCGGGGTCAAATACAGGCGGCGACGGCCGCATTTTCGATTGAGGTGAAAATGCTTGAGGCCCGTCTGCTGAGAATTAGGTGCATGTTAAATAACCTCATGTGGTCTAAATTTCCGGAGCCGTCAACTACGGTGTCTCGTAATCATATTTTGGTTTTGGGACATTCAACGCCAACAATTACGATTTTCTGTGCATACATGATTTGTACATATCTTGAGCGTAATTTGGAAAAGTTTTGCTCAATAAAAAATTACACCACAGTCACCTTTCTTTAGGAATTCAATAAAGTTTAGTACCTACCTACCTACCACAGTCACCTTCCCTCCGCTTGCTTCGCATAACATCGATTTCCATTGTACATGAAATCTGCCAAATTTTATTGCGATCGCAATTATATAGACACTCTCGGCTGATTTTTGCCGCCGGCGTCCCCCACCGTCATCCGCCGTATATGTATATGTATATATATAACCGGCCCCGCCCGTCGTTCGCGGGCGCGCGCGTTATCCCATCTTCTCGGCGGCCGACAACGGGGGGCCGGTGTACCCTTCTACGTGCTGCGCTCTCAACGTGAAGAGAATGTGGTGAGCAGTGTCCCTAGAGCGGCCGTAAGCTCTTAAAGCAGCGTTCTCTGGAGTTGCATGAGATCGGATCCAAAAGAGTTAGCTGCCAGCCTCACTTCGTATAACATTACAATTTGTTGCTATCGCATTCATTGCTTCACCCTTGCGGTGAAACTGTAAATTTATTTTTAATTTTTGGAACGTTTTTCTGAGCCGCTCTATCTATGACAGAACTTGTTAGATGATGCGTTTTTTTACCCCGAGAACACGACAGAAGCTTTTCACCATCTCTTTTGTGATATCATTTGAAAAACATCTTATCATTGTTCTGTTGTGCGATCGCAATTTTCCGTATACATGTGTATAAAGAAAGCAAATAACTGTGAAGAGAGTTTCCAGCAGAACGCGCTGACAAGAACACAAGAAGAGAAAGGACACCGATGAACTAGCGATTGAAAGGTTATTGGAGGTGTTGCACGTTTTCGCAGCAGTAGACAGCCAAAGAACTGCTTGCTCCTTGTCTATTTCTTTTTAAATGCGAAGCATTTCTTAGCATCTATCTATCTATCTATCTATCTATCTATCTATCTATCTATCTATCTATCTATCTATCTATCTATCTATCCGCCTATGACTTTGTGCTCTCCTGGCCGTATCGTTTAAGAGATTTACACCAAATTTGGTATGTCATAACATGACTGTATGACGAACATAAATGGCTGGCCATATCATGAAAATCATGACTAACTTGTCATGAAAAGTATCATTTACATGCCACGCTCATGGCGCGCTCGCGGCCGTTTCGTTAGCTTGATATACACCAAACTTGGTATTGAGTGACGCGACTGTATGACGAACATAAAGGACAAGTGGTAATATGCAAATAATGACGTGCATGTAATGAACAACATGATTCACACGCCACGCTCATGGCGCGCTCACGGCCGTTTCGTTAGCTTGATATACACCAAACTTGGTACTGAGTGACGCGACTGTATGGCGAACATAAAGGACAAGTGGTAATATGGAAATCATGACATGTCATGTGCGACATGACTTGCATGACATGCTCATGGCGCGTTCGCGGCCGTTTTGTTAGCTTGATATACATCAAATTTGGTATTGAGTCACGTGACTGTATGACGAACATAAATGACAAGTGGTAATATGGAAATCATGACGTTTCATGTGCGACATGACTTGCATGCCACGCTCATGGCATGCTAGCGGTCGTTTCGTTAGCTTGATATACACCAAACTTGGTATTGAGGGACGTGACTGTATGACGAACATAAATGACCAGTGGTAATATAGAAATCATGACTTGTCATGTGTGACATGACTTGCATGCCACGCTCATGGCGTGCTCGCGGCCGTTTCGTTAGCTTGATATACACCGAACTTGGTATTCAGTCACATGACTGTATAACGAACATAAGTGGCAAGTGGTAACATAAAAATCTTGGCATGCATGTCATCTACAACGCCAGTTACATGCTGCCACGTCCATCGTGCGTTTGCGTACAGTTCGCTAGCTGGATATACACCAAAATTGGTATTGCGAGACGTGACTGTATGACGAATATAAATGACAGGTCCTAACATGTAAAACATGACATGCAAATTATGTAAAGCATGATTTGCTCATTCCTGGCTGCTTCCCATTACATCCATTCCCACAGTGCGTGGGATCTGCCAGCTTTTTATTTGTGGATTGTTTCTGCAAATGTGTCTTTTATTTTTATTAATCTGTTAGTAGCAGTAAAAGTGCCCTGATGCATTACTGACCGCTCCGGTAAGTGACGATGGCCTTTTCTTTAGCCATGACCATTGACGGAAATGACAGTCATGCCTCAGTGCACTGTAAGTACCACCAACAGAAAAAAGAAGAAAAGTACAAGCGGAAAAAAACCCTGAGCGATCGTAGAAGAAATGGATAATGAGCTTGCGGTGCATCGGCTCTCCACTGCTATCAAAAGCCAAACAGTTTCAATAAATTTGGCAATCGAGTGATTTGTCGTCTTGAGTTCTGTGTCTTTGTGAGTGCGTTTTGCGAGAAACTCGCCTCACGATTCGCTGCAAACTCGTTCAGGCAAGCAATATTTTCATGAACTACGGTGAACCCTCTCAATTGTACGAACGTCAGTTTAAGGAATATTTAGAAGAGCGAACTTTTAGAAAATCGCCGGCCGTTCTCTCATGCACGCTATGCAAAAAACTTTCAGCTAAACGAATTTCGCAATAGTTAATTTCAATTGAACGAACTTGATCCGTGCAAGCGGACTCATTTTTGAAATATTTCCTACGAAATTTTGTGCGCTGCACCACTGGCATAGGCGATGTGCGCCGCCTCCAGATCGCCTATCCTTCGGCGGGGCTGCAGCATCACTAGTGCTTGCGGCGCTGAAAATGCAAAGGGGCGAAGCGGGAGGCGAAAACGAGCCACGTGGGCGTCAGTTCCCCATGCCCCTTTTTTTTTTCTGTCTCATTGGTACTGTTCAGCCATCTTCGTTTCGGGTAACAACAGTGCACTTCATGGGCCTACATTTCTATGAGTTGGAGGAAATGAAAGAGGTTGTCTGCATCAGACAACCGCTTCCATTCCACTTTCTTATATTGTTGTTTCCCTTTGTATTTTGCTCTTTGTTACAAATAACAATGTTCTGGCCTTCCCCTCTATAATGTATCCTATCGGGATATATTACATAATTTCGAGACTACATGTCAAAGAACTAGCTGTGACAGAGGCAGTGCACAAAAACATCGACTCTCTGGACAGCTTTGTCTTTCCTTTAGCTTTAGGGGCGCCAGTGCAAATGAAGATTACACATTTTTCTACAAAATAAACTGCATTTCCAACTTTGGACTCGATATCCCCTATGCGGTTCTATATATTAGTAGATATTCTGGTTAATGATCTTTCACTTAAGTGAACTATTTCCTTGGGTCCCTTAAAGTTCACTCAATGAAGAGTTCACTGTAATCAGCAAGTTCATCGCAGCAGTGTTTACTATGCGGTATATCATTACAGATTCCCAATGGATGGCCTTGGGCTCCGAGCTCTGCGCATGTGAGTTGGCCATCGATGTTTCACCCGTTTACAAATAGCTGACACGAAGCCTTGTTGGGTTTTTGGGACTGCACGGCGTTATGCAAATGTTTACATAGTTGCTTTTTTAAAAGGGTTCATCTGTAGGTGAGCAGATTTCTTGGCGAACTTTGTTTTAGTATCGGTTAAAATATGCTGTGCATCGGTTACTTTTCACTATCGGCTGATGGTTCGCGCTACAGGGTCGACCACATGTATGGTTAACGTCTTATTATTATTGTAGTATTCAAGACGGAGGTAACTGAAGTCGGTGTTTGCGAATATCCTATAGTTGGAGTGTTAATCAATTGTACTGTAAGTCTTATTTTCGGTGCGTAGAAGTGGTCTTAATAAATAGCCCGAATTTACCGATTTTACTGCTTTCTTTTCACCATCATAACAACCTGGCAGTATAAACGATTGCATCATCTCCATGCGTCTAAGACTGTAAAAGCCCTTGCGTCTTCGTCAAATCAACCGTCGTAATCAACTATTCCTTTGGGCACTGAAACACTAGCACGCAAAATATCACCAATACCAATGTGAGGCTGTAGACATGAGGAATATCGTGAAACATAAACGAGAGTATCTTGAAATGTGATTACTTTTGGATTACGCATAAGTTATCGCCATCTTGACACATGACGTTTCTGTTGAAAATAATGGGACCCTGCACCCCAAATTACGCTTGCCATTTTGCTCACCGTCACTTTTTTCCCATCCCTTGCTACCATATACTATACCGGCTATGCTTACCTTCCCCCTTCTACTTACACACATACTATACAGACGTGCCATGCTTCATCTTTCCGCTTCCTCCTTTCTATCCTACTCACCCCCACTCCCTTTTTTACCCTCTCGTATACCATACAATCCATGGCTATGTCATTTCAGGAGCCGTCGATGCCTACCTTCTTCACCCTCTTTACCCCTCATTTTCCTTCGTCATGACACTTGCTTTCCTTTCCCACCCCATTTATATACTATATTATGCTGGGTTACACTATTCTAGAGGCTGCTTGGCAGACAGACAGACAAGGAACTTTATTAAGGTCCTGAGGAGCCAGCCAGTGCAGTCCTACAGAGGACCCCTGGCTTGCTGTCGGCTAGATTTCACTTTCTTTGGCGCATACCCGTTTTGCTGGGCACGCGAACGGGCAAAACAACCTTGGACAACTCCGCTGTTAGAGTGCGTGAACGCGCGGTATAACAGGAGTAAACTTTTAAGGCGAAAGCCTTTAATGTCTCATGCTCAGGTCCGTCCGTCCGTCCATCCGTCTGTCTGTCTGTCTGTCTGTCTGTCTGTCTGTCTGTCTGTCTGTCTGTCTGTCCGTCCGTCCGTCCGTCCAAGCTCTGGCACGGAGCCAGGTGGCCGCCGGGATGCGCAAACGGACGCCGGTCGCGTCGGACTCTACAGCGCTCGCGCTTTGGTTGCGTAGCGTCGCTGTACCCAGCGTGTGCAGTCAGTCTGACCGACGCCGTCTCAATGGATACAAGCGTTCACGGAATACACTTTCGGATTTACAAAGGGTCCGTCAATTTAAGCGCTGAAACGCGAATGGCGTTTGCACTATGCGCAAAGCGCGAGAAAATACTAACACATGCGAACGGAGGAAGATTAATCTCGCGTCTCGCTGCGATTCGCGGTAAAAAATTAAAAAAGAAAACACGCACACATTCGGTTTGTGTGTTATCCCACTGAGAGTGAAAAAGATAAAAGACATGGCATAGTCAGTGGAATGACCACACGCTTTCGCCGAACACACTTTGGAGTGTACAAAGTGTCCTTCAAATTTTTCGACAAGCCAACTTCTATTCTTCAAGGCTGCCGCCACCTTGACGAAGACAAGAGACAAAGCTTCTTACCAAAACATTGGCTCCAGCCAATGTTTCGGTAAGCCCCGTGCTCACGATTTTTTAAAGTGCGGAGCACTTTGGGGTCCGGGCTATGGTATGCTGTCTTCGTGCCATGTCACTTCGTGTAACGCTGGCAAAACCACCGCATGCGTACCGACGCAGCGGCGACACAACGTATAGCACAGCCACGCATAGCAAGAGGGCGGGAGAATGAAGTGAGGCGGAGGCGGAGCGATGTGAGGATGAAGAAGAGGTAAGGGAGGAGGCGAGGGAGGGAGAGAGAGGAAGAACATGGTGTCATCGCATGTTGCCGCTTGGCGTCACGCACGCAAAACAATGTATAGCATAGCCAATGCATAGCACAATGGCGTGTGAAAAGGAGGTTAGGGTGAGGATGATGGAAAGAAGGAACGCAGAGGGTAAAGCAAAGCATAGTCATGTGTGGCGTCTTACCAACCAGCTTCTCAACACACGCTCCCTGTGTTCGTCGCAGAAAGAAAGGCTAATCACTGCTCCGCACTTACTACAGCTTTCACGTCGAGTGCAACTGCGTAATTTTTTTAGGGGCGAAGCGCCTTAGGGCCGAGGCTTGTCCGTCCGCGGTGTCCGTCAAGGGGAGATTCGTGGAGCGAGACCGGTTATGAGATCACAAGAACGGCGGCTTTTGGCGCAGTAGTTGTCCACCGCCGCCGCCGCAGTTGTCCGTGAGCGCTACCACGCGAAAAAAAAAAAAAAAAACATAAATAAAAAAATACCCCACGTGGAACGGGATTCGAATCTGCGCCCTCTCCGTGGCCGCTAAGTATTGTACCACAGAGCAATGCCGGTGCTTGAAATTCCTTAGAAAAAAGATCCTATACAGGTTTCTTGTGAGAAAGAAACGACATCATCATGTGTAATTTAGCATGGTAGAAGAGTAAGATAAAAAATAGGCGTCACAAAATGCGAGTGGTGTATATAGGCGTCCCCCCAAGGCGAATCGCATAATTAGTTCTTGCTTCCACCCTATTACAAAGGCTCAACCATAATTCTTCATTGTCATCAACCACAGCGTGAGCAAAGGGCACGTAATGCCTTAGCGGTGTGTCGCAGGTACCCTACTTCTCCCATAACGACGAATAATGACTTATTGGATGCTTCCGTAATTCGCAAAAATTATGTTGTTTTATAGCGTAGTGGGTACCTCGCAAGTGTACTTGTAATAGTTGCCAAGAAAGATGCCAACTAGGCCGGCAAGATCCGTTTCCTCATGACCTCAGTAGAGTTCTCTTTATCACATGCTAAAGTATTTAATACATCGTGGTAGGAGAGGAAAATAACGACAACGCGTCACACAGCGTGAACTTCGTAACTAGTGGGTCGTTTAAATCTTCCAACACATTACAAAGGGCTCAGCCCTAATTCTTCATCGTCATCAGCCACCGCATCTTCAAAGTGCACATAATGCCTTGCAGTTCTGTAGTGGGTACCTCGCATCTGCGTGGAATGACGAATGACGTAGTGGGTGCTTTCCAACTTGACAAAAATTAAAATTTATGACGTAGTGGGCCCCTTGGAGGTGTACTTGTATTAGTAGCCCCAGAGCAGTTAAGTACGGGCTCATGTAATGCCGCTCTTCCAGCTTTCGCTGTGACTGTGCTGCGCTTTCTGCGCAGGCCTGGCGTTTCTTATAGCACCTTTTACGGACGTCTGTATGAATGTATTAGATATTCCTTCGGTGATTATTTCGTTTCTTTTTTCCCAGTTGCAACAGACTCGGGAATATCATGCTTGAACCGCACCTTGAGCTCTACAATATGCCCAGGTGAGTTGGTTACGACAGTTATGGGAGTTCGGGCAATACATAATATACGTGGTTCTTGCAACTGCGCCAGAGTTTCGTGATATACAGTTTCGCAGAGTTTTTTACGTGCCACTTTAGTCGTTTTTAAGTGAAGCATATATAGGAACATAGAAAGGTAAGCAATAATACTTAAACATAACCGTCTTTGTTGCGACGGCTGACAGTGATATGGCGTATATTCCACAGTTCTTCCCCATCTGAGATTCGTAACATTCATTTCTTACGCGAATTCGAAGAGATGACATAGGCAGCCTCATTTCGTATGGCAGCGGCGCTTAATTTTGCTTTCCTGAGCCACGTAGAAAAAGGAGATGCTAAACTGTTTAGCCCGTTCTCCAGCGCCGTTAACGTAGCTCTTTTGGGTTGTCAAGCTAGAACTTCATTTGTGAAGATATGTATTCTTCGTTTTGTCTCCAGCTGCCAACAGCTTGAGCGCACCCTGCGTGAGCCTTACTTCGAACTCCGCGTTATGCAGACAGGAGATGGACATGGAAGCTATACAAGCGGAGGCAGAGACACATGGTAAGATATAAGACCTCCGATTCTTCTGTGATTTGTCGAAATGCGTCGACATTGCCATAGGTTGGCGATGCACCATTAAATATGTAGGTTTCCGCATGCTGTAGAAATTGGCTTTTCGGAAGGCCAAGGATACTTCTCCCCGAATAAATTTTGTATTCTCCAAACGTTCATCTGGTGTACACATTGTCTGGTTGCATGAGCTCTACCACTGCGCAGTTTTAACGCGATAGCGTTAAAGAGCTCGTTTCGCAGAAATTCCGGCGTCGGTGTCGGCGTCGGCGTCGTTGATTGTGAGCGAAAAATCATCATCTTGTCCGTGACCGAAAAATCGAGAAAGATGCAAATAAAATAAATAATGAAAATTTTCGGGTCCGAGTGAGGATCGAACCCGGGTCGTCTGCGTGGCAAGCAGGTGTTCTCCCACACAGCCATGCCTCTGCTTGGAAATACTGTGAAAATAACTTCCTCTGCTTGGAAATGCAGTGAAAATAACTTCCATGCTTCGCAAACGCAAGCGTCCTTTATATAGGCGTCGCAATATAACATGTAATATCCCAGGAATATTGCATGGTACAGGCGTACATTGCCATCGGGCGTCAGAATATGTGACTGTCATAACGATTTCATAGTTTAAAGCCAGCCACCCATTACAAACGGCGCACACCTTACTACGCGTATTCCCTTAACACCACGTAGTGGGTGCATAGCAAGTTCGAAAATATTTCCCACATTTGCCGCGCATAATTGCTCCTGGTTTAAAGCATACTACCCATTACATAGTATGCACTAAGTGATTGAAGTACGCACTAGGGACGGGATATCGCTATCGCGTTCAACTCTTAAAGGCGCAGCTTAAGGGTCCCCTATTTTTTTTTATATCCGAGCAAAACTCGGAGGGGCGCCATAGGGAGTTTCTTTCTGTTTGGAGCCAGCGAATAGTTTTACAATGCGCGAGCTGCATAGGAAAATGCGATAGACGATAGTTGCAGAGTGACTCGTGCTTGTCGAACCTAGCATTCCTTGATCAGACATATTAGCAATGACAAAGCGTAATGTCGACATGGAACACGATCACGTAAGGATTCTCGACACAAGAGCGCATTATCAGCTCCCTTCGCCCGAACCAAAAGCAAGGCATCCCATCTTCACCTTCGGCACTCTAAAACACTTTATTACACACTTCGTCTAAGCACGCATTCGCCAATGGCCACACTTCTCGCCTTCGTTTGACCAGCCGCCCGCCTTTGTGCCGCTTAAAAAGCCACGGCACATATTATACTGTAATGACCAGAAAAAAAGACACGGAAGAATATCGCGGAAAGATACTTCGTACTACAGCTCATCCGTCACTGCCATGCCAATATTAAAAGTTATTCAAGCCTATACCCGGTGAATTCACGTAAAGCGTGCGGCGAAAGAGCTACGCTGAGGAAATGCGCCAATATTTAATATATCGCTGCCGCCGATCACTTCACGACGCACGTTAGGAATAGGCAAACTCCGAGGTCAATCGCCGCCGATGCCGCTGCGCTGGGGCCGGGGCAGGCCACCGCTGCGACCTCGTCTGGTGCTGCGGATCGCCTCCATGGGCGTCGCAGCCACTGGGAAGCGGCACTCACCAGCGAAGACGTGGCCGGCCAGCCGTGGGCCGTCCGGCAAGCCGAAAATGCCACCCGGGTTCAAGGACTATGAGCCATCACCCGAGGCACCGCCACCATCATCGGCGGAGGGTGAGTCGGGACAGGGGTCTATGCTCTCTTGCCCCGCCTCGCTCAAAGGAAGCTGTCCGACTAATCTTTATTAAAGCTAGTTCCTTCATTCATTCACATCTTACGAAGTCATTAACTAAACTGACGACCTTGTAGAAGCAGCCAGGGCTGGGCAGAGGTACCCGGCATAGTGTTCTGGAATACCGATATTGAAATAAATAGGCCGGAAGCCTGAAGTAGAGATACTGAGATGTAATTGAGTTTGACGTAACGGGATATTTCGGAGATCCTTTTGCGAGAAGAAGAAAAAAGTATCCCGGAACACGGATACTGGAATATTTTCTATTTAATTCGAGGATCCTCATGCTCCGCAAAGAGAGTTAAGTGCAGGATAACGTCGTAAATAAAGGTGCAGCGCATTGAAACATGTAGTAGTTCTTTATTTATCACAGCACCCTCAGCGCCATTAAGACATGACATGGATGGGGGTGTGGGTTAAAAGTACATAGTTGGTAATAACGACATACTTACAGGTATCAATTGCAATAAAATGTACACTATATTAGGGCAAGAATAACAAGCACTGGACGTACTTCGACGTACTTGGTGACAATACAGTGAGCTACGCTAGAAGTAGCATAGTTAAAGCAAATCACTGGAACCACTGACGAACTCCAGTAAATTGAGAAAAAGTATACATTTATTTTGCACATACCCGTATTGCTTAGAAGAGTGCTATATGTTAATTGCACTCAGACAACAAGAGCTTCTCAAATGAGCTGTGTTCTAGACTGCGTCGGTTCGGCCTCAACACAGGACTCTCGAAAGAAGTAGTGTCTCTACTGATGCCAGGCCCGTAGCCAGGGGGGTGTTTTACCGCAAATAAATAATGAAAATAGGGGTTTTTCAAGCTCTTCAACATATGCCCCCTCCCCCCCCCCCCCCCGTTTGAAAAAAATTTCTGGCTACGAGCCTGACTGCTGCAGATGACACAAATTCATGTGATAGTGAAGAAATACCGCCTTCATAGCCGGTAGTCCTGCAGCATGGCAATATCTCTTCTCGGGTTGCCTAGGTACTGAAACACTTCCACCCTCACGAGGGTCTGTCCTGACCGTTCCGAAACCGAAGTCGGCCCCCATCTTCGATATGATCAGCCATCTGGCCCAGTCGCCTCCGGGCCCGATGGTTGAGGATTGCCCTGCCGCTAGAGGCTGGCCATAATAAGCTCAAAACTTAATAACTCAAATTCTGGCTTGCTAAATCATTGGAGGTGAGAGGGTCTAAGCCGTACCAGGTCACTCCTGCCAGCTCTCTCAAAATAGGTGTGGGAACAGGGACAGCCACGTGTGAAACAAACAAGGCCAGACTCTGAGGCTGGCGCCTCATAATTTGGGCCTGTTTGTTTTAAAGATGGCTGCTCACATCAACCGATTGTAAAGCAAAGTCACTCTTCAATAAAGCTGTCACCGCTACCGATGCTACCAACGCCTATTTCATCAAGCAGCAACAAGCGAAGGTGGCTACGGCAGTAGGGTAGGCTTGAACCACAAAGACTATTTCCCGCTTGTAAATCGATTAGTTACGCACTCTGACGCACTGGAGGGGTGGCTGAAAGCGGAACAAGGATAGCCATCTTCTAGTCACTTCCACCGCCACAACGGTAACTGCTCTTGGGAAGTGCCGCCGCTTTGGGCACTGAACTCGTGCAAAGCGTGGCAACGCCTCCGTTTAAAGGCGGTATCCGCGCGGGAGGTCACGTTGTAGTGGCTTGCCGCTCGTAAAAAAATAGGCGTGCTGCATTTCATTTCAGAGACTGTGACTTTCATCCGCAGAGGCCGACAACGCTGGCTACGCGATTCTGCCGTCAGCGACGTTGCGCGCTTTACCACATGTACTATTATGTGCTTCAGGGAAAAGTCGTCGCCCTGCCTATGTGTTAACACATATAGGGCACAGGAAGGACCAGAACAGGGAGGTACGACGTGGACAGAGTGCTATAGGTGTTAAGATGGAATACCAATATGCCCAAGCTCATGTTCTGTCTGTCTTGGAAAAGAAAACGAACCTTCATTCCCTCTTTTCGAAACATGCCTCACCTCATTTCCGTGAAAAAAAAGTAACCAGATACCCGTGCCATGCCATGCATAGTGTCGCCATACAATCGATACACCGAAAACGTATTTCGCTACTGGCACACAAATACATTTTTGAATGGTATTTCGATACAGAAATACAGAAACTCAACATAATCTCTGAAATACTATTCTTGTATCGCGATACTTCGTAGTCCTCGAAGCCGCTTACACTGCTGGACCGCAAATCATCACCGGAATAGTTAAAAAGAAAGATGTCAAGCGGTTGATTGTATACATGCTGACGTCATTTATGTTTGGAGAATAATAACCTTGTCACTTCGCTACAGAGGTCTAGGCTGTTTGTGATATTCACAAATTAGAAACAGACGTATTGTTTTGGTTGTATTCTCTGCGTTTTTTAAATACTTCAACACATCGAAATGAGAATTTTCCTTCATTTGATAAAAAAGCGCGTTTGATGCACCATCACGTAGCTCTTGAACACGTAACTTTTGAAGTGCAGGTGACATAAGTGATGCTATACATTCTAATTTGTGTGAATGAAAACATTCACACACATTCTTGTTTAGGAGGAGCGTAAAACAAACATACGCGCATGAATCGTGCTTTGTATTTTCCATAGACCAATATTTTTGGGTAGTATTTGCATGGCTGCTGTCGACTTCTTTCCAGCGCTCATCGACGTCTCAAATGGCACTTTGAAACGCGCGTACAGCCAGCACACAAAAACCCGTTTGCCATCAAATTATTCCATATCTGAAACCTTCCTGATGTGCACCCACTTTGGTGTCGGCTTTCAATGTTGTACTGCAGAGAGCTTTTTCCAAATACCGTGAAGCTATACATAACCTTCAGAGAAAGTGTCCCCGTTTTATATTTATTTTGCACCACGGGTACAAGACCTTGATATTTCTATACCCGCCAAGGTGGTCTGTGGTTAAGGTGGTGGACTGCTGACCCGAAAGTCGTGAAATTGAATCCCGGCCGCAGCGGCCGCATTTGCGCGTGAAGCGAGAGTGCTTGAGGCCCGTGAACATAAATATAGGTGCACGTTAAACAAGCTCAGGTGGTCAAATTTAGGAGCCTTGCATCACGACGTCCCTCGTAATTATGTCGTGGTTTTTGGACGCAAGACACTTATAATAATGACTGATATTGCTGCGCGCACTTAATTATTTTAAGGGCTTTGGAATAACCTTCCAAAATGTTCGCACTCTCGCAAGCAGCCGCATCGTAGTATATTTGAGAAATTTCGCGACTGTTTCCGGCTGCTCCGTAAAGGGCCCCTAAACCACTCCAAGTCCAAAGGTGAGGCTGTGGTATCTTTCTCAACTATCATTCCTTCAGGCCATAACTCCACCTCGGCGCTTATTTCTCATTAAAACACGTGGACAATGCTTTCACTAAGTGCTGAGGCTACACGGACATTGCGCTTTTACAGCGAAGGCTGTAATAGGACCACAACAACGGCCGTTTTTAGCACCGTAGTTGTTCGCCACAGCCGCCGCCGGTCTCCGTAACCGCTATCGCGCGAAATAAAGAGAACACGAAATGAGAAGAAATATCCAGGATGGAAGGGGATTCTAACGTGGGCCCTCTCCTTGGCATCCCAGTATTCTATCACAGAGCCATGCCGGTGCCTGAATCTCGTTGGAAAAAAAAGACCCCATACAGCCTTCATGTCGGGAAGGAACCATTTTAACAAGTTTAATACCTCATTAACATGTTTAACCTCTCAATAACCAAAGCCCTCAAGAACGTAATTCTCGCGAACGTCCATAGACATAAATGTATTTGACCTTTCTCAGCAACGAACAGATTTTAAAAAGCGCTCCCGCAATAACGAAAGTTTCAGGTAGTGATCAGCATCATCTTTTTTTTTTTCAGTTCAGGAGCAAGTTGGGAACTCAGAAGCTCAAAAATTGCAGCAGCACTCATTCGACAAGTCGGGCACATACGTTTCCTTCAACAAACATTGGTGCCAGTATTGCTGTACCGTTTCGTGTAACAAAACAAATTACACCACACCTTCCCTCCGCATGCTTAGCATGACATCGATTTCCATGGTACGTGGGATCTGCCGAATTTTTTTTTGCGACGTGCTCTTATCTCCGTTTTGCTCAAGCTAAAGCGCACAAAATGAAGAGCAATCCGTGGATCGCGCGCGATAGTTATGCGAGACAAGGCAGAACGGGCGTGTGACTGTGGCGATTCAAGGTTGGAGTCAATTTGCTCTTATATGAACCAACCGAGAGCTCACTTCCTCATAAGGTCACATGAACACACTGCTCACATATAGCCGAAAAAGCGAGGAACGCCGAGAGAAAATAACGCGCGTATTCTGCGTATTTTCTGAGGCTGTTTAGCGGCCCTCCAGGAATGCACACAGGACGCCAGTAGTTCAGTTTATGCTGGCGCTGAATCGAGCACCTGCGATAGCACTGGAACCTCAATCATAGGCATCTATAAAAGCCGAGGCATTTCACGGATGATCAGTTAATCGTGGACTTTCCATCGCTATCGTTGCACTTAGAACGGTATTTCCATTGTGAAGTGCTGGTTCGCTTATTAAAAAATTAGGCAGATCCCAAGAACCAGCCCTAGTGAAAAAATTCGTATGTACGGAAGATACGGATTCGTACATATGGAATTATGGTATCACGGATCCGGATGGTACGGATCCGCATGATACGGATCCGCATGATACGGATCCGGATAATCCATATATATGGATTATACGGATCCGTATCCTCCGTATATACGGCTTCCATTTATACGGAAGTATGGTATTATGGATGCCATAATACCATACTGATTTTGGTTTAGCGAGTCCATACAATGCAGACAAGGTCTTCCATTAAGTCAGAACTTGTTGGAGGACAGCTTAATCGAGAGATCAAAGTACACTGAATAATATTTATTCTGCACATGTACGCGCAGAATAAGCCTAAACGATGTGCACTGTCGGATGACAACACCCTCGCATGCACCACGCAGAATAACCATTAACAATGCGCACTGTCAGACAAGACGACACCCTGGCACACACCACCACACACACAGTTGTTCACGTCTGCCACCACTGGTTATGCTCCATGTGTCGAGATTGTAGAAACAGTGGCAGTTCTTACACGCACAGTAAGCATAAACAATGCGCACTGTCAGGCGACACGACACCCGGGCACACACCAATCAGAATAAGCATAAAATATGCACACTGTCAGATAACACGACACCCTGGCACACGCCACAACACATGCACTTGTTCACACCTGCCGCCATTGACCATGCAGATATGACGAGAATGTAGAAACAGCAGGAGATCTCACGCGGCACTGCAAACAGAATGGCACTAATCAGCCGCCCTTATCTACAATGAATGCCTGGCGTTCACAATGGCAATAAAACTGAACCTTTATTCTGCACGCGTACCTACGTATGCAGAATAAGTACAAACAATGTGCACTGTATGCGAGACGACACGACACCACTGTACTGGCACGCACCACCACACACGCACTTCTTCACGTCTGCCATCACTGGCCATGCTCAATATTATGAGGATGTAGAAAGAGCAGAATCTATCACACAGGTCCTGCCGTTGCGAGGTAATCGCATTGACCCGCCATCCTTAACTGGAATGAAGGCATGGCATTCTCACTGGTGGGTATACCTTTGAAGCTGTAATGCCAAGCAAGCGGCAAACGTGGTGGAGCAAGCAAAGACCATGGTGACACAAAATGGGTGGTTCTCCGATGTAACTAGAGTTGTGGCAGGTCGCGTCATGCACCTTAGGGTTCCCAAGGTGTTACGAGATCCTGCAGATTATAAACCTTTCCTGCAGGCACACACACACACACCTGTCACCGTTTGGTTGCAATGTAGGCAACAGCTAGCCGACGGGCGCCTATTCACTGGCGCACAACCACAGGACATCCAACGCCTAGCTGGTTGCGAAGGGCCGGGCAGCCGCTTCAGCACTGGCCTTCCAGGTATCCGCATAAACTTGTAGGAGAGGCACGCGCAGGACCGAGTGATGGCAATGAGGTGAGCACAGAAACCGTGGTTACTGTCACCAGTGTTCGCCCAGACCAGGCCTGAGCAAGACACCAACTGCCACTGAAGGGTCGAGATAACTTGTCCCGTGATGTGGCTTCAAGTTTGGGGCACAAGTGTTGGAGATGACCAGGCGCTAGAGGCTGAGCTCGCTTGGCAGCAGTCTTGCCCGGCTGCGTCTAGCCACGCTTGGTCATGGCCATAGCCTGTCGTACGTCGATGAAGCTTTTGTTTGCTCTGTGCGATGCCTACAAACGCTTACGGGTATATCAGTAAAGAATCGCAGCAGCAAGGAAACGTCGCAAGCGCAATTGCTTAGAAGCGGCAGCGTGCGATACACTGGCAGGAGCGCCTCAAGCCACGAAAGACAAGCCCAACGTAGGTGGCGGCGCGCCGCGGTGGAATGCAGCGTAATACCATGGTGGGTGAGAGGGAAAGACGACGGTCGCCGAGGGAGCGTTTAACGGGCACAGAAAGTATAGAGGAGGTTGCACTCCTCTATACCTAAGAGGGAGGAAGGCCCCCTCCCTCTCAGGTGACAAGAGGAAAAAGGGGCCCCCCCCTCCCCCCGTGCGCTCGCCTATGGTCATGGGTTCAGGTAGAACACCATGCTTTCCGTATACTAGTTATTACCACGTGGATCTTTTCGCATAGCACATACGGATTCCGTTTGTTCTTTCCGTATCCCATGCGGTTTCCGCATGTTCCGTATCATACTTTCCGTATATTCCGTATCGCCGTATGAGTCTATCCGTATAACAGATACGGCATCCGCATGTTCCTTAAGGCAACATCCGTACGCCCATACGGAGTTCCTGGTGTACCATATGATACTTCCATGTGTTCCTTACAATTTCCGTAAGCATCCGTATACGTCCGTACAAATCCATATATTTTATACGGAAAATGTGCGGAATACGAATGTTTTCCGTATGGCGGCATGCAGATTTTTTCAGTAGGGATATGGGAATCGATGTGATGCGAAGCATGCGGAGGTAAGGTGACTGGGTTATTTTTTGTATTGAGCAAAACTCTATGAAATGACGCTAAATATATGTGGTAATATTGAACGCACCGACATATGTTGAATAGTGGCACCTGTTTCATATAACCAGTTGTTTACAGTTGTGTAACGATGCCAACAGAAACATTGCTATTGCCAAGACCAGAAGTCGTACGCTGATATGCAGCACTTGTGCTTGCGAGCATGGTAGCCCTGGATAGTGCTACGTTAACCAACTACAGTGGATGGCGCTTAAGTATACAATTGACGTTAACCCGGCAAAACTCCATTATAGGAGTACATATGTAATGTTTTTCAAAAGTGGATAGCCAGCGCTCCAACCACAATTGACATTTCACCAACATTACGTCTGCATTATGTGTTTTTCCAAAGCAGTTTAGAGAGCTGACGTGGCTCTGTGGTAGAATACTTGAGTGCCACGCAGAATGCTTGGGTTCTATTCCTGCTGGGACACTGATTTTTGTTAACGTGGGTTTTTGGGCTAGTTGGTTATATGGTTCAAAATGGGGCATAGCGCTAACACAGACGGACAAGCAAGATACAACAGGACAAGCGCTAACTTTCAACTGATTGTTTATTTTAGAAAGTAACGGTACAAATAGATCCGTATGCAAAAGGTCTACTCATCGCACATTCTCTGATTATTATTCTTTGCATTCGTTTTTCTTAATGTCTCGCATTAAAGTTACCAATGTCTGTCCTCGCCGTTCCTGCGCAGATATAAAGTGTCAAACCCCTATGGCGCATACCCGCATACCATGGCCCGTGGAATACGGGTATGAGCCACACGTGTCAGGAGTAATGTGTTTGTCGACGTACGCGACGGTATCTTCACGTTATTCATGTCATGACCAGCCAGGCATATTCGTCAAATCCTCTCTCCCACACTAACTTCGGTCGGTCTCTAGTTAAGGAGGCAATCACGAGAGCATCCAGACGTAGGCGGCTCTGTAGATAGATAGATAGATAGATAGATAGATAGATAGATAGATAGATAGATAGATAGATAGATAGATAGATAGATAGATAGATAGATAGATAGATAGATAGATAGATAGATAGATACGCTAAAAGTGTTTGCAGTACGCAAAGAAGTGCTTCGCATTTATTGGTTCACTTCTTACCAGCTTCAGTTAGAATTCAACTTACTACAACCACAACGACGCGAATGTATGGTTCAGGTGTGTTTGTACTTTAGTAAGTGTGGGTGTGTATTGCGGCGGGTAGGACACTTGCCTTTGAAGTGTGGAATACCACTAAGAAAATTAAGATTTCCTTATAGCTGTCAATATCTTGCGTCATATAGGGACAGACCAACGTAGGAACAGCTTGCTGTTAAAGCCCAACGCTCACTGTCATGATAACCCAGAAAAAGACACTGGTAAATGTGTTATTCACTCAGTAAGTTTGAAAAGAAACGGCACAAATGAAACGTGATAGGATATTAAGAAAGCAGCTGAGTAGAATAGAGTTATACAAACATTCCTCTAAGCGAGTAATATAACTGGTGCCGCCATCCGAAGCACTGCCCAAAGTGTTTTCTTGAAGGGCGGAGCTCTTAAGAGGGCCGGGCTATCGTATGCTGCGATCGTATACTGTCGTCGTGGCTTGGCGTAACGCAGGCAAAACCACATATACCATAACTAACTGTAACACATTGAGTGTGCGCTCGGGCCAAGGAAAAGCCTTTTTCCTCTTGCTCTTAGAGCGCCTTGACGACGATATTAAGTACGGAGCACTTTAGGGAGTCCGGCTGTCTTATGCTGTCGTATGCTATTCAACGCGGAAATTTGGGCTAGTTGGTGGGTGTGAAACTTGTGCATCTTGGCAAGCGCAGCGGAACAAAAACACAAGAGAAAGGAACACGTAGACAGGACGGGCGCTAGCGCCCGTCCTGTCTACGTGTTCTCTCTTGTGTTTTTGTTCCGCTGCTTGCCAATATGCACAAGTTTCGTATGCTATCGTCGCTGGGCTTAACGCAGGCAAAACCACGTATAAACAGTGAAAAAGAGGACGCAAGCGAGAAATGGAAAGGGAGAGAAATAAAGAAAAAATATAAGACGAAAAATAGAAATAAATAGAAACGTAGAGAAAAAAGCAGGGAAAACTGGAAAAGAGAACGAGAAGGAAAGAGAGAAGGAAAGAAAGAGAAAACATAAGAGAAACAAATAAGCCTGCCCAGCTCCGCACTCGCTTCAGGCTTGGCACCACTAATGCGAAGCTGCCTTAATCTTTTTTCTCAAGACAGCAAAGGATTAGAATGGCCTACCTCTTGCCATTTCGCACCAGTCTAGTATCAACAACTACGAAGAAATCTAGCATCTATATGTCTATCGTAGGCTGCATCATAAACCGTCTTTTTCTGGACAGAAAGCTGTCGTACGAGGGCATATTTTATTGTGATAGCAATTATATGGACAGTCTCGACGGGTTTTTGCCGTCGCCGTTGCCGTCGCCGTCATGTCGCGTATGAAGTCCAAATTGATAAGAACCCCCTGCGCATCGTGCGTTCTACCAGCGGGTAATAGCGGGCGAGCGGGAGCGGTGAACGCGGCTGAAGCGGCGATCAAACGAGCCGGCATCTCCGTTGCTCCGAGGCGGATGCGATAAGATCCCCCCAACTGTTTAACCGGCCCCGCCCGTCGTTCGCGAGCGTGAAAAGACGCGAGGGGGGTGGGGGGTCCCTCGAGCGACCTTCGATTTTACGACCGCGGTCGTCGCGGGCGCGCGCGTTATCTCCCCATCTCGGCAGCCGACAGCGGGCGGCCGGTGCACCCTTCTACGTGCTGCGCTCTCAACGCGAAGAGAATTCTCTTAAACAAGCGTTTTCTAGAGTTGCGTGAGATCGGATCCAAAAGACTTAGCTGCCAGCCTCACTTCGTATAACATTACAATTTGTTGCTATCGCATTCATTACTTCACCCTTGCGGTGAAACTGACTTTTTTCTTTAGTAGCACGCTCCTTATGTGAAACCGCTTTACTGGAGCCCTAGAGGTATTGTAAATAAATAATGAATTAACTCCGACGCTTGAAATATACTTTGGCACGACAGACGTTATCAGTTACAAAATAATTTGAACCACGCTGTCTAGACAGAAAGAGCATGCATTCTTTTGCTAAACTTGTGGATGCCGTCCTTGCGTTTCGTATGTCTGATACAAATAATTGTAAAATGTACCGCGTTCGCTGGACGAACCTCCGACAAGCAGGTACACCTGTCTTCAGGTGCTCACGTTTCGGGGAAATACGACACAAAAAAAGAAAATTTTTATTGAATGCCCATTGCTCGCGCAAACAATTGACAACATCCTATCTCACTCTTAAAACGAAAGGTTATTAGACGTATGCTGCCTCCCTTTATGACATGCTACCGGGATCTATCCCACACCGATGCTGCGCTTTTCTAGGTCACAATGAATGCATGTGGGACACAGCAAATGATTCCACCAACTTTGTATGGCGTGTCCGCTGAAGTCTATTTATTTTGTGAGGTGTTCTTACCCGTATTCAGAAACGCTCGTTGCCTTGAACTTTACTTGCCACCGCCTTTCCAAAAAATCACCGCCCAAGCACTTCGTACAAATGGTTAACCAGCGAAGCTGAAATGTGCGGCCCCGGTGTTTAGCAGTGGGTTCAACCCGACGCTGCACTGAAGCCTTCCATAATTATCGTTGCCAGGTTGTGGTCGAACGGCAGGCGGTCACAGACTTCGCAGCCGAAGCCAAAGTGCCGCTGGAGAAACTCTCGCCCAAAGCGGGCGTTCGCCCCGGCGAACGCGCTCCCGCAATCACGTCGACGCTGGCCCGCAACGCCGCTTCTTCGGCACGCCGTTGCTGCAAGCGTTTGACCCTGCAAGCGTCGTACCCAATGGCGCGCGAGCTTGGGTACGACGCTCAGAATGACGTAACTGATAGCACAGCCAATGGAGACCGCTCGTGACACAGATGCCGAGCGGTTTTTCGTTTCTCCTAGCCATATACAGCTTTCGCTGTAAAAGGGAACGAGAAGGCGGACGCGATCGCCCGAGGGCTCACTTTCCGGTCGATCGCCGCTGACTCGCCGCCTCCACTCGAGCAAACCCACTCCACAAGAGACGAACTAAAAACGTTCCATGACATCACCTCTCATTACAAATCCCACCGTAAGATCTATCCAGAGGCTACTAAACAGCGGAACAAAAAATAGGAAATTATGTGGCGAAAACTGCAAACCGGGGTGTTTCTAAACCCTCGCCTGTACAATAAATGGCACCCGGAAGTGTTTAATTCCAGATGTGCGCACTGCAATAACATTGAAGTGCTAGTGCACATGGTCTGGACATGCCCTTCCTACAACGATCCAAGTAGAAACGTAGAATCCTGGGAGGCCTTATCACGCAGCCACGACGCTGAATAACAGCGTAAAGTCATCGGTCTCGCCCTGACCGCCGCCGAGTCCCAAGGGATTCCGGCTGAAGGCTAGGGGGGGATGAACGGGGGCAGAGAGAGAGAGAAATGACATTTCTCTCTCTCTCTTGCCACCGCCTCAAGGAAGCGTGTTTGAAACGCGCTTGTGCTGTCTGAATACAAAGGTTAGACACCTTTGTATTTGGGCTATCTGCGTTCTAAGCAGACTGCGCCAGTGGCAATGGGAATTCCCCGTGTTGCGAATCCATGAGGCTGTTAACGCGATGTCCTGTCTCCGCTCGTCCTTTTGGTCACCTCGGCATTGGCGCCTCGTTGTTCACCAGGACTACTTACCTTTCTTTTCGGTTCTTTCATTCCCTTTCTTCTCCGTAGCGCTGAGCACAGCTCCTTGAAATGCTGTAGAAGATTGCGCCGCCTTCATCCTCTTAACAAGAACCACTGCGACCCCCCCTTCCCTCTCGCCTGATTTCATGCAAGTGCCTTAAGTCTTTCCTCTCTTTTTCCTCTCCTCTACGTATCTTTATTTTTCTCCACCACTCCGCCTATGGTCTAGTCACCCGGCAGCAGTCTTGTCTCGAAATTCTCCTTTGCCACAGAGGTGGCGAGGCCAAATCAGCACGTTTTCCGAATGGTCGGAACTCCCTCGTGATTATGCACACACGGTCATAATTGTCCATGTTTCTGCAAAGTGCACTCGATGGCGGCGATAATTGTTGATGACAAGGGCTAACCGACGTATGATTGTGCTTCTCGAAATATATTTCACCATTGCCAAAATGCGGGACTCAGGACTTGTAGCTTCTACAGTGTTCTCTTAAACGACAAATGAATTTACAAATGTACGAAGGCTGTTTCACCAAAATTGAGCAGTATGTAACCTCACGTTGTCTCATATTAATATTCTCGTGTTTTATTGCCCGCCAGGTGAACACATTGACAACAGCGAACCACCGAGTTATCCTGTAAGTAGTTACTACAAGTGAAGTTTTTACAAGTTTTTACGTGATTTATTACCAGAGCGTGTAAAAGTTCTTTTAATAACTTACGCACTTGGGATTTGCTGTTATTAGAAGAACGTATAATCGATAATGTAATAACCGCCAACCTCTAGTATAGTTCACAGCAGCAGGAAATTTCAATAAAGTTCGAGAGACAAAGAAAGTTCATATAGAAAAGTCGCAGTAGAACGGACGTGGACTGTCAGCATACGTTCATAGTCTTGAATTTTGGCTTTAAATACTCAATCACATATGTCCTTTCAAGTACTCCGCTTTGTCAGCGATCGAGCGGATTCTAGATATACATATTACGTAACATATTATACATATTATACGTAACAATTATACGTAATATACATATTATACGTAACAATTGGTGGAGCTGCTGGGTATCGAAACTCTGGAACTTCGCAACCGGAAACTCAAGCCCATCTCTGCAATGCCGGAAGAGGTACCAACCCAACCACAACAACAACCCGCTGTCCCGGTCACTACAGTGGTCTGCCCTGGCCCATTGCCTCAACGCGACCCACCAATCTTCAGCGGTACAGAAGAAGAAGATGTTGAAGACTGGCTCGCTGAATACGAACGGGTGAGCGTGATAAACCACTGGGACGATGCCAGGAGGCTCAATTACGTGTCATTTTATTTGAGCGGCGTCGCCAGCGTGTGGCATCGGAACCACTAACGTGACTTCCCGACATGGGCTGCTTTCAAAACGCACATCGCGGAGGTATTCGGGCGCCCCGCCGTTCGCAAGCTTCGAGCCGAGCAACGTTTGCGTGGTCGTGCGCAGCAGAGTGGTGAGGCATTCACAAGTTACATTGAAGACGTTGTCGACCTATGTAACCGCGTTGATGCCGCGATGACCGATGCCGATAAGATCAGGAATATCATGAAGGGGATTGAAGACGACGCCTTTCAGATGCTGCGGGCAAAGAACCCGTCCACAGTGTCTGAACTTGTCAGTCTTTGCCAAAGCTTTGATGAGCTGCGCAAACAACGCGCAGCCACTCGCCAATCTCCTCCACAGGCGACTTCAATGTCGGGATTGGCTGTTGCCCCTGATAGCGCATCCCTGCTGCTACAGATTAAGGAGTTCGTCCGCGAAGAAGTCGCTCGTCAGCTTTTGCTGATGCTGCTTGTTCACGGCCAGTCGAGTTCCCCGTTGGCGCCCTCTCTCCAAAACATCATCAGGGACCACGTTGCCGATGAAGTTTCGCCTTCTCTCCATCAGGTTCTGACTGCTGCTCCCCTGACGTACGCCGAAGTCGCTTCCAGGCCTGTGCTGCAAAGTTACGGCCCATGTCGCCCGCCTATGCGGCCGCTTGTATCCCCGCCCGCCCGACCAGTCGTACAGTACAAACCAGCTGACGACCCTTGGCGCACGGAAGACAACCGCCCCATTCGCTTTCATTGTGGCCCTAATTGGACATGTTGCCCGTTACTGTCGCCTTAGTACACCGCAATTTCCCAACAATATGCGTCCACCATGGGTCGGATATGCACCACGTTTTCAACCACGCCGCAGTTATTCGGACAACTATGAACATGAACCTGCTCCTGCCGCCGAACCAGCATTCTCCTCCCGTCGTTCGCCTTCTCCTAAGCGCCGTTCCCTTTCCCCCCATGCGCCGACGACAGAGCCCTGGGTGGCAGGAAAACTAAATATCGCAGTTCAGGAGGCAAGAACTGCGGTCCCAGCGAAATGCATAAGGCCTCAAATTTCCCGCAAAACGTTATTGAAGTCGCCATAGAAGGTATATTGACGCTAGCCCTTGTGGACGCCGGCGCTGCTCTTTCAGCGATGGATGCGCGCATTTGCCGCCAAATCGGAAAAGTCACGACGCCCGTTTCTGGACTATCCCCTTCGTACAGCCAACGCGCAGCACGTCGAGCCGTCCGGTGCCTGCACCGCCCGTGTCCTCATCCAGAATGTTCTCTATGTCATCGAATTCATAGTGTTGCCATCGTGTTCTCATGACGTCATATTAGGGTGGGATTTTCTCTCCACGCATCATGCCATCATCAACTGCGCCCGCGCTGAACTCGAGTTGTTTCCGTTTTCAACAGACGTTATCGATGACAACAAGAACACTTGTCGCAAAATCACAGTTACTGACGACACCGTTGTACCTGCCCAGTCTACTGTTCTTGTCCGCATCTCTTGTGACTCGGAAAATGACGGCACAGTGCTTTTCGCGCCGTCTGAACTTCTATTCTAGTTCGCCGCCGCTCACTACCATTGCCGTTTGCCGTCCTTGAGTTCAATTCTGGCACCTCTGTGATGTACGTCTCAAATCCATCGATCGAGCCAATTACGTTGCGCCGCCAGAAACCCCTCGGAAGAGCCGAGCCGCTGCCGTCATCTTCGATTTTGACACCATGGACGACTCCGCGGATATGGCCGTCATCAAGACATCACCTCCTCAGCCACTGCCGCGATCTTTCAAACCAACTATAGCCAGCGACCTTACGACGACGCAGCAGCAAGACCAACTTCTTCGCTTGCTCGAAGATTTCTCTTCCTCCTTTGACTGTCAAGCAAGGGCACTCGGCCGCACAACGACCGTTTCGCATACTATCGATACTCGGGAGGGCCATGCGCCCATTCGACAGCGTCCCTACCGAGTATCGGCGAGCGAAATGCGCGTTATCGACGACCGCCAGGTCAACGACATGCTTAAACACGGTGTCATTCAACCTTCCAACAGTCCCTGGGCATCGCCTGTCGTCCTTGTTCGGAAAAAAGATGGCACGATCCGATTTTGCGTCGATTACCGCCGGCTTAATAAGATTACCCGGAAGGACGTGTACCCGTTGCCACGAATTGACGACGCACTCGACTGTTTGCAAGGGAGCGGAGTTCTTTTTTTCTTTGGATCTCCGCTCTGGCTACTGGCAAGTGCCCATAGGCTGAAGCTGACTGCTCCAAAACAGCGTTTGTAACACCAGATGGATTGTACGAATTCACTGTAATGCCATTTGGTCTCTGCAACGCGCCCGCCACTTTTGAAAGCATGATGGACGGCATCTTACGCGGCCTGAAGTGGCGAACTTGTCTGTGCTATCTCGATGACATTGTCGTCTTTTCGCCAGATTTTCCGACCCACCCTACGCCGATTACATCAAGTTTTGACCTGTCTCAAAATGCTATTCTCCAGCTTAACTTGAAAAAGTGCCTATTCGCAGCTCGAAAACTAACTATATTAGGCCACGTTGTCTCCAAAAGAAGGCATTCTTCCTGATCCTGCTAAACTTCGTGCTGTATCCGAATTCCCGAAGCCTACTAACTTGAAAGCACTACGCAGCGTCATTGGCCTATGCTCATATTTTCGACGCTTCGTCCAAAATTTCGCTTCTGTCATCGCACCTCTAAACGCACTCCTCCAAGGCGACGATGAACTATCTACTTGGTCGGACGCTTGTGATGATGCCTTTACGACCCTTCGCCGCCTCCTTACGTCTCCGCCCATTTTGCGTCACTTCGATCCGAGTGCACACACAGAAATTCACACTGATACCAGTAGTGTTGGTCTTGGTGCTGTGCTCGCACAACGTAAGGACGCCAACGCCGAATACGTGGTGGCATATGCCAGTCGTGCACTCACAAAGCCTGAGAGCAATTACACCGTAACAGAAAAAGAGTGCCTGGCCATCGTATGGGCTCTTCAGAAATTTCGCCCCTATCTTTACGGTCGTCCTTTTGATGTCGTAATAGACCAACACGCTCTTTGCTGGTTGTCCAACCTCAAGGACCCGTCAGGTCGCCTCGCTCGGTGGGCTCCTCGGCTCCAGGAATACGACATCCGCGTCGTATATCGCTCTGGCCGCCGACACTCTGATGCTGACGCCCTATCCCGCTTCCCACTCATTTCAGACGCCAACGCATCTACTCGCAATCATGATATTTCGCCACTTGATATCCTGGACATGGCCTCGGAGCAACGAAATGACCCATGGATCGCCACCATTCTGAATTTTTTTGTCAACCCCTCCGACCGCGCCGGCACCACGAGCGCTACGCCGCCAGGCGCAGCATTACGCTATCCGCGACGGCCTTTTATACCGCCGCAACTACCACAACGACGGCCGCACATGGTTATTAGTCGTACCCCGCACCTCCACCAATTGTTACGGGGGTTTATTAAGGTATGCAGCGACCGCGACGATTGCAGCAACAGCAGGCAGGGCGTAGCCAGAGAGCGAACTGTCCGCGCGAGCCAGCCGATGGCGATGCGCTTCTGTTGAGCCGATCTTCTTCCTCACACTACATACATATTGCTGCATGCAAACATGAAGTGCGAAATATGTGCAACAGCGCAGCTTTCTCAACTCACTAACCATCCAGAACGCGATTACTGTGTACTCTTACACGTTGTTATGCCGGAATACAGACTTGATCTGTTCCGTACTATCATGCTTAAAATTTTTTCTTCCTGTTCATTTACGTCTGCATCATAGTTGCAATACCGCAACATCTTCCTCGCGCCGAGAAAGCTCCGACGTGGTGCTTGTTACAAGGGGTGGGCAGAAACTTTTAGAAGGTTCATCTTCACGAGTAGTTTTTTAAAAGTTTTTTAAAAAGTTTTTTTAGGTGGCGTTCAATAACTCTCTAACATGCATCAGAATTGCGAACTTAGCACATGTTATGTGTCCAATTAGCGACGCTCTTCTGGCTGTCACGCCGCTTTTCTTATTACGCTCTTACCGTGAACTACTATAGCTACCACAAAGGTTTGTTTAATCATTCCTTATGAACGTTGGACTTCGGGATGGACATGTGCCACACAGCATTAATATGGGTGCATCCAAGTTAAACGGCGCTACAGCTGCCATACACCAATGGACGTTGTGCAACCTCTCTTGTATCAATGTACAATGAATATTCAAGAACTGCTGCAAGGACACGTTTTAGTTTCTTGTTATACCGATTCCTAGGACGGACGGATCAACCATGTTTTATTGCGATAGCAATTATATGGACACTCTCGGCTGGTTTTCGCCGTCGGCGTCGGCGTTGGCGTCGCCGTCAAGTCCCGTATATGTATATGTATCTATATATTTATAAAAGCCTCAAAGAAAAAGCTGTATGCTCTTAAACCAGCATTTCGTAGAGTTGCGTGAGATCGGATCCAAAAGAGTTAGCTGCTAGCCTCACTTCAATTAGCAATAGAATTTGTTGCTATCGCATTCACTGCTTCAGCTTGCGGTGAAACTGTGACTTTTTCTTTTGGTGAGCGATCCAACAAACACGTCATGGCGGTTCGGTGGCACGTGCGGCTAGCGGAGAGAAACTCATAGCTCTCCATCTGAGTGTTAAATGCGCAAGGCAAGCAAAATTAATCTAAGTCGTTGTTTTACACTCGCTAGCTGCACTTGGTTTCTAGGCGAACTTTGAAAGCGAGTCCGACTTTGCACTACCAAATACTGTCCCGATAGGTGGCGATACGCGTCTTCGAGACTTCAGAATGTGACGTCTATTGTTGGAGCACGGTACAACGTGGGAAGAAGTTATGCTTGAGCCACATGGAAAAGTATGGGAAACTTGGTCCAGTGGACTTAAATGATCTCAGGCGTTTGTACTTCTGAGATGTAAGCCCACGTTATTGCGTGAAGAACCTACAAGCTCCCAGCTTAATGAATACGCTAATGCCAGCTCTTGTGCTTTAGGGGCCGTAGTTTACATCAGACCTGATGATCGGTGCAGTAACGTAGTCTTTCAGATTCAATTTTCGAAGTGTACAGTGGCTCCGACCAAACTAATCGGGTTACCACGTTTGGAAATGGTAGCCGCTGTTCTCGCTTTTAGTGTCCTAAGGCTCGTAAGGGGGGTTCTAGAATTGAGGCAGAGGAAAATAAAAGAACATATGTGGACGGACTCAACTGTAGCTTTTGTTCAATGCGAAGCTCAGCAACCAAGTGAACAGTCAGCGAGGAACGCCAAGAGTAAGCGATCCATACCAGTGGCATCATTGTCCGGAACACAAAACATGGCCGATATACTGATGCTTGGACTTTCACATAGAGACCTTAGACATAGCCAGTTGCTGTGGAAATCATCTGACTGGCTTCGACGCCTGGCAGATAGTTGGCCAAGGTGGCCTGTCAACAGAGATTCTGGAGCTTCCGATGAATAAGTTGCATTAAAGACAAGCGTCCCAATATTATTGAGTGTCGCATCAGAACCACGTTTCAATGTCGACCGGTTTAGTTCTTGGTTACGGAACACAAGACTCTCCGCATCGGTATATAACGCTTCGTGTGCAACTGTCGATTGCGAAAGACACATGAGGGAACACTAACAGCTACTGAATTTGAAGAGCAGAGAACTTCTGGTTAAGGCAAAGAGTGACAGAAACTTTCGCCAAGGAGAGAGCCCATCTTGAAGTTGAACAGGATCTCTGCAAGACTTCGTCACTAAGAGACCTGAATCAATTCATCTTAGAAAATGGCATCATGGCGGTTAGAACTCGCCTTCAGAACGTCGGCGTCACATCAACGAGACGATGCCTGCGCTACTGCAATGAAACTACGCGGTCAGGCGCCACTTAAAGTGGCATGACGTCGTCACTCACGAAATTGTGATTTTCAGCGTAAAATAAAGGTAGAGTGCGTATTGTGCCAGTACATATATGAAAAACGGAGTGTAAGAAGTATTTCAGTGCAAAATGAAACCAAGAAGTCTCCGCCTATAAACCCTGCCCGCCTACGCCAACCGCCATTTTGCCATGGTGTCTGTGACGTCATGTACGTCAAGGAGCGGAGCCGTAGTCTTACGTTTCAACCGTTGCAAATCGGTCAAGTTTCAATGCCAAGCTGCAGAAAGCCGAAATAGCTCAATTGTACGCATAGCTTACCGCGAAACAAAATCATTGGCCGGAATACAGACGCTCGCAAAGGAAGTAGCTTGCTACGCCATGGCTCGCGAGTTCGTCAGTGTTGTCAGACTCTCGGGGCACTCGTGCGTTAATAAACGACAGCTGCATTAGCCGTATTCTCGCCGGTTCACTGTGGCCGGTGGCCGCACCATCAGCTGAGCCGTTGCCTAGTAACCACCCCAGCTGGCAGCGCCGCTCGCCGCGCCATCTAGCATGACGTCAGAGGAGGAGCTGGTGAAACCACGTTTCAACAGTAGAACAAGAGCCGGTGTTGCATCGTATATATAGAAACGGCCGCTCGGTGGGATTCGTCGGCAGATATGGAAAGTTGGTCGGATAGACTGAAGGAGCCAGGCTTCATCGTCGGAAGGAAACCAAGAAGAGGCAGCGAGCCGAGGAGACGGAGGTAGAACGAGCCGCGTGCCTCGAGAAGCGTGACCGTACAGAGGACCAAGCTACAAAAAAGATTAACTGTACCTCTCACTACGCACACCCAGGCATAATTGAGTTAAGTCAGCCACTATTTGTTATAAATTAAGTGGCCGACCAAATGCGCTGAAATTTTGCAAACTTATTTCTGAACACCCACGAATTAAACCGCATTACACAGATTATGAGCGGAAATTAGGTGTCATGAAGCCTTTATTTTTTGAAGCTCAGAGAACTGCGCTCCGTGGTGGTGTCGGCGACACCTTAACTGAGCTCAGTGGCCGGTTATATGTGTTCAGAATGCGCCAAGCTGCGAAGCGAATGCTCCAAAAATGTGAATTTTGAGCTGTTCCGAATCGAGGCTACTAGTGCACCGGCAGTCCCAGTCTCCAATGGTTATGCGTGCTTTTTACGTTCTTTTCTTTGTCATGGGAGTTGACTTTGCTGGGTCAATGTTGGTGAAATACTTCAGTAGTGCTGAGGTCTACGCAGAGCTGTTAGTTCTCCGTCTGTAAGCAGTGAACTCTCCTCCAGTGAGTTTGTCCATAGTTTCTCCAGTGAGTTTCTCCAACTGCCTCGTAAAACCTCTGGAAGAGGCTGTCTTGCTGTGTAAGACGTGCAATCTATCAGCAGCAAACGAAGGCCCCGAGAAATCTTGAAACGATGGTATGTCGCCTAATGGCCACTGATTATTGATGCGTTCTGGTAATAGAAATCGGCTCAACGCGTCCACGGTTTCATGCTTCTGTCATGCCTATAGCCAATGTTGCGGTCTTAGCCGGATAACTTGACGCATCATCTGGTAATTCGTGGAGAGTGGACTTGAGCAGTTTGCCTCTTTGATCCCAGTATGGTGAGCAGTGGTTGTTGGTATGTGACGAAAGTTACGTTTCTTCTTTCAAACACCACAGGAAGGCCTTTTTTGTACAAATGAGCATAATTGCGTTCCGCTGGCCCTGGCTTTCGAGATTCCAAAGCAATTGACGCCTCTTTATTGAGGTCATCCAGTTGAGATGGAGCAGCTGTTATGCATTATGATTAAGTGTCACAGAAGACAAGAAACTCCTTCTGTTCGTTGTAGTGTGCCAGTACGATCTGACTGAAAAGCAAGCTCTTAAGTTTCTTAACACCCTCTTCCTGCTCGTCCATCTCCACGTGATATCGTTCTGAAAGAGTTCGAAGAGACAGCTTGCATTTGTTTCCCTGTTATTTAAGAATCTGTTGTAGAAAGCCAGAATTCCAAGAAGTGATTGAAGCGCATGCCTGCGGTTTCGTGCTGCAGCCTCTGCTATAGCTCGAACTTTCTCTTCGCTGGCGATGACGCTTGTCGCGTCAATTCACTGTCCTAGAAAAGACACTTGTCACACTGCGAAACAACTCTTCTTTTTGCCCAGGCGAAGGATGCACTTGCGCCGTCTCTTGAGGATTTCTTGCAATCCCTTTGCGCGTTCCGTAGCGTCTTTTACACTTATTATCACGGCATCTGGGTATGCGCAGACGCCTGTGATGCCAGACAGCATAGTCTCCATGAGACGTTGAAAAATGGCGGGAGTGAAAGAGAATCCAAAAATTAACTGTCTGACCTTATGGAGCCCTTTCAGTAATTTCAGGTTTAATATTGCTGCTGTCTCTGGCGTTACGTGAAGTTGATGGTAAGCCTGTGCCAAATCTAGGGTGCTGAATGTGGCTGAGGACTTCATCTGTTGTGGGAAGTGGGTAGTCTGACTTCTTCGATACCTAGTTAACTGTGTGACTGTAGTCACCGCAGATTTGAAACAACGCGTTTTTGTTTGGCATACAAGTACGAGAGGCATTGCCCAATCGGAATGCTGCGCAGAATCGATTGTGCCTTCATTTTTCAGTCAATCCAGTTCTGCTTGTACAGCCCACCGCAGTGCGAAAGGAAACGGCTGTGCTTTTAGAAACCATGGTTTCGCTCTTTCCACGAGTTTAAGTTCTGCCGCAGGGCCGACGTGTCCTGATATGTCCTCGTAGAACACCGAGTAGTTCTTGACTAGAAGCTTCGAAAGAAGTTCCTTATCCGATAGAGCATTGGTGCCCTTGATCTGTACAGCCAGGTGTGAAAACCAGTTTTGTCCGAAGATGTTACATCCTGCTGCCTTGGTGACAACAAGCGGTAATGTTAAAGGCTTGCTTTTGTGCGTAGAATTCATCATTGCATACCTCAGAACTCGAAGGGACTGGCCTGACCATACGCGTACGAGAAAGTCGTCCGTCTAAAGCCGTGGTGGGTCACCTGTCCACGTGGTTTTTAAGGGGGCCTCACTGATGAGTGTGCAGGCTGCAGCTGATTCGAATCCGAAATGCGAGGACATGCCACGTATGCGTAGCTGAGTCATGGCCATCTGCGTGCAGGACGGGTCGATTAAGGAGTTGAGCTCGTAAAGTGCCAAAGTACTAGCTGAGCTTGAATTTTCAAATTCGTTTGTATTACTCTTTGCCGAGGATGTGTTTTTACACCACTTGCTGGAAGCCATCCCATTATATACGAAGCCGCAGTGCAGCTGGAGGCGCCTGGGCAACTATCATCCTGATGTGTTCCGTTTTGTCTCGGCCAGCGCTGCGGATGCGCAAAGTACTAGCCGAGCTAGAATTTTCAAATTCGTTTGTATTAGTCTTGGCGGAGGATGTGTTTTTACACCACTTGCTGGAAGCCATCCCATTCTATACGAAGCCGCAGTGCAGCTGGAGGCGCCAGGGCAACTATCATCTTGATGTGTTCCGTTGTCTCGGCCAGCGCTGCCCCCAAGTAAATCTGGGAGGACCTGATACGAAATTGCCTACTTTTATAGGCAGAAACCACGACACATTGATGACAGGCTCCACAGAGGAAGGTCTGTGGAGAACTGCATTAGGTGCCCTGTGAATTGGTAGGATGGGCTTGGATCCAGCCGTCTTTGGACCAGCTGGTTGCCGTTCCAGAGTTGGGATCCAGAGTTGTGTCTACTAGTCAGAGCTGAGTGGTGAATTTTGACAATTAAGGGTGGCTTAACGTGTACCAGAATTTGAATGCACGGGGTGTGCTTGTATTTTTTCCTCATCAAAATGTGGTCGCCGTGGCCCACAATCAAACCCCCGGCCTCGAGTTCGTCAGCGCGATCCAGAGGACTTGTGCACGCTTATGGGCTTATATGAAGAGGCAGATAAAAAATCACTTTCGAACCCTGAAGTGTACTTGTTTTTTGAAGAGAAAAACCCATTCCTTTTTTACAAAGTGTCTGATAGGGCTCTTCACAAAATGTTTCTTTCTCGTGCACGTGCTTGCATCATCATGTACGTAGGCTTGTTTTTTAAGACAGCAGCAGCCACACATTGACTTTGAAATATGATAGGGTGGTTTTGCGTATAACGCCCAGTAGCGTAATATGTGTGTCATTGGTTAAAATATTCTGTCTGCTCTACTTGTCTAGGGCTACTAACCTGAATAACAATAATCATTTCTCTTTTTCAGCTACCCGCTTCCGAAAATATGCTTTTTCTTGTGGGTTACTCGAAGAAACTTAATATGTCAAAGTACTCATGCGTAGCGTCTAGTTTCGCCGGATTCTTTTACGGAGGGATTCAACGCTGGCTGCTCTTGAAGGAAGCAAAGGTGAGTGTAACATAATGTGCTACTGTAATTCTTGGCGCACCAAAGTTGCATCCTTGCCAGCTACACAACATGGTCTCTTATGATGTTGTATTTATTGCAGGTAAAATCCCAGGAATTATTTTTAACATAGGATCCTAGGGGGCAACAATGATGATGCGTTGAAAATAACCGTGCACGGGCACTTCATTGTTTACGCGGGAGAGTCAAATGTAAATTAAGCTTCTGCGTGTTCTATCACAAGTATGTGCTTAGCAATGCAAAGCTTGCGCACGTGGCAACTTCCAAATTACGGACGCTCTTGCCACAGGATAAACAATTCCAGATATTGCTGCAGATATTTGTGACTTCTCTTTAGTTTTGCTTCTTTTCCTCGCTAGGCCGTCTTCGGGCACCGGCGCAGTGAGCCTATTATTTTTGCTTCGCAGGGTACAATTTATTCAGTTGTCTCTTGTGGTATCTGTCTTCCTTCAGCCTTATCGCCAAGAAGCACACAGCAGGATTAGCTACTTAATACGGCAGTGGCTTAAGCCTTTACACCAATATGCACTCATGAGAACATAGATGCAAAGGCTGTGAGCTTTCACTTTCGATACTGCGTCAGGGTAAACGAAACAATAAAGTAAAAAATAAAGGAAAGGCAGTAAAGTTAAGAAAAGAAACTGATTACACCGATGTTACTGACTGCTTTCACCGGACATCCTACTCGAAGCCTCGAAGGCTACATTACGGACGATCTATGAATATTGCGAATTGAAAAGCAAACAACCACCGTTCGTTTGCCTGTACATTTCCCCATGTATTCAGCATCCTCAGGTGCGCCTGCGTCCAGAAAATGGAAGTACACGAAACAGGGAAGGCCAGCTCTTGTTTTCTGTAAATGTTCCGATATTGAAGGCATAATATAATAATGATGTCAACGCTGTGCACTTTTTGTTTCATGAAAATTTATTTCACTAATTAATACCTTTCGCCGCGAATGCACAGTAAGCAGTAGCAATTATCTGTTTGATGAAACAGTAGCGTTAGTCGCATTCATGTTCATTGGACACTATTCAGCGCGAGGTGTGCGCTTGTGTGGCAGTTCCAGGTCTGGGCAGCATCGCGATACAAGAGCATCGCAATAGTATTTCAGAGATACTTCTGAGTATCTGTATTTCTGTATCAAGATACAAATGTAAATTGTATTTGTATCTCAGTAGTCAAGTACTTTTACGATGTATCAGTTGTATCGCGTTACTGTACGGGGCACAAATATCTCGTTACTTCTTTTTTCGGAAATGAGCTGAGGTGTTTTTCCAAATGGGAAAGAAAAAATGTTTCTTTCAGTGTGTGTTATGCAAGCATAGGGAGGGTGGTGATGGTTTCCCACAGGCAAAGAATAACCAATGTGGCAAAGCACCCGATGCCACTGACGGGAGAACCACGGAGGCCGATCAGCCTCTGCCAAGGAAAGTCGCTGTCTTGGCTGTCTTTCTTCAAGACCAGTGCAGCGCGACTTTTTTTTTTCGGGCGGCCAGCCAGCTGTTCATGGAGCCCCCGCGGATACCGCCTTGAAACAGTAGCTTCGCGTGCGTTATATTTGCATAGCGATGGCACTTCCAAAAGCATCTCCCATAGTTGCGGCGTGACTCGATGATGGCTGTCTTTGTCGCGCTTTCAGCCACCCCTCCAGCATATCAGGGTGCATTCCTAGTTCCTCTACAAGCGTGAAACGGTCTTTTGTGGTACCAGGCTGCCACGCCGCCCGAGTCGACTTGCCTTGTTGGGGTTTGCTGAAGTGGGTGCTGGAAGCATAGGTGGTGGTCAGGGACGTAGCCAGAGGCCTCAGCCCCCCCCCCTCCCCCCAAATTTTTTTTAGTATTGTGATGTATCATCGAAACAGCTAGCTGCGCCGGAAGTCATCCAGGATTTTTTTTCTGGAATTGCTTTTCACACTCGAAAAGACAATTTGGTTTGACCATTGCTGAATCCTGGCGGTCCTGTATTTAGCTGTGCAGCGCATGATACCGTCAGAAATATTCGGCTAAAGAAGGCGTAGTGCCTTGTGTTGCCATTTTAGTGGTGTCATAGAGAAGGAGTAACTGTTGTTGACATGCTGGATGCTGTGGATTAAGGTATATAGAAGGGGCCTCCAATAAACATCAACGAGCGGGCCGCAGCAACGGAATCTTGTCCCACAAGACATGCGAGGGACAGTGGAGATGGTGAATTCCGGGGAGGGGGGGGGGGGGGGAGTCAGAGAGTTTGAATCAAAATGTCGCCAAACGTTGCCACTTGAAAGAATAAAGAAAGTCCTTCCCCCATACCAAGCATGGGTCATTCCAGAAGGGTATTTGACGTCAGGTTTCGGAAAACATATGGATACTGAATTTAACAATGACTAAAATCTGGGCGCCGATTGTGAAATATGGAGTTTTCGTTTCACGGTGATGTTGCAACTCATCATGAGTGCATGGAGTACCTCGCGCACACGCACAAAACACTTGAGATCAGCCCCGTCTCTGTAGCTTCCCTGAAAAAAGAGCTATTATACGCAGTAGGCGAGAAAATAATGCGAATACTGTTTGGCAAACTCGCAAGGCTATTCTGTCTGAAGGCGCGGGCCGCTAGCAAAGGGGTCCGCGGGCTGCCTGTTTGAGACCCCTGGCATACAGAGACGGTCATTGCACCTTTGCGGTGGGACATCTTGAACACAAAATAATTATACCAGAGAACACCTACCACTTTAGAGAACGGATACTGTACCTTTGGCTGTAGTACGGATATAAGGGTAGCCGCGGCGTACTGAACTGCAACACCGCGAGGCGAGATGGCGCTGCAAGTACTATCATCATCATTAGACAAACGCATTTCATGCTGCTGATTCGCGCAACTGCGCTCCTTGCTCCCTGTGGTATTTTGTATTTTTTTCTCGTAGTTAAATCGCGGTTCGCGTTCTAGTTATCGCCAGGTTACCTAACAGGCCTCGACTGGCAAAAACGAGGACAATAAATTAAGGTTTGCATCGTTTATTGCGAGTGCCCAAGCCGGTACAAACGACGCGGAAGACGCTCCGTGGAGTAAAGGATTCTTAGAGGAGAGAGAGGGGGGAGAGGACGCGCATGCGCTGTGGGGATGTGGGACGCGGGCGCCGCTCCGCAGAGTAGATGATTTCTAGAGTAGAGAAAGGGGGTGAGCTTTGGAGAGAGAGGGGGAGGGGACGCGCATGCGCTGTGGTGGTGTGGGACGCGGGAAGGATGGACGGACTAAGCCCCCCTCCAAACACATGCAAGCAAGATCAAGGAATGGGCTCAACCTGGGCGACAGACACCACCTGCCTAGCCATTGCTAAGCAGCCTCTCTGTGCTCTCGGCCATGACTCTGATGACTGTGGTAGTGGTTGACGGCCTTCATATTACTATACTGTTCAGGTTCGCATAATGGGTGCTTCCCTACTTCATGAAAGTGGCCGGACGCCGGACGCGGGACGCGGGAGGGACGGACATAGCCCCGAGCATAAGATGCTTCGCATCTAAAACATGAAACTTTATAATGGAAACCAGGTAGGGCTATAACATACCTTACTATCGCCTTTGAGTGCTAGGCAGCCGAGTCTTCATTGGTGCGTGGTCATGCTGGGGTGTTTATGATGAGGTCTTGACACTTTTGTGATCGGGTGGATGCATTACCAATGTTATCGCCCTTGCTGCTTGCCGTTATAAATTTTCATGTTTTAGATGCGAAGCATCTTATGCTCGGGGCTCTGTCCGTCCCTCCCGTGTCCCGCGTCCCGCGTCCCCCCATCCCGCGTCCGGCCACTGTCATGAAGTAGGGAAGCACCCATTATGCGAACCAGAACCCTGTAGCAATATGAAGGCCGTCAACCCTAACACAGTCATCAGAGTCACAGCCGAGAGCACAGAGAGGCTGCTTAGCAATGGCTAGCCAGGTGGTGTCTGTCGCCCAGGTTTACCCCATTCCTTAATCTTGCTTTCATGTGTTTGAAGGGGGCTTAGTCCGTCCCTCCTTCCCGCGTCCCACACCACCACAGCGCATGCGCGTCCCTGCCCCCTCTCTCTCCGAAGCTCACCCCCTTTCTCTCCTCTAGGAGTCGTCTACTCTACGGAGCGGCCCCCGCGTCCCACATACCCCCTCAGCGCATGCGCGTCCCCTCCCCTGTGCTCTCCTACGCTGACCCCCTTCCTCTGCTCTACGGAGCGGCGCATGCGCGTCCTCTCCCCCCTCTCTCCTCTAGGAATACGCTACTCTACGGAGCGGCTCCGGCGTCCCACAGTGCATGCGCGTCCTCTCCCCTCTTGGAATCATCTACTCTAAGGAGCGGCTAACGCGTCCCACACCCCCCACAGCGCATGCACGTCCCCTCTCTCTCCACTCCTACGCCCCGCCCCCACCGTCCTCTCCTCTAGGAATCCTCTACGGAGCGGCGCGCAAGACAGGTGGTGTGACAGCTGCATACTCCGCTGGGGGGTTCCGCGGTATGAAAATGACGGAGCGCGCGCGCCTCATTCTCTCTCCTGCGAAGCGCCGCGATGAGCGCCCGGACCACTGCCGTGAAATGAGAGCGGCGACGTTCCTCCCGCTCAAGCTAATTACCTCCCCGCTGCTTCGCATCCACACATGGTTCCCTTTAGCGGGAGATGGGGAATTATTTTTTTTAATAAACCTCAGTTGAAACTTCAGCGCCGGTCCTGTATGCCTCTTGTATACGTCCCCATTTTTTAAAACTTGTTCGTTTCACATGAAGTATGAAGCAACTTGCCGAAACACGCGTCTTGCTATGCTTTCACCCTGCCAATTTAATAGGCTGCGGCTTGAGATATGTAAAATCTTGCAGTGTGGCTGTGGATAAGTGAAGTACATGTGTGTTTTCAATAGCTCTTCGATTTCCTAGGTATTTTTTCATGGTGTGGATGCGAAGCAGCGGGGAGATGGATGGCTTGAGCGGGAGAAACGTTGCCGCTCCCGTTTCGCGGCCGCGGCCTGGGCGCTCATCGCGGCGCTGCACAGGAGAGAGAATGAGGCGCACGCACAGCGTCATTTTCATAACGCGGAACTACGGTGACGCCCCCAGCAGAAGTATGCAGCTGTCGCGCCACCTGTCGTGCGCACCGCTCCGTAGAGTAGAGGATTCCTGAGAGGAGAGAACGGGGGGAGACCTTAGGAGAGAAGAGAGATGGGGAGGGGACGCGCATGCGCTGTGGTGGGGTGGGACGTGGGCGCCGCTCAGTAGAGTAGAGGATTTCTAGAGGAGAGAGAGGAGGAGTGGACGCGCATGCGCTCTGGGGGTGTGGGACGCGGGAAGGAGGGACGGACAAAGCCCCCGCAAGCACGGTCAAGGAATGGAGTCAACGGGACGCGGGCGCCTACAAGAGAGAAAGGGGGGTGCGTAGGACAGGAGAGATAGGGGATGTGGGGATGCGGTAATGAGGGACGGACGAAGCCTCCGGAAGCACATGCAAGCAAGATCAAGGAATGGAGTCAACGTGGGCGACAGACACCACCGGCAGTGCATGCTATTCTGTGCTTGCACCGACCACATGCCTAGTAAGCAGCCACTCTGTGCTCTCGGTTATGACTCTGGTAACTCTAGGGGTGGTTGACGGTGTTATTGTACTACAGTGTTCTGGTTCGCATAGTGGGTGCTTCCCTACTTCATGAAAGTGACCGGACGCGGGACCTGGGACGGACACAGCCCCGAGCACAAGATGCTTCACATCTAAAACACTACCACATCCAATGAACATTATTACGACAACGTAAACGTGCTTGGTGAAGCTCTGCTGCAAGAGTTGCTCATCACGTCCACAATTTCTTGATTAGCTCTAAATAATTTGAACGATTTCATTGAACACATGTGCAAAGGCCAATGTAATCGAGCACCGCCTTGTGAAGTTTTGACGTATCTTTTTGTAAACTGCTATTATATAAACACGGTTATTTAAGGAAAAACAGCTTTTAGCTAGTTTGTAAACTTTCACAAGGCACAACTAAATGCCGGAAATACTCAATGGCCCTCACAACTCTGATGTTCATCTTGTAATGTAATTTATAATTTCCAATGATTCACATGTAGACCATGATATGATAATGAGTCAGACAGTAGTGGGCAAGTTCAGATTGATTCTGACTGCCTGAGGTTTAAACATACACAGTTGTAGCTTTGAAGACAAGACTGCTTGTTGAAACATATACTCCAGCGACACCTTATGTTCACTAGATTTTCTCATTCTTCAAGCTTCCGTCTTTCCCTGAGCTTCAGACGCAAATCTAAGCACACAAGCGTCCTTGCCTTTCACCCCCATTGAAATGTGACCCCCGTGGCTGCGAATAAAACCTGTGTCGTTGAGCTCAGCAGCCACGTATTGTAACTAATGCACGAAGCTAGTGTTCAATTTCAACGCTATTGCAATGTACATTGCATGACAGAGTAGTCAGCTAATGCTAGTGGACAATTGTGAGCACCTATCCATGGAGATACCTGGTAAACCATTTACAAATACAGCATTGCAAGTGTGAGGTTCAAGATGACCTTTGTTTCACATGTTTCCCCGCACTAGCAGAGTGGACATTCGGAGCTAGTCATCATGTCGTTGCGTGGCAGTCCTGGAAAACAAGTAATGGCATCACCAGATATTGATGAACATAATCAATGAATATGAAGTTTTGCAAAGGTAAACGTATAAACACAGTTAAGTAAACAGCAGTTTGTTATACATAAATGTAAACGTACCTTATAATGCATGTTGTATCACTCGGGGTAGCTTTTTTTGCCAGGCATGTCATGTAGTAGAAGCCTACAGCTGTTTCCTTGTCAGGCCAGGAGGCTATGCCAGAAAATAAAAACAAGATATCTGATTATAGTGACGGTTTCTTCATCACACTGAAGTGAAAGTACACCTATATTTAGTGGAAACATTTGTTGCGCTAAATGTGTGGTAAAAGAAACCTAAACTGAGACCCTATACCTTGCTTCTCAAATGCGGCTGCGGCAAACTATAACTAGTATGTTTTTTGCTCTGTTGTGCGGGCTAGCTATGAAGATACATGCGAGGCGTTAGATGTATTTGCCTTTTTTTATTGCAGTGGCCTGTTTGAGTGACCAAACGATAAACATCCCAAATGCACTTCTATTTACTCAGCAACTCGCTCCCACTTGAAGCCACGCCGCAAGGAACGCACGTTTTCTCGGCGACAGAATATGACACGTTGAAAATTTTAATATTGCAATGCGTCGCTTCGGTGCGACACCCAACAAAGTCATTGGTAAAAAAAACTGAAGCCATGGGTTTTTACGCACCAGTCCGTATATTCTAGGGCTTGAAACGGGTGTTCATACGGAAAAAGCTTCAACGGTCCTTTCGTTCCCCCGAAGTCAGCTGAATGCGCTTCGCGAAGGCATTAGAACGAGTCAAAATGAACAGAAGGAAAGCGAATGTGTCGGCTGGCAGTGGCTCGAAACATTTACAGCGAAACGCAACAGCGTGAGGCCCATCCGAATGCACCACGAACTGTTACCTGCCGTTGGCCGCCGTATATTTTGAAAGGAGGATAATGATGTCGATAGCCTGCCGACAACTACGAGCCAGCTGGAGCAAAAACTATTACAAAAGATTAATGACTCCGTACATGGCATGCCAGGACTACTTGGTATAAACAGCAATTTGTGTTATTTGAGTGTAGCATGCATTACACAAAGAAGTAGTCTTCGGTTATTTGAAGAATATCTTGAATTGAAAATTTGGCCCCGACCGGGGCGCCCCTACAGGAAAGTGCAATAGCGCGAATGGCGGCGCCCATGCGACCATAACGCAGGGGTTAGTAGATCCACTCCCGGTGTATGAAGGCGGAACGCGCCGCGGTTGATTTTTTCGCCCTTTGCGGTGGTTTGGAGAACTTGAGAGTCTCCTGGGCCTGATTATACCTTGCTAGCGCAGGGCCCGAAGGGGGGGGGGGAGGGGGGAGTCATCTTTGACGGCTTACCGCCGGCATGGGTAGAGACGACCGTCTTTTTATCTAACACGATGGAATTCCGTTTACTGCTCAGGCTAGGAACGAAGTATATCGCTCCATTCCCATATGGAAATCGCAGGTGCAGGACGTATATATTTAGACAACGGAAACGGCAGGGGCTGAGCCGTCACTCTCGACTCTGATTAAAAAGGGCTCGGCAAACATAATATAGGGCGGAGTTAGGAGACTACGAAGTGCGCGGTTGAGGGCTCTACTTCCTCAGGTTAGGGAATCTGGAGAGTTGACAAGTTATTGAACCGCAAGACATCGTTCTGCTAACTGGTCTAGTCTAGCCCAGCATGGCAGATGTTGCGTTGCCCAGTAACGCCAGAACACTCTGCAATTTCGGCCCCGGCAGCGTGTATTTGGAGGGGTCACGCATATTTAGAACACCCAAAAAGAGATTACAGCCGCACGCAGGGAACCTCCGTTGAAAAGGTGCACAAGATGGAGACAATTAAGCACGTAGATGGGTTCTGCGAGCGTCTCGCAATAAAGTTTAGTAGAACTGAGAGGCGGGCGAGTTGGAACTTATCCATCGTTGGATAGCGCACAAATTGACAAAAGACAAAAAAAGAAGAGGACTTGTCCTGTCCTCTCCTTCTGTTTTGTCTTTTGTCAATTTGTGCGCTATCCAACGATGGATGGTTGTCTCACAATCCTGGCACCACTGGTGGCCGATGCCGGCTACGCTGAGGCAGCAAATATGAGCACCGTCGCGTGAATTGGCTGCAGAACTAAACTGTCTGAAGAAACAGCGTCATCCAACGCAAGAAGGCTCGCCAGCACTCTGCGGGAGTGCTCGCTTTTTTGGCACTTAGGACTTATCAAGGATTTGCGGCTATTGTATGCCAGCCTTTAACTCGACAGAGTTACGGAGCTGGTTTCGCAGAAATTCCGAAGTCGGCGACGGTTTTTGGTTGCGAGCGAAAAACCAGCGTTCTCCGGGAGCGAAAATTCGAGGTAGATGCAAATAAAGAAATCATAAAAAATCTTTGGTTCGAGTGGGCTCGGGGATTCGAAGCTGTCACCCCTCACTCCATGGCGCGATTCGTTTAGCCGCTCGGTTACCACGCGTACATCCTCTAGCATACTAACAGCGAGCTATTTGTATACACCATTTAACGTTGGTGGTACATCTCACAGGTTGTTCAGTAGAGTTACAGAAATTCCGCGAGATGGCACAAAGGATCCACGGGTGCGCTTTCCGTGCTCTGTCACGCCGCCTACACGGACATAGCAGCCGGCGCTAGTCCGCACTTCCGCTTTGCGGCACGCATGAGGAGTCGACCGAAAAGCAGAGCGAGGCTAGCAATCGGGGAGGCGATACGAACGCGGTCCGATTACGCTATCGCGTCCTGCAATTGAAAACGAAGTTCAAGTGTCCTCCAGTTTTTGTTTACTTTTGAACTTTTTCTTATAAGTAGCCGCTATTAACGGTATGCTTTTGAACTGTTAGGTAATGTCAAATCGTGTGTTGTCCTAATTATTGTATCGATTTTTAATTTCTCCATACTTGAATTGTGCCGTAACCACTGATCCATCTTACGTATATGTGTGGTAGTTGATATTTTCATGAACATTATCCATATTATTTTGTGCATTGCTCTGCAGTATATAACATCTTTCTTTCCCGACTCCGACGCCTTTACTGTGTCTGCTTGCGTACTTAACGTCCAACAACCCACAAGCTCGTCATTTCTCGTGTCGAACCTTGTTGACGCGTGTTTTGTCCCGGCAATCCACTATATTTTTAGAACAAAAGGCCTCTGCTAATTTCGGCTGCTAGGGTACGCCTATAAGCGAGGTATGCATCATCCCACTGGATAAGCAAGGGCGGGAGGAGAGCACCCTTGATTCACTCCACCTCAAACTTGCACTGATGTATTCAGTGTCACCAGTGAGCTGATATTCTAGAGGTTAATCTTTGGAACACCCTAATTTTTCCCCTGTCCGAGAGACGAATCCATGTCGACGAGGCTGCTAAGGATACTGTAATGTACTAGCGATCCTGATTTGCCAAAATTACTTCCTTCTAACGGTGATTGTGCTTCGAACAGCCCTCTTTTGGCAAAAGCATGATGACTGTCCAGTGATATATATGTGGCGTTTTTTGTTTTGTTTTATTGCGATAGAAATTATATGGACACTCTGGGCTGCTTTTCGCCGTCGGCGTTAGCGTTTCGCCGTCGGGCTGCTTTTCGCCGTCGGCGTTATATATATATATATATATATATATATATATATATATATATATATATATATATATATATATATATATATATATATATATATATATATATAAGCCACGAAGAAAAATAATTCAGAAAAAAATTGCGCCATCTCCCGCTAAAGGGAACCATGTGTAGATGCGATGCAGCGGGCGCTAACGCTTACACTGGCGGCGGCGTTGACGTTGGCGCTCATCGCGGCGTTGCGCAGGAGAGAAATCTGGGGAAGCGCAACCACGCAGTCATGGACTGGTATTTCCTACTGGAACATGCCAATCGCTGCTAATGTGCAATGAGAGACAGAAGACTCCGATTGGACACAGAGACCCGCAGTCCGCTTTTAGTTAACGCGCACGCTGCGAATTTTTAGATGCGAAGCATCTTATGCTTGGGGCTATGTCCATCCCTTCCGCGTCCGTCCCGCGTCCCGCGTCCGGCCACTTTCAAGAAGTAGGGAAGCACCCACTATGCGAACCAGAACACTGTAGTACAATATAAGGCCGTCAACCACCACTACAGTCACCAGAGTCATGGCCGAGAGCACAGAGAGGCTGCTTAGCAATGGTTAGGCAGGTGGTGTGTGTCCCCAGGTTGACTCCATTCCTCGATCTTCCTTGCATGTGTTTTGGGGGGGGGGGGGGCTTAGTCCGTCCCTCCTTCCCGCATCCTACACCCCCCACAGCGCATGCGCGTCCCCTACCCTTCTCCTAAGGTCACCCCCCTAGGAATCCTCTAATCCACGGAACGCCCTCCGCGTCCCACACCACGACAGCAGATGCGCGTCCCCCTCCCCCTATCTCTCCTCTCCTACGCTCACCCCATTTCTCTAATCTAGGAATCGTCTACTCTACGGAGCGTCCTCTCCTACGCTCACCCCCTTTCTCTGCTGTAGGAATCCTCTACTCTACAAAGCGGCGTCCGACATCTCCACAGCACATGCGCATCTTCTTACCCCCGTTCTCGCCTCTAGGAATCATCTACGGAGCGGCGCGCGACAGGCGGTGTGACAGCTGCATACCCCGCTGGGGGGCACCACGGTAGTTCCGCGGTATAAAAATGACGGAGCGTGCGTCATTTACTCTCCTGTGCAGCGCCGTAATGAGCGCCCGGGCCGCTGCCGCGAAACGATAGCGGCGACGTTTCTCCCGCTCAAGCTAACCATCTCCCTTCTGCTTCGCATCCACACATGGTTCCCTTTAGCGGGAGAGGAAAGTTTTTTATCGTTCGACAACGCACAGGAGAAATCTCCCACCGGCACAACCTTGCAGGTCAGGATCTAGTGCCTATATATACGGGGAGGCCAGTGAACGGTTGTGCAGCGCGAGCAGTCGCTTTTTTCAATCAAGAAACTCGCTAGCAGACGCTGCCTGCGTCAGCGTTGAACGGTTTTGCAGCGCGAGCAGTCGGTTTTTTAGGAGCGAAGCTCCTTAGGCCGGCACCCCGCCGTCGCCGTTGAAGCTCCCTGGCACGGTGCCAGCTGTGTCATCTCCCCCTCACGCGGGAGGATGAATGAGCTTTATCAGCACTGGAACGCGGATGGCGTCTGCACGATGCGCAAAGCGCGAAAATACGAACGCAAGCGAAAGGGAGCCACATTAGTCTCCCTCTTTGTTTGTCTCTGCCGTCTCCCCTGAAAACGGCGAACGCGCGAAACCATCGCTTTACCCTGTCGTCCGCCCATTGGTGGGTCCGATGCATGCTCCGATACAGTGAAACGCCGCGCGCGTCGAGCGCCGCATGTGCCCCATTTCTTGGGAGCTTCGCTCATCGGTTGCAGTTGTTCCGTGTACGAATACAACCGGTGAGCGAAGCTCCTTAGAAATGGGACGCACGCGGCATTCGGCGCGCGCGGCGTTTCGATGTCCAGGCAACGGACCATGAAGAGATGGTTTGGTGCGTTCGCCGGTCTGAGGGGGAGAGGGCAGAGTCGAAGAAAGAAGGAGAGGGAGACTAATCTGCCTGCGTTTTGCATGCGTTCGTATTTCGCATGCGTTCGTATTTGCTCATCGTGCAGACGCCATCCGTGTTCCAGCGCTCATAAAGCTCATTTATCCTCCCGCGTGAGGGGGAGACGCCACAGCGGGCACCGCGCCAGGGAGCTTCAACGGCGACGACGGGGTTTCAATCAAGAACCTCGCTAGCAGACGCTGCCTGCATCGGTGTTGCGAGGCGAGAGAGGGGGGAGCGTAGGAGAGGAGAGAGGGGGGAGGGGACACACATGCGCGATGGGGGCGTAAACGCCAAGGGAGGGATGCCTAGAGGAGAGAGGGGGAACGTAGGAGAGGAGAGAGAGGTGGTGAGGACGCGCATGCGCAGTGGGGGGTGTGGTGGTGGTCGTTGTGGTTCGAAGAAGGAAAAGGCGCCTAATTTCTGCAGCCCGGTCGGGAGCACGGCGCAGCGCCTCGGGTGTGGTTGCCGCGGAGAGGGATGCCTAGAGGAGATAGAGGGGGAGGGGACACGCATGCGCATTGGGGGGTGCGGATGCCGCTGGGAGGGATGCCTAGAGGAGAGAGAGGGGAAGCGTACGAGAGGAGAGAGGGGGGAGCGGACGCGCATGCGCAATGGGTGTGTAAACGCTACGGGAGGGATGCCTAGAGGAGAGAGAGGGGGGGAGCGTAGGAGAGGAGATGCGTGGAGTGGGTTTGAGCATGCGCAGTCAGGATGGTCACGCCGCACACCATCACCGGATTGAACTTCGCCATAAGATGCTTCACATGAGATGCTTCGCCATGAGATGCTTCACCTTGGGAATCGATGTTATGCGAAGCACGCGGAGGAAGGTGACTGTGTTGCAATGTTTTATTGAGCGAAACGTTACGAAATTACGATAAAGATATGTACAAATGTTGTACGCACAGACATATGTGCCACAGTCGCATATGTTTTGTATAACAAGTTGTTTACAGTTGCGTAACGATGCCAAGAGTAACATGGGCAGTAGCAACACCAGAAGCGGTAACTGATATGTAGCGCTTGTGCTCGCCAGGATGGTAGCCCTGGACACTGCAACATATATTAACTTCATTGGATGGCGCTTTACTATAATTGATGTTAACCCGGCGTGACGGCTGTATCATCGGAGTACATATGTAATGTTTGTAAAATTGGATAGCGAGCAGTGCAACGACAATTGACGTTTCACGAACATTAGGGTCTATTCGAAAAGCAGTTCCGAGACCTGGCGCGGCTCTGTGGTAGAATGCTTGATTGCCACGCAGAATGCTTGGGTTCGATTGCTGTTGGGACCCTGAAATTTATTATTTGCATTCGTCCGGTCAACGTTGCTGATGACGTCAGCTTTTTAACGCTATGGCGTTAAAAGTATCAATGTTTGTCTCGCCGTTCCTGGGTAGTCTAAACTGTCAATCACCTGTGGCACATACTCGCATACCTGTGGCACATACCCGCCCCGTGGTATGTGCCACAGGGTTTGCCCGAAAGAGTTTGACGACATACGCGACGGGATTGTCACTATTCATGTCACGACCAGCGAGTCATATTCTTCAAACCATCTTATTCTCACATACTAATTTTGGTCTGCCCCAAGTTAAAGGGGTAATCACGAGATCACCCAGACGTAGGCGGCTAGCTAGATAGATAGATAGATAGATACGTAGATAGAAACGCTAAAAGTGCCTGCAGTACGCAAAGAAATGCTTCGCATTTAATATTTTCCGATGCGCGTAATCGAACGGGCGACCTCTCGCTCCGCAGCGCGCGACGCTAACCGCTACGCCACAGGAGCGCACATGGTACAGCATACTAACGGCGAGCTATTTATATACACCATTCGCCGCTGCCGGTACGCAGATCTCAGGGGGGAATGCCAGCTTGTTCTCTGCCTTACCGGCAAACCAGCGAGATGACGCAAAGTACGCGCTCGGCGCTCCACTCGCGGCGACGCGTTGGCTCCCCATCACCCCGACTTGCACTTTGGCCTGAAGGGCGTAGTCGCTTTTGCCCGGGTGTGCTCGCGCGCGCGCTCATCTTGGGGTGGGGTGGGGGGGGGTGGGGGGGGCTGTTTTACGTCGTATGCTTTCGCCGGGAAGATTACGTTGAGGTTACAGAGCGCAACACGGTCACTTCGCTCGCTGCAGAGGCCCGGTTTCCGAAAAAAAGCGAGCTGTTTCAACACAGGGAAGTAACTGTGACACTTGTTAGTTCGCGCTCGGTATGTGTATACCTGTGCGTATGTTTCGTGCGTCCTTCGCGCTTGAGCAGTGCGCTCCGAGTTTCGATCCGCTTCCCGTTCTTCGCTTGAAATGCCAATTTGTTGCTATCGCATTCATTGTTTCACCCTTGCGGCGCAACTGTGACTTTTTTCTTAAATAATCAAATCAGAAAAGGGCTAAATTTCACGGGAGCGTGAAGCGTGCCAAAGCACATTTCTCTTTTAAACGAACTGTTATCAAAATGGTACAATTCTTCGTCGTAACGTGAAGTCAAAAAGGCAGTTCTGAATTTAAAAAAATATCAGCCAAATCCTTTATCTGCTTGAATCAGTCTGAGTCAGATCCGTTGAATCAGTGCTGCTTCATCAAAAATGACCGAAACAACCAACATGACTCTGCCCAATCTGTTTAATTTGGGTCCTAGAAGCTTTCCTATATTGCTTTCATTCGACGATTAGTTATTTTTGGGCGAGTTTGCACTAACTAAAGGACATGATGTTGTGGGGGAAAACTCGAATATAAATAGCAAGAGCCCGAGTTTCCTACTTCTTTCGTTCTTTAGTGATTCTTCTCGACCTTTTCGCTGCATATCGGGTCCTTTTTTCACTCCAAGACGGTATATTTGAAATAGAAGACAGCTGAAATGAAGATATTGGGCACCAATTTATTCCTTGAAGAAGCTATCCGAAAGGGCGTGAAATAAAGTGAGCTAATGAGGAGACGAAGAAGAGCTGAAACAGTCTTCAGGCTACAAACAAACAAACAAGCATTTTTCTGAAGGCCCTCAAGATGACAAGAATGACAAAACGCTGCCGTCAGTCCAGAATGGGATGCATTTTACCTGGTAGGACCACTCGCTCTACAAGTCTAGTTATCGTCGTTACTCCCACGCAACAAAAGGCGGCAGCGACGAAAGCACAAAGATGGCGTTAATATTGTCGGAAAATATTGTTGTATCGTTCATTTGCTGCGATTTAGACTTCTTTTACGAGCTAACTCAAGCCCAAATGTAATGTTAGCCAAATACTAATTTTACTCTGGAATACTGACGATAGTCGGCTACATAGATTTTAGCCGCAATATAGATTTGTGTATTTGGTGACATGAGCGCACTGGCAAAAAAATGTTGGAGCTGGCACGACCATATTGGCCGTAGTAAAAACTGCGTTTTAGGAGCTTGCTCGGCAAGATTCTTATGCTTGCGCCTTGTCCGGCGGCGGCGGCGGCGTGTACACTTCTCCGGTGATTCCAACAATGCTCACTAGATGGCGCGCCACCGCTCAAGGCACCGGCTTTCCGGTGATTTCAAGAATGCTCACTAATTGGCGGGGCCGCTGAAGGCGACGCACACCACTCTCTGCACGTGCGCTTTCTTTCTCTTCACCGGGAGCTCACGCAGTGAACACTCTTCGTTACCGCTCAGCCGCATGAACAGCACAGAAGCCAAGGCAGCAGCGCGGCGGGCTCGCAACGCAGCAGCAGCTCAGGCTCGCCACCAAGACCCTGCGGTGACAGCCCGGGAGGCCGAAGAGGGCTCGCCGTCAAGCCAAACCGGAGCTGCGGGACTGCTTGACGTGTCTATATATGATGGTAGGAGATGCCTACGGAGGACTCGGGGGTAACCCGATCATCTCCGAGCAAGCTCCTCTAACATCATTCACTTTGTGGATATGGCGGAGATTTTTTTGTTCAGTTTCAGTTAAAACGGACTTGGCTTTTTTAGAAGAAAAGCGCCACATATGTATGATCTGGCTAGAATAGTTCGATTTCTACCGCACTGTTATTTCGAGATCAGTTAGTTAGTTTGACGCGCCCATCACCGCGGTATGGTTATTAGGCACTTCGTAGTGGAAGCCTACGAAAATTTCTACCGCTTGTGTTCCTTAACAAGCACTTAAATTAAGGAGGCTCGCGCACTTGCAGTGGGCTCACGCATTTCGTCTCCATAAAAATGCCACCACCGCGGCCGGGATGGAACCCAGATCGTTCGCGTCAGCAGTCGAGCACCGTAACTACTGTACAGCCGTGGTGGCTTGCGCTTTGCAAATTTTGCTTGCTTTTTATTTTTTTTTCGTTTATAAATGCGTGTATGACGAAGTCAACAAAAATCTAGATTTAATGTGTATTCCATTGAACCACAGCTGTCCATGTGAGCTACGTTGTCTCGTGACTCAGTAGCGTAATGTTTTGGGATAAGTGGTGTTGAAAGGTCCTGCATAAAAATTAATATGTCATAAAGCACGTGAATGAATATATATACAACTCTGGGAACAAAGCAGTATGATATGGGCTTATTCGCACAATATCGCGTCGTCTAAGTAGCATCAGGTAGCATCCTATACGCCTAGTGCGCGTCGATGGACGCGTCATAGGTGGCGAACATGCTCACCACTTTCGGGACAGTAAGCAGACAGCCGCCGTGGTTACCTACGCCGTTGTGCGTGTGTTTCCGCGTTGTTCGCGTTTCCGTAATAAAGTATACAACGTTCGTCGTATTTGCGATGGCCGAAACTTCACGGGATGTCTAATAATAATGGCTGCGGAGTGGGGTGCTCATACACCTACAAAAACTCGTCCGCAACACGGTTTTACTCATTCACTGCAAGGCCTCACGACCAAGTGTGACGGAAGCAATAGATCGCAGCCGTTCGTTGCGAAAGGCGAGCCACTCCGTGATTGTCCGAGTTAATGCGTCGCTTCTTGTTACCATGCTTTCGATCTGCCATATCGGTGCGCGTTGGATGCACTCGGCCAATTTGACACGGGTAGGCCATAAATGTTATCGCAATCTGAGCATGCGTTGGTTCGGTTGAACAGCCATGCAACGGCACGTCGCTCACACTTTCTGCATTTATCATTTACAGAAACAGCAATGCCGCAATGGTTGAAGAAGTAATTGAGACGTCGTATTTGTAAACAAAACAAAACTGATGTTCACCACGAGCTGCACCTCATAGCTGGGCACTGTTACGCTGGCCCCTGCGACGCACCTTCCATATTCACCGGCTTCACGATTCACTCCACGTAGACAGTAGCGCTGACGGTTCGTTCTCCTTCGCAGTTGGTCATCACATGTCTCCTCGGCGACCCTCTTCAGAACTTGTCAGTGCTCCCAGGGCGTCATCTTCTTCTTCACTGACTGACCCTCCGTCGCAGCGCTGGCCGGAAGCTTGGGTCCGAAAAGGTTCTACAAGATGAGTGTTTGTGCGTAGCACAGTGAAAGCTACAGAGGAAGGGCTACATCCTTCACACAGATTCGTCTGCGGAATCGGACGGGACGCTTTGATTTCTCGAATTCTCCCGAACTTGCGCAGGCGTTAAGCTGTGTCGGCGGCGCGTTCTGCGGAGGCGTGAGGGGCACCTTTTCGCCGCCTTTTGATACTTGTTCACGGCGAAAGTCTTTAATGTCTCATGCTCACGTCCGTCCGTTTGTCCATTCATCCGTGCCCTGGCACGGTGCCAGGTGGCCGCTGGGGCGTGCCAACGGATGGCAGTCGCGTACTCTACAGTGCTCGCGCTTTGCTTGCGTAGCGTCGCGGTGCCCAGCGTGTCCAATCATGCAAGAAGGAAGACGCGTGCATCGCGTTCCATTCTTACCAACCCTGTCTTAATGTGCAGAGGCGTTCACCGAACACACTTTGGAATTTACAAAGTGTCCTTCAATTTTTTCCGATGCCCGCGATCCGTCGGCGCCGGGTTTTCGTGCTGTTAAGCGCTCATTTGTGACAAACACCGAGCGCAAATCCACTTTCGTAGAGTCCCACAGCATTGATAAATACAGGAGAATGACTTCTCATCTAAATCTTCCTCCGGATTACCAGCATATTAATAATCTTTTCTTCACATTTCAGGCAAACCCGACTGTGTCTGTCCAACAGGCAGCAAGTACTGATCTTCCGTGAGTGGGAGTATGAACACATGAAGTTCACGTAGAAGGCAGGGTGCACACCATTTCTGTGAACGTTTCAAGAAAGCACTCAGTTCTTCTATACCATCACATCCTAGAAATATATATTGTAGTCTTCCATTCTTCCGCGTGGTAAAAGCTTCTAAAACAGCGCGATTAATTGTGAAAAATAGTCGTCTCTGTCGCGCACAAAAACTGTTAATGTCGGGCTTGTAGAAGCGAGGGTACCATATTGATGCCAATACATTGCCAGATTTGCGGCAGTCACTAAGAAAGAGGCACGCATTGGTGTGCCATTCACTGCGTTGTCAGCAGCCATCTCGACGACCACGGAAGTCCACTGACGTGCATGCTGCTGCATTCGGTATTGATTTAGCCAGCTCAGAACGATGGCCAATTGATGTGTCGAACTGCAGGGGGGCTCTTCAGTTTTTTCTTGGGCAACAACACCTACTTCTGTGTTGTTCTCGGCACACCTATGAGTGCCCCCGTTTCGGTGATAGCTGCGCGTGTGGGGACTCCATCGATGAAAAAGTGTGCTCTCGCTTCTTTCAGTCCCAAAGGAACACTTTTAGTGTGTGATGTAGATCATAGTTTTTGGATGATCAAGCACTCTAATGTAGAAGCTTTCGCCGCCAGTCTAAAGGATCAGGCACATTCTACTGGTAGTGAAAAGGCAGACTGGCAACTACTGTTTTTGGATGTGTTGGTAAACAGCAACAACGAAACACTTTCTTTTCAAAGTTGCATAACTATAGGCTCATTGGCCAGTACCTGAATTTATCGGTTCATAAAACTTGTCAATTGTCACCAAAGATCAGTGGTTGCCCCTGTGTTCAACCATTACGTCACAGCAGTAGCGTAGCCAGAAATTTTTTTTTTGGGGGGGGTTCAACCATACTTTATGTATGTTCGTACGTGCGTTTGTATGTGTGCGTACATATATACGCAAGCAAAACTGAAAAATTTTGGGGGGGGGGGGCGGGTTGAACCCCCCCAACGCCCCCCCCCCCCCCTTGGCTACGCCACTGCGTCACAGTTGCATGAAACCTGAAGACCGGATTATTAAGGTTGAAAATCGAAACGGACTTTTCGACAAGCCCTTCTACTCGTCTGTCAATAAAGGCTGTAACACTGTTTGTTGAAACTCTCACGGCCTGTTGGTGTACGACAGAACAAATACGCTCCCATGACTGATATGCGATTCGTAAGTAAGACCTCATCACACGTACTGTGCAAAATAATACTGATGTTGCAAAACCTGCTTATGTACATACTGAGAGGTGCACTCGTAAGTGACCTGACACTGTTTATAATATCCAATCTGTAAGCTGGGAGAAGAGGCTTTTTAAACAGCGGGTGCACCATAAAATACTTTGCCCTTTTAATATCTTATGTGTTCAGCGCATCTATTTATTAACGCTTTAGCGTTAAAGAGCTCGTTTCGCAGAAATTCCGGCGTCGGTGTCGGCGTCATTGGTTGTGAGCGAAAAATCAAGAAAGATGCAAAGAAAAGAAGTAATAAAAATTTCCGGGTCCGAATGAGGATCTAACCCAGTGTGTCTGCTCGGCAAGTTGGTGTTCTACCACACAGCCACGCTTCTAGCTTGGGATTACATTGAAAATAACTGCCTCTGCTTGGAAATGCAGTCAAAATAATTTCCATGCTTTACAAACACACGCGTCCTGTATACAGGCGTCACAACAACATGTAATATCGCAGTAATATTGCGTGGTACAAGCATACATTGCCATCGGGCGTCAGAAGATGTGACTATCATAACGACATTGTGGTTCAAAGCCGTCCACTCACTACAAAAGGCACACATGTTACTGCGCGCATTCCCTTAAGACCACGTAGTGGGTGGATAACAGGTTCGAAAACATTTCCCGCATTTCCCGCGCATAATTGCCCGTGGTTTAAAGCCTATGCTACTCATTACATAGTATGCACTAGGTGATTGAAGTATGGACTAGGGACAGGATATCGCTATCGCGTTCAACTCTTAAATGCGAAGCTTAAGGGCCCCCCAATTTTTATCCCCATGTTTCATCCTGTCCACACAGGCATTCGTCTAACTATTCATTACGATATTTGAGTCCTCACAATTTACTTTACTTGATGTATATATATGGTCACGTAGCTGTGCCGGTGAAAAAGGCTCCAGCAGGACTGGGAATACGGAACACTTTATCTAGGTGAACTTGTGCCCGCATAAACAAAGGTCAAGTACAAGCAAATCAAACTGTAAACACACATGGCGGCGAAAACAGTGTCGGTGATCGCGTGATCGCTGAAACGCGCCGTGTCTTACACATGAGGCATCCAACTTTCCAGCGCTATTGCTGCTGCTCGCGCAAGCTCTTGAATAAACTTGAGCCTTCACGTTCCACACGTGGTGTTAACAGTATTGCTACGTAGCTGACATATCAATGGTCAGATATTCTGCGTGCAGAAGACGACAAAAATGAGGGCTGGTCTGTCCGCTGTGCGTGCTGTCCTCTATCGTGATTGATGTATGTACGAATCAGTGTAAGTACACTCGTAAATAGCCACACCTCGTGTCACTTTACGGATCAGAATGATCTCAAACAACCGCTAAGCTTCCCTAACATTGCGCCACGGTCAGCGCCGAGCGTTGCTAACAGTTTTAGGGGATGAAATCTGAATACACCAAAATGAAAGAAGAAAGGCGCATGGAAATGCCCCCTTTAAAAAAAAAACATCACCTCGATACTTAAAACAGAACATTGAAGGAAAAAATGCATGCAACACGAAATAAAAATAATAATAAAACTGACAAGTGGTAACATGAAAATCATGATATGCGTGTGATTGATGTACAACGCCATTTGCATGCCACGCTCATGGTGCGCTTCCGTCTAGCTCGCTAGCTTGATATACACCAAAATGGGTATTGCGCGACGTGTCTGTAGGACGAACATAAATGGCAGGCGGTAACATGAAAATCACGACATGCATGTCATGTACAACGTGATTTATATGCCACGCTCATGGTGCACTTGCGTCCATTCCGCTTGCTTGATATACACGAAAATTGGTTTGGCGCGATGGGGCTGTATGTAGAACACAAATGACAGGTCCTAACGTGTAAATCATGACATGCATGTTATGCACACCATGATTAGCTCCTTGCTGGCTGTTTCGCATTACATCGATTCCCTGTATGCGTGGGATCTGCCGGTTTTTTAGAGAACGCCAGCTGTCAGGTTCTCATTGTAGTGATGTGCCTCCGAATGATGAGTGGGCGCTTCGTTATAGCCACTGTGCGCATGTTAAATTACTCTTAGCCATGTATCAGGTGGATCACTTAATACGACCAAACAATGTGCAATTATCCAATCACCTTGTCGTTTGGAGAATTCGCGAACGCTGGTTTATTTTAATAGGAGGTGTTGATCAATGTAATGCTTGCAGTTTGCTAATTTTTCTTCTCATTTTCAGTCAAATGCAAAATGGGACAGGTATGTAATTTGCCTGACAAATTGTAAATTTTAAAAAAAGAGCAGCTGAAATGCATGCCGCTATTGATACGAGTGTCCATGGCAGTAGTATTTGCTGCTGCATGTGTTAGGTTGTGCTAATTACAAAGCAGGTACATGATCGCGTTCGAAGAGACAATTATTTAGGTTTTGTCGTCAGCTTCATAAAAAAGGAGACACACGGTGACCGAAGCAACTTCTTTGTCTCATGGCTGAGAAACACAGCGGGCACTTTTTATTCAATTAAAACGACATTATTGCAACTAAAGATGTTTAACGGAACTTTTCAACCAATCGTTTGCCTTGAGTGGGAAACATATTCGACGTATAAATGGAGATGTGTATTGCTTTATACTACAGGGCTAATGCGGGGACAAGAAATACCAAGGGTAAGCCAATAGAAGTACCTCGGAGTATTGGTAAATGAGGGTGAAATATACATGGAGGTACAGGAAGAATTCTCGGCAACAAAGGGAAAGAAGAAAGCTGCAATAATGAAGCACAGAACGTATGGCGTTACAATAGGCACCAGTCTCCTGGAGTTTGGTGGAAAGGCATAATGGTTCCTGGGCTTACATTTGGGAACCCAGTGGTGTACGCGAGGTCAGAGCTGCAATGACGAATTGATATGAATCGAGGGACTTGAAGGACGCCTTGCTGTGGGCCCTCACGGAGATACGACAAATCGGGCTGTAAAATGCGATCTAGGATGGGCAAGTTCTGAGGTGAGCTAAGCTCAGAGAAAAATGAGGCTTGAAGAGATCCAAAGGAATAGGAAAGAGAAAAGATGGGCAGAGAAATTGTTCCGGTATTTGCATAAGAACGTTGACAAGTAGTAAATATACCCCCACTACCAGTAAATATACGGCTGCCGGTGTGAAAGGGAGAGCGCGACAAGGGAGAGCGCGGCAAGGGAGTTGTTAAGACGTTTATTGGCGGGAACTCGGCGACGATGCAAGGCAGCGACAGTCAAGGCGGGGATTGACTCTCAGTACGAACTGCTCTTTTTCATCGAAGAGGGCGACCCACTAGAAGGCGCTGGAGAGGACGACCCACTAGTTCCAAAGCTTCGCTACAATTACCCCGGGTACGAAAAGGGAGCCGCCTGGCGACCTAACCGCTGGTTACTATGAGCGGGTCATGGTAGACCTTGAGGCGCTCCACGTTGACAATGTCGCGCCCTCGACGGAGCATGTCCGAAGATGGTTCGATGGGTTCGATCAGGTAGTTTACAGGGGAAGTGCGTTCGACGATATGGTAGGGGCATTCGTATTTGGGCAGTAGTTTTGAAGAGAGGCCAGTTGCAGTGGTAGGGATCGAGAGCCATACGAGCGCTCCAGGGAGGAACGTGGGCGCAGAAGTGCTGGTGTCAGCGCGAATGCTCTTCTGCCGCTCTTGATCATGTGTAGTAAAGGTCTTTGCAAGTTCTCGACACTCTTCAGCAAGCCTGGCTGTGTCAGAAATAGGAGCACACTCAGATGGATCCGGCTTGTATGTAAGTATCGTGTCGATGGTGTGCGACGGGTGCCTTCCATATAATAAGAAGAACGGTGAAAAACCAGTAGTGCTCTGAGGGGCGGTATTATAGGCGTAGGTGACGAACGGCAGAATGCCATCCCCAATTTGTGTGATCGGCGGCGACGTACATGGAGAGCATGTCGCCGAGCGTACGGTTGAAGCGTTCGGTGAGACTATTCGTCTGCGGGTGGTAAGCAGCAGTTTTGCGGTGAACAACGTTGCACTCTTTGAGAATGGCTTCGACGACTTCGGACAGGAAAACACGGCCTCGATCACTGAGCAGTTCCTGTGGTGGACCGTGACGCCGCATGAATCGTTGGAGCAGGAAGGAGGCCACATCACGCGCCGTAGCCGCGGGGAGGGCGGCGGTTTCGGCGTATCGCGTGAGGTGGTCTACAGCGACGATGGCCCAGCGGTTACCAGCCGACGTTAGCGGAAGTGGCCCATACAAATCGATACCAACGCGCCCAAAAGACCGGTCAGGGCAAGGTAAAGGTTGCAGACCTACCGGCGACAGGTGCGTTGAAGTTTTGCGGCGCTGACAATCTATGCAGGAGCGAAAAATTTCTGCATGTAGCGGTACATTCCTCGCTAAAAGTACCGTTGGCGAATGCGGTGGTGAGTCTTCGATACCCCGGAGTGCGCACATTGCGGATCAGAGTGGAACGACTCGCATATGTCAACGCGCAGACCGCGGGGTATGACTAGTAGTCACTGGCGGCCGTCACTGTTGTAATTGCGTCGGTGGAGGAGGTCGTCGCGAACGGCGAAATGGTGGGCTTGACGACGCAACGCCCGAGTGGATGGTGTTGCCGATGGATCAGTCAGCAAGTCTATCAGTGAGGCAATCCATTGATCCTTGCGCTGTTCGGTAGCGATGGTATGCAGGTCGATGGAAGAAACGGCAAGGTGAGACGCTGAGCTGTGGGCATTGTCGTCAGGCAAGGGAGAGCGCGACAGGGCGTTGCGCTCTCCCTTGCCGCGCTCTCCCTTTTAGGGCTGCCAGTGTAAGTGCTGTGGCGATAAAGAGCGTTAAGCGTAAAGGCACAGAGGCGGAGAGGATTAACTGGATATCAGCGATGAAAGAAAAACCGGGTATGAGTAACTACCGAAAGGGCAAAAACGAAATAAGGAGGGAGGTCTTTTTCTGATAATTCAAGGGGAAGAGCGTTGCTTTTGAAGCGAGGTCGGGTTGCCTTAGAACGCGTCGATATAAAGCGAGATTCAGTGATGAAAAACAACAATGCGCACGCTGTGTGGAAGCTAAGGAAACAACCGAGCAGCTTCTGATTAAATGTGGAGATATCAGGGCTGGGCAAAGATACTTTGAAATTGTATCGCGATACGATACAAGATACTCGGGCAAGAAGTATTGGAGATACAGATACAAGATACTTCCGGAATGAATGTATCCGATACGATACTTCCAAATTGTATCTTAAGTTACTTCGATACATTTGTAAATTTGCTATTATAGATCTATATAATGACGCTGCAAATACCTATGTACAGAAATGTTTGCTTGAAAATGTCTTAACTGCGACCAACTTTGTTTATTTTAATGAAATATATGTTTAAATCCCGAAAGTTATGTTTTTCTTGCTTAATTTATATTAGTTTCATTCGGACACAAGTCATTGGCATTTGCTTACTTGACACTTTTGTATTTGATGGGTGTCGCTGCTCTACTTGGCGACCAGCTAGCGGGTTGCCGGCTAATTGCAAGAACTTCAATAAGAAGCCTCCGCCAGATGGCACAAATACTGGTGCAGAGTCACCTTGTCCGTAAGCGTATTTACCTTTCCACAAAAAAATCAGATCTGTCGTTTTGGAATGCCCTCTAAAACGTAAAGAAACGCACTTGGCCCAAAAATAAAAAAACAGAAATGCTACATTTTTTATTGTTAGTTAAGAAATTATCCTCAATATTAAAACACCCTAATGAGAGCCACATGGCGGTAAACCCCATCTTCTTTGCAAATATTTGGTTCCAGTTACGTGACACCCTTTATAAACACGATACAAGCGGCATCCCTAAGGGCTATGAAAATAGAGCATGATGTATCGTCAACTTAGATGTTAAGGTCAGATAAAAAACTCAGTGCCCACGGAAAATAGCACTAAAAGGCTCGTGAGGACGCTGATGAGAAAACCGTAGTACTTGGTATTATGTTTCTGAAATCCCCTTTCTAACGTCTTTAAGATTTGTTGTTATAATTTTCATTATTATAATGTAAACTCACTCTTGCTGTTTTATTAAATCGTAAGCAGAATTTTTGTTCCTGTAGGTACTAGGCACGCTCAGATTATTTTACATTTGCCCTAACATCACCTGAGCAGTAAACTCACATGGAATGTAGATATGTAAATTGTAGCAATGACGCAGACAATTAAAAATAAAAATAAATAAGGGAAGGGATAGAGGAGGAGGTTAAAGACTTATTGCAGTTAACAAAATGGGAAAAAAACTAGACATTGGCCTAGGTAATGTGTGGAATGCAAACGGAGGACAGCAAATAGAGCACTTGTGCTAACAATCAAGCTATCATCAAAGAACTTCTTGCATAATTTAGCACGAAGAACAAAGATACAGTACGCCAAAATAGCATCTGTTACGTAAATGCTTGTTATATTGCATATAGCATCGACACCGCTAGAGGGACGGTTCTTATAATCTAATTTGCATATAAGCGACATACTGTGCAAGTCAAGCTTACATCGACGAGATCTGTGAAATCTCTGTGTGAAAGCAGGGAGACGCAAAGCAACCCCATTCTTGCATTTTTGAAAATTTGTAACAAAGCACCACGCAAGACAAACTTCAATAAGGACACTGTAGCCGCAACCGAATTTGAGCAAAAGACGCGGCATGCATTGGAGCACGCAGCACAGTGCCGTGGCTACAAACAAGGTTCATGGCACTCACACAGCTAAAACGAAAGAAAACATCGAGAAACAAAAGGTCGGCTGCACGTAGACGTTCACGCGATTGTTTTTGTCGAGATGGCTCAAGCGCCATCCCGTGACTCTGCTCCACCAATAAAGACGCGTATACACCTTACTTCCTATGCTCACTGGAACACTCTGAAGGAAAGACAAAGGAATATCTCTGTCTTCAGCTTTATTGAGGTGGCTTAGTGGCAGCAGTATCAGCTTGAGAGGCAGAGTTCAGCCGACGTTTGTTGTTTCGCAGGGTGGGGTTGCTATAGCAGTATCTTGTATCTTAAGATACACGATACATTATTGAATGTATCGGAAATACAGATACAGATACTCGTTTTGCGAGACGTATCGCGATACAGATACAAGATACCCAAAGAGTATCTAAGATAGTATCTAAGATACATGTATCTTCGATACTGCCCAGCCCTGGGAGATATCCACCCAGGTGTATGTTTGGGCACGAGCGTACATGAAACCTTGCGTTTTAGGGACCACCATAGAAAGCTCAATACGTCGGCAACAGAAATAAGTAAGAGACGGTTAGAGTATTCGTGGCAGAAAACTAGGGAAATGACAGAAATAAATATTAGGAAAAATAAGCACATGCTGCCGTAAGGGGCATAAAACTGGGCTTTGATTTTTTTTTATCGTACGATAGATGTAACCAAAATAGACCAGGCACTAGGCCAACATAAAAAAAAAGTTTTTTTTTTGTCGAGGCTGGTCGCACATATGACACCACCCCATTATAAAGGGGGCGCTCACAGCATCCATTGACCCATACCATTGCTGTAAGTAATGCCTTGAAGAAGACGTTAACAAGCGCAGCCGAACGCTGACATTTCAGTAAGCAGCTTTTTTTGCTTGGTATGCAACAGGAAGTTATCGCGACATTTCGCATACTTGACTTCCATATAAAGCTAGCAATGGCGAATTTGCTGTACCCTTTTTTTTAATTATTGCGCAGAGTAGTGACCAATGAAGATGTAGTTCCACATCGGTGGTTAAAATTTTAGTATTAACTGCGCCCATGGAACGCAAACGGAATGTTGCATTACGACGCAGGATACATCTATTCGTTATGAATAACAGGCAACGACGTAGGTCGGTCTTCGCGAATAACACAGTATCACTCCTACGTAGAGGACATAAGTTCTCGAGTTCTTTTGCCATGCGGCCTTCCGAACCCGCTGGTTCCCGAAGCGCCCGCGGCCAAGATGTTTGCATATTCCTTGTATATGGGTATTGGTAGTGTTTCGTCAGGCTCATTGTAGTAGTTCTAATGAGCATGATGTTCATGTTTGCAGACGTTCTTTAAACACAGTGTTTAGATGGACTGTGATTTTTTACTTACAGTTGTACCAAGACCGCACATAATCAAGTATTCATGTCACCATTTATAAATGCTTCGTACTTTTTTTCCTTCCGAGTCCCCATGTCATGGATCTTGTCGTCGTCATCCTCAACTGCTTGAGATTGCTTCACTTCCTCCATCCATGTATTCATCCCTCCTGGGATGATACTTATAAGCGTTAGCTATAGACGCTGATTTCATGGTGTCATTGTGTCCTATATGCCAGGTCGTCTTGAAGTGTCTTTGTTGGTTTGCTCTCTTCACACGAGAAAATGGCCCTCTGTGATTCACACTCGAGCAGGGTAATATTTTTCTTACCACCACAACGTTCCGCACCTCTATTTTGGGTCGCTTGTTTTCTGTTTGTTTTCATCCTCTCCCAGTACTTGACTACGCTGTCTTCAGTTCTCTATTTTGTCAGTCGGATCGTCGCTTGAACTCTTAAGGTCGTATCGGCTGGCAAATATAATGATGTGCTTGTAGCAGCAAACCGCAGTATGCATACCACTAAAGTCGAAGCGGACGTTTAAAAAATCCAACGAGTACTTTTCCCCAAATGGATAATGCTTGGCGCCTCTGAAATATCTAGTTCACTTTTGAAGCCTCCTTAAGCCCAGGTATGCGATAAGTAGTTGAAGCGCCTCAGGCGTTTTTGGACACTGTTGTAAAATCGGCCGTTTGCAAATCTTAAACTAAGCCGTGTATGATTAGAGAAAGAAGTGACGAGATCGACCATCCAGGTTCAGCTATGCGAATAAAACGATGTTGATCAAGAAAACACTCAGGTGTAACAAATATTTACTCATGCTCCCGCTCATCCCCATTCTGCTTGAATGTTGCAAGGAAATTCTTTGCCTTTTACACCAAAGTGCAGGCTGCTGTTTGCATAATTGCCGCTCGGGTCACTTTTCCGGTACCTTGCGAAACTGTCGCATATTGATCACAATATCTTCATCAGACAGACATTCATTCCTCCTCACAGCTTCTTCGTAAACGCCTGTTCACCCCTATGTATTGTCGGACGCGCCATCAAATGTGCCATTACTCGCGATGAACGCTTTTCCCACTTCGTCAACTCTGCAGCGAGAGTCTCAAAAACAATGTTTTGCTGCAAATTTGATGCTTTAAAACATAATGACTCGCAGTACTATCGACAACTCGCGAGACGACGGTGGACTGATCGTGAAACTCTTTTTAGCGGTGTTAGCACTAGCTCGTTAAACCCACTTAGAGGACTGTGGACTTTCACGAAATCTCGCTTCAAAACTTCCTCTCTAATGAGTGTGAGGCTTCATTAAGAATGAAGCTGCGAAGCTCACCTGTATCCACACATTCGGGAAGTTCCACGGCGGCGTCATGCTCGACTTGATATTTCTTCAATACCACCGAGTCGCTCCGGTTGTCCACAAGGCAAGTCACTGAATTAATGATGCTTGTGGCCGGACGCGCTAAACTGTGTAAAAAGACCGCGTATAATGAACATTGCCTTCTCATTCCCGTCGTCCCCTTGACTTGCATTTTGTTGAATTATTCCTCAACCGCTTGACCTTGCTTCGACAGTGTTGTAAGGCTTCTCGAATGAAGCGCCAGTGCGCAACATTCGATACTACGCGCTTCTTAGAATAGCACCCTTGGTATTCTTTCTTTTGTAAGTGCCGTTAGCAATGTCCAATGCGTAAAGAACCATAAATACACATTCCAACGGTGGTATTTCACGCGTAGATTACATATTTTGTCTATCATATCTTTGCTAACGGATTATATATTGCGGCTTCTGTGCGTAACTATATTGCGTTTCATTGCTTCTAATATGGTTACTGATAAATTTGGCTGCCGCTGTCATTGTCAAATTACAACGGTCGTCGTATAACTCAGCACATCTTCCCAATCTCAGGTTGCACACTCATCTTGCTTTCGGTGATATTAGTTTTCAGTTTTTACAGCACACCTGTTATGATCAAGGTTTGTCCTGTGCCCTAGATAAAAAAATGATCATGTTCATGAATCGGCACACACTCAATCCCCGCCCAAGCACTCTGTACAGGTGGTTAAGAAGAGAAGATGCTTGGTCAGCCTCTAATCGGTGTTTGCCGCCCGTGTGTTCCCTTGTTAAATTTGATTGGACCACTGCTGTGAGGAGGGCAATTTGCCGCATTAGGGCACATACACGTTATTGGAGTTTTACAGGTGAGCTGTAATGGTCGAGGTTTGCGTCTGTCGTAGATAGAAAGAGATAGAACAAGATACAGTGAAAGGGAAAGAGAGACATAGAAAGAAAGGGATGAAGGACCAAAATAGATAGAAAGACAGAAAAACAAAAAAGGTATTGAGTGAAAGAGATAAAAAAAAGACAGACTAAAAACACACGAAAAAAAGAGAGCAAGCATAGCCATTTTAGTACAGTATAGCAAAGGGTGAGAAAAAAGACAGGTGAGAGGGTAGAAGCCTAGCGAAGTCCGCATTATCTAGGTGTTCACCTGCTCTGCTCTGACCCAAGCATGCGTGACTTAGTGCAAGCTGCGTTAATATTTGTCTGCCTTTCTAGGACAACAGAATACTGAGTAATATCTTAATTTTCACAAGTTAGGTTGCAAATAACATATAATGGCATTCCTCCAGAGCTTCGTAATATTTTAAATGTTGGTTTGGAACTGTGGTAAGGGTATACCGCGCACTGGCGCACTGCGTTACCCAACACCCAGGTATTACTTTTCTTAACACTGTACATTGATTGAGGTATTCGATTCAGGCAACAACTCGCATTGTAAAGTATTCACGTCATTTACTTTCAGAAGAATACTCATTCGGCTACATGCTACAACGTGTTCTATGAGAATGAATCTAACTAAAACATGTAAGTAAAACATGCAGTGCTACGCATCCGTAAAATAACTGCAAGGCGGTGCTAGCATGCCAGTTTCTGCTACAATATTTCATCCATTAAAGTCATAAATATTCATGTGAATTGCCATGGCTATTTTCTTCGCGAAGATATGAAGCAAAAATATCAGCGATGTTTTCTTCAGTGAATGCTGGTGACGCGCAAGTGAATGGGGGCTAGCCACTATTGCTTTGGCGGTCGAATGCCTATTGATTACCCAGGACTGCTGTATCGTTTTCAATGTTTCGAGGAAGTACGCTGATCAGGTGTCATAACAGTAATACTAATTGTTTGGGTTTAACACCACAAGACTACGACATGAGCATGAGGGAAACCGTAGTGGAGGGTTCCGGAAATTTCTACCCCCTGATGTTTTTTCAGCGAAAGCTGTTATGAGATCACAACAAGGGTCGTTCCTGCGCCGTAGTTGTCCGCCGCCCCCCGCCGGTGTCCGTAACCAATATCGCGCGAAATAAAAAAAACTAAATAAATGAAAACCACCTATGACACAATGGGAATCGAACCCGGGTCTTCTGCGTGGCAGCCTAGCACTCTACCACTGAGCTGCGCCGCTGCTTCCAGCTGCAGTGCAAACTCAACCTATGCAGGCTTCACGTCGGGTAAGGAATCGCGTTAACGTGTGTTGTAAAGCGTTTTAGAACAGTAAAAAAAAAGAACCAGGCTTCACACAATGCGAATTGCGTAACGAGTGGGGGGGCGTTTAATGTTCCAACCCATTTTAAAAGCCTCAGGCAAAATTCTTCGTCGTCGTCAGCCACAGCATCAACAAAACGCACATAATGCGTTGCAAGAGTGTAGCGGGTACCGCGCTTTTCTGAAGAATGACAAATAATGGCATAGTAGACGCTTCCCCACTACACAAAAATTATGATTTATGGCGTAGAGGGTATCATGCAAATGCGCTTGTATTAGTTGCCCCAAGCGTGTTTAAAAAAGGCTCTAAAAAGGCTCTAAAAAGGCCGCAATCCCAGCTTTCGCGGTGGCTGTGCTGCGTGTTGCGCGCAGGCCTGGCGGTTTTTTTATTGTGATAGTAATAATAAAGGGGCTCTCGACGTTTTCTTTGCCGTCACTGTCACGTTACGATATAGTCCTAATTGATAGCGTCGCTCCGCGCATCTTATGCTCTACGCGCGAGAAACAGCTCGTGAAAGCTCGCGACAACCGCGGTTGAAGTACCATTGAATTGAGCCGGCCAGCTCCATCGCATGGAGGGCGCACGTGATAACATCGCCTGGTGTGCGAGGCCGGTCATCGGTTGCTTCGGATGCAGAGAGGAAATGCCGGACCCGTCTTGAAGGAGCGTGAAGGGACGCTGGAAGAAAGTGGTGCTGCATTGCTCGAGCATAAATTGCGAACTACGACTTAAATACGCGATCACAAGAGCTGGCACGTGCATTCTATCCGCAGTCATCAGTAAGCGGCTCAGATACTCTTGCACATGCTGTGATCTCACAGCTTCGTGTTCAGACGACAGATTGCACAAAAACCTCTTCGCTCCCGCTAGCGGCCTCATTTCCTTAGACCGGCGCTTTTGTTGAGTCATGGGACATTGCCAAAAGATTGCTAGCCTTACTTCACAAAACATTTCGTTTTGTTGGTGTCGCATTCATTGCTTCACTGATATCTTTTTCTAAATCGAAGAGACCACTTTGTTCCCTGCGGCCCTAACTCTCTTATTTACTCCTCTATCTTCTGCACCACGCAGCCGCCGGCCTTTTCAACCCCGCGCCCTTCACGCGGCGCCGCCAGAGATGGAAACACTGGTGCGCCGCCACTGGCGATACTTGACTGGCGCACAGGTCTACGTTGGACCATAGGCTTCCCTTTAGCCGTTCCAGCGTCGTCGATGACTATCACAAGCCGATGTCAACAATATGCAGGCGAATCTATGTACAAAAAAGCCGGCAGATCCTACGCACTGTGGGAATCGATGTAATGCGAAGCAGCCAGGAAGGAGCAAATCATGCTTTACATAATTTGCATGTCATGTTTTACATGTTACGACCTGTCATTTGTGTTCGTCGTACAGTCACGTCGCCATATACCAATTTTGGTGTATGTCAAGCTAACGAACTGCACACAAGCGCACCATGAGCGTGGAATGTAAATGGCATTGTAGATGACATGCATGCCAAGATTTTCATGTTACCACCAGCCACTTATGTTCGTTATACAGTCATGTCACTCAATACCAAATTTCCTGTATATCAAGCTAACGAAACGGCCGCGAGCACGCCATGAGCGTGGAATGCAAGTCATGTCGCTCATGACATGTCATGATTTCCATATTACGGCTTGTCATTTATGTTCGTCATACAGCCACGTCGCGATATACCAAATTTGGTGTCTATCAAGCTAACAAAACGGCCGCGAGCACGCCATGAGCGTGGCCTGCAAGTCATGTCGCACATGAGAAGTCATGATTTCCATATTACCACTTGTCATTTATGTTCGTCATAGAGTCATGTCACTCAATACCAAATTTGGTGTATATCAAGCTAACGAAACGGCCGCGAGCGCACCATGAGCGTGGAATGCAAGTCATGTCGCTCATGACATGTCATGATTTCCATATTACCACTTGTCATTTATGTTCGTCATACAGTCATGTCACTCAATCCCAAATATGGTGTATGTCAAGCAAATGAAACGGCCGCGAGCGCGCCATGAGCGTGGCATGTAAATCATACTTTTGATGACAAGTTATTCATGATTTTCATGATATGACCAGCCATTTATGTTCTTCATACAGTCATGTTATGCCATACCCAATTTGGTATAAATCCCATTAACGATATGGCCAGGAGAGCACAAAGTCGTAGGCGGCTAGATAGCTAGATAGATAGATACGCTCAACGTCGCCGAAGTTCGCTAAGAAATGCTTCGCATTAAAAACCGGCAGATCCCACGCACTGTGGGAATCGATGTAACGCGAAGCAGCCAGCAAGGAGCAAATCATGCGGTACATAATATGGATATCATTATTTACATGTTAGGACCTGTCATTTGTGTTCGTCATACAGTCACGTCACGCAATACAAATTTTGCTGTATATCAAGCTAGCGAACTGGACGCAAGCGCACCATGAGCGTGGCATGTTGTGGGATGACATGCATGCCAAGATTTTCATGTTACCACCTGCCACTTATGTTCGCTATATCTTCACATCCCGCAATACCAGTTTTGGTGTATGTCAAGGTAGAGAACTGGACGCAAGCGCACCATGAGCGTGGCATGTAAAGGCCATTGTAGATGACATGCATGCGAAGATTTTCATGTCACCACCTGCCACTTCTTTTCGCTTAATTTTTTTTACCTCGAATCGCAGCGAGACGCGAGACAAAACTGCCTCCGTTTCGCATGCGTTCGTATTCTTGCGATTTGCGCATCGTGCAGACGCCATCCGCGTTGCAGCTTTTAATTGACGGACACTTTGTCAATTCCAAAGTGTGTTCCTCGAACGCCACTGCCCACTGAGACGGGATCGGCCAGAATGGAACGTGGTGCGCGTGTCTCCCTCCTTGCACGATTAAAGACGCTGGGCACAGCGACGCTACATAAGCAAAACGCGAGCTCTGTATAGTCCAACGCGACCGGCGTCCGTTTGCGCGCCCCGGCGCTTACCTCGCACCGTGCCAGGGCACGGATGCAGGAACCGACGGACAGACGACCGGACGGACGGACGTGAGCATGAGACATTAAAGGCTTTCGCCTTAAAAATTTGGTGTATATCAAGCTAGCGAAATGGCCACGAGAGTGTCATGATCGTGGCATGCAAGTCATGTTGCACATGACAGGTCATGGTTTCTATATGACCACTTGTCATTTTGTTCGTTATACAGTCACGTCACGCAATACCAAATTTGGTGTATATCAAGCTAGCGAAACGGCCGTCAGCGCACCATGGGCGTGGCATGTAAATCATGTTGACACGCAGGTCATGCAATGACATGCAGGTCATGATTTTCATATTACCACCCGTCATTTATGTTCGTCATGCAGAAATGCCTCATCGTACCATTTTTTGGATATATTAAATCAAGAAAACGGCCTCAGGAGCACTATGGTAATTGCGTGTAAATTATACTTTTCATGACAACTTAGTCATGATTTTCATGATATGACCAGTCATTCATGTTTTTCATACAGTCATGTAATGTCAGATCAAATTTGGTATAAATCCCATTAACGATACGGCCAGGAGAGCACAAAGTCGTAGGCGGCTAGATAGATAGATAGATAGATAGATAGATAGATAGATAGATAGATAGATAGATAGATAGATAGATAGATAGATAGATAGATAGATAGATACGCTCAAAGTCGCCGATGTTCGCCAAGAAATGCTTCGTATTTAAAAAGACGTCGATCAGCCTCGTGTGACTCCTAGCTCTATGCTCCATGCCTGGAGAAATTCTCGCTGACTGCTTCGCATGACCTCGATCCCTGAAACACGGGGCAAACGCCGCAGTGCTCGCGCATTTTGAGATCCGAAGCAGCTGATGGCAGAGTTCAATCCGGTGGTGTTCGGCCTGACCACCCTCCTACTGCGCTCGCGCCAGCTCTCCCCCTCTCCTCGCGTGAGCGCGAGGAGGTGGGAGGAGGTGGCGTGAGCGCTGCCTCCGCTTCGTTTCTCCTCTCCCGCTTCTCTCTCTCCGGCGCAGCTGTGCGCTCGTATATAATGCGGCGCCCGCTCGCTCCGTTGCACTCTCCTTCGCAATGGTGCTATTGATGTCAACGTTCTCGCCAGTTGTAGCGGCATCGGTAACGTAAGCTGTGACAGCAGCGCAAGCAGCGTAAGCAGCACCGCTGATACACAACTCCACACACAAATCAAACACACACGGAAACATACAAATGGAAACAAGAAATGGAAACAGAAGTGAACACCAGCGCTGCTTCGCATCCCCACTTGCTTCCCTTTAGTGGGAGATGGCGTAACTTTTTCTTTGTCCGTTAGCTTTATTCAGTGGGCGCATTTTAGTATTCCTATTCTGTATCTGCTGTATCAAGGCAAACGCTGTATTTTTCCATTAATAGAAAAAGTTTCCCACGTACTTTTAGAGTAATGTATATTTAGTTTACCGATCAGTCGTACAGAAATTGCTGTCATCAGAAGTATATGCGGTGAGGTGAGTGACAGAGTCAGTGTTTTCGTGTTCTGATTACATATCAATTCCAAATGACAGCGATCGATATGTCTTATAATGTGTTTACGAAAATATTGAATTATATGATGCAGGTGAACTGTCAACAATGACCGGTGTGAAGGCGCAGTATTTGATGTTGCATTACACTTGGAATACTATGGTTTTGTCGGAGCTGTTTGAAGAAGTAGGAAGTAAGTGCGTTAATGTGCATACTCACACACTACAAACAAGTCAATCTGCATGCTGATTGTTATCGTGTAATTTGTGTTGCAAATCTGCAAAAATGTCTCGAGTACCAATCAATTTTCTATGAATTTACTGTGTTTTCCTATGCGCTAGTAATGCGGCTTTGCTTTGATAATTTTGTGCGAACTAGAAATAACCGTCAGTTCTTTGTGTCGAGCAAAGAAAAACGAGCCGTTATTATTATTCCCATTCGTTCGTTTATTTCGTGTGACAAACTTGCATTCGCTCTTGTGTATTTCTATCTGTGTTTTAGTTAGTGTGCTCTACAATAAATTCCCTGTATGACTGACAGTTCTCATATAAAACAAAGAAAAATGTTTAAGCACTAGGGCGCATTTTCGCACAAGAAGCGTGATTGCGTCATCTCGTTTCAGGTGGCTACAGTCCTTAACGCTAACATCTATAGCATTTGTTGCACGTGAAGGTGTAAGCTCCCTCTTGCAAGATTCTCACTATGGATGCTGAACGCTCTGCCATAAAACTTGCCACAACTCCAAGACCGAAGGCGGCCGTGCAGATTTCACGCAGCGTTATGTATTGAACAGTTAAGCATAGAAATAGACCAATGGCGATGATGTTTATGCCATCGGCCAAGCAGGCGCCTGCTAACTGTGGAGTACATTTTCCCTTGACTGCTGAAGCACGTTCTTTGTCGGTGCTTGGAAAGAACATTCGTTGCATTCTCGGTGTGAAGTGCTATGAGGATCTCGTTGAACATCAAAATAAAGGTCCGAGGTGTAACGCAAGAACAATGGGCAATAAATTCAGAAACGAAAGGATGTAGTCACGCGACATCCTATTTCACTTCGTACAAAATATTTGCCAATATGTGTCACACACCACTTTATTATGATGAGAGTTTTGTGGTGACCATGGAGATTTTACGGCTGGCTATAAGAACAGCTGAATTTGTTCTGGTAGAGCGCGCGTAGTTGCTAAGAAGTATTGATTCATGTCGTTTCGTTTTAAGTTGTGATTTAATTGCTCCTGTGCATTGCTTAGTTTTTAACTGTCTGCTGGAAATATTTTTTGGTTGTGTGTGCGCTGGGTCTCTCACTCTCTCACCTCACACACACACACACACACACACACACACACACATATATATATATATATATATATATATATATATATATCTTGGTAGTGCTGTATCTATTCCCATATTGAACCGACTATGCAACTCTCGATTTGCCCTTATTCCGATGTGAGTATGCTGCATACTTTTTCATGCAGTTGTGAGATTTTGTGCTTACATATTGTTCACTGCATATATTTTGCAGAACAGCCAAATTGTTCTGTTTGGGCCAAGAAACCCTACATCAGAAAAGTCGACAAGTCAACACGCAGTTATTTTACTGCACTTTGTGACGAACCACACTTCATCGACTATCCATCACAGTGCCCGTTACCAGATAAATAAATCAGCTCTTGTGCCAAAAATGTCCTATCCTCTATTGGCGCCACTTCCATTATTGAAATGCGTTATTTCATGCTCAAACTTGCTTCATGCTGGTTTGAGTGGCGTAACAAGAAAGTTGTCTAGGCAGGGAAAATTTTTGCCTCTCTGAAGATAATTTGTTTATGAATAACTACCATAGCACATTTTCAGATCTACTGTTTTTAAAAAAGTACTGTGCCCAGGATCATGACAATATATGGCCACACAAGGTGCATGCGTGTATTATAATTTAGTCTGTGATATTATAGAGAAATCTTCCAATTTTAACAAACATTCAGAAAAATCGCATGGAACATACAGTGTCATAAAAAATATTATTCAACCATATCCCAACTACACAGTTGTCCCTATATGCGACGGTCATTCCTCGTTCAAAAATACAACGGTTCGTGTCCGATGTGTTATTCCCGTTTACGCCAGAGTGGGAATTAAGATATGGTGTTTGGCGAGTCTCGTGTATACGACCGGTTTGGCTTCTGCGATGGTCTTGCGATGTGAACCTGGCAGGCGCGTTTTCGTGGAAAACCACTGGAGTGTTGTGGCATGGCGGATACATAGCTGTAATTGACTGGGGATAAGCACTTATGATAGAAGTTGCGTCCATGATGGACATTTCATAATGCAGAGTATAATAAAAAGATCACAATAAAGTAGAAGCTAGTGATAATGCGAGTAGGTTTATGAATTGAAACATGTGCTTTTAACATTGCTGGATTACAACATCAGGCTGAAACAGTCAGTTTAGAAAATAGACCTCTATTTCTTTTTGTCCCTCGCCTCAACAAGGATGTTATATTTTCTGCGGCTTCCTTCACCTTCTTTTCGGACAGGCCCTCGGCCGGACTGCTGTTTCTGACAAACCCCAGAAGGACAATTCATTGTTAGAGGGCTCTACCATCATGGTTTAAGTTAAAAAATTAGGGGACCCCTTAAGCTTCGCCTTTAAGAGTTGAACGCGATAGCGATATCCTGTCCCTAATGCGTACTTCAATCACTTAGTGCATACTATGTAATGGATAGCATGCATTAAACTCCGAGAAATTACGCGCGGAAAATGCGGGTATTGTTTTCGAACTTGCTATGCACCCACTACGTGGTCTTAAGGGAATACGCGCAAAGCGTGGCTGTAGCACGTGGAAGATCTCCAGTGCTACAGCCGCGATTCTGCTTGGGATTACATATGAAATAACTTCCTCTGCTTGGAGATTCAATGAAGATAACTTTCATGCTTTACAAACACACGCGTTCTTTATACAGGCGTCGCAATACAACATGTAATATCGCAGTAATATTGCGTGGTACAAGCGTGCATTGCCATCGGGCGTCAGAAGATGTCAATATCATAACGACATTGTGGTTAAATCCGTCCACCCATTACAAAAGGCACACACGTTACTGCCCGTATTCCCTTAAGATCACGTAGTGGGTGCGTAGGAAGTTCGAAAACAATACCCGTATTTCCCGCGCGCAGCCGTTGAGCCCTGTGCTGGTGACAAAGATGAGGGTAATGACTGTGCCGTAGCGGGGAAATCCGAACAAGTGTCGAGAGAAGTTGGTGTCACAGACAGCGGTGAGAAGCAGGTGGTCTGCGGACACTCGGAATCTGCGGACACTCGGAAAGAATGCCTTTGCTGTAGTGCTGATGTACAAGTACCAGATGAGAAGATGACTGCCAACGATGCGCGAGGATCCCTTGATGCTTCCATAAGTAAACGCTCAGCATCGCCAAACCCCGAGACGAGCGAGTAGAGTGACTCGGCTGTCTACCCTCGGCAGTCACGTCGTCGCAAGCCATCAAAGCCAGCAGGAAAGTGCAGACGCTCAAGATCAAGGAGGCCGTGTGCTAATGACGGGGAGCCTTCACGCGTCCCTTCTCCACCAGACCAGCGTATGCAACTCTGATAAGAAGTTAGACGCCATGGCGCTGCCTCAGAAAGTCACCTTTGCAACAGTCAACGCTTGTGGACTTCGATCCAAGCAGAAGCAGCTGCAGCTCCGCCGGTTGCTGTTCAGCCGACACCTTGATTTCGTCGCCGTTCAAGAAACGAAGATTGACAGTGAAGTGGATACAGAGAGGGCCTTGCGGCCATACCTCTCTGTATTTGATGTATTTGTGTCGCACGCTGTGGGCCTGTCGGCGGGCTGCCTTTTGTTTCTCAGGAAGAGTTTACCGTATTCTTCTGTAGCATATAGTGTTGATGCAGAGGGGCGGTTGATAAAATGTGATTTTATATTGTACGGCTTGCCATGGCGCCTAATCGACATATATGCCTTTAGTGATGCACCACGGCGCACTGATTTATTTGAAAGCTTGGCTACCTCTTTAGATCCTGACCGTAACATTGTGCTCATGGGCGATTTCAACTATGTGTGTAATCCATCCGATCGTACCGGGCTTACCCCAGTGACAGGAGTGCTGAAGTGTTCTCACTTATAGTTGAAAAGGCGGGACTAGTTGATATGGGAACACTAAATAGCCTGCCCTCGTATACATACGCACAAGGCAGTACACATACACGACTTGATCGCATTTACGTTTCAGCACCTCTTATTTCCCGTGAAGTGTCGTGCAAAACAGAACCTATTTCCTTCTCAGATCACTGCATTGTTGTGGGGCAGATATGTAGCAACACTCGATCTCACTTCAGACCACAGTGGGCACTCTGGAAACTTAACTCCTCAATTGTGAGCGACCAGGTGTTTACTGCATGCGTACGCGTAGCACAGAGGAGCTGTTTGTCGGCTGACATGCCTTTGTTTGCCTCTTGGGAATTTTCCAAAGAAGATGTTCGGGCAATAGATACAGAAATGGGATCTGTGAGGGGCTTTTACAGAAAATTAGAAGAAAAGATGCTAAAGCAAAATCTTCATAACATCTATGAATTTGAGTGTGAGGCGCCTGGTTATTATACAGACGAAATTGCTAATGCCAAGAACGCACTCCAGAGGTACGACGCTTTGCGTTACAGAGGTGCCCGTGTTCGATCACACAATACCCGTACTTTGCATTCAGAGGAACCCACACGTCAAGCCTTACTCGATGAACACCGCAACGCAAAAGCCAAATTTATACCAGATCTTGTTTTAGAAAGGGTTGTTTGGTGAACTCATGTCAGAATTTGAAACTTATTACATAGAATTGTTCAGCGCCTCTTCTGAAAACGAAAACGAAGATCTGGTAGCGCACTTCCTGTCATTTGTGACTCCTCTAACTGAGGAGGAATGTGAATCTATTAGTGGGCCAATCACTATACAAGAAATAGATCTTGCCATTGCACAGTTACGATTGTCAAAAACGCCAGGACCTGATGGATTGTCGGGCGAGTTTTATAAAGCATTTAAATCATTACTGTGCCCTGTACTGCTTGACATTTTCACGCAGAGTTTTGATCTGGAGACGCTTCCTTGATCTTTTACCAAAAGCCACACCGTTCTAATTCCAAAATACTCAGACAAAGAAAAACTCCGTCGTGTTGACGGCTACAGACCAATTACATTGTGCAATGTTGACTATAAATTTTTGCCAAAGTGCTTTCAAACAGACTTCAATTTGCAATGTCGATTCTTATTGGTGCTCATCAGACTTGCGGTCTAAAAAATTGGGGGGGACGCGATGGCGATATCCTGTACCTAGTACGTACTTCAATCACTTAGTGCCTACTTTGTAATGGGTAGCATGCTTTACACGACGAGCGGGGAATCTGTTCGAACTTACTATGCACCCACTACCTGGTCTTAAGGGAAAACGCGTAGTAACGTGTGTGCCTTTTGTAATGGGTGGCTGTCTTTGAACCATGATGTCGTCATGATATTCCCATGTTCTGACGCCCGATGGCAATGTACGCTTGTACAACGCAATATTACTGCGATGTGACATGTTGTATTGTGAAAAACGGTGGTGTCCATAATCGGGGAATTTGGAACAATTTCAGGGGCACGAATGAACTTTGCAAAAAGTTTGGGACTGTGGTTTGGCCCATGGACTTGTAAACCAACCGATTTCGAGGGTATTGAATGGTCTTGTGTGCCACCAAAATACCTAGGCGTTCTTTTGGATGCATACAGATCAAGCGCACATTACTGGAAAGAACGTGTACCCACCTCAAAGCGTTATGCCCAGACGTTTATTCCGCATAACCTCTCTATCTTTGGCAGAGCTAAGGCGTGCAATCTGTTTCTGGCAACAAGAATATTCTACGTACTGCAAATAATTTATTGTTCAGTGTTTACATTCACAAGTTTCACCGAATATTTGCTACCTTTATTTGGTCATCAACCTATGAACCAATGAGGCGTGACAATGTTTTTAGACCAGTTTGCGCAGGTGGTCTCGGGTTGGTTCGCTTCGAACCTTCACTCAAGCGGGTGGACAAGTTGGTGTCAGCACGGTCCATTTCCAGGCAAGTGGTAGAAGAGGAACGACCCCGGTGTATTTCGGAGTGAGTTGATGCCGTTGCTAAGACTGAAACGAATAAGCAGGGTATGGACAGAATTCGTCCAATTTGTAAATTTCTGTCCTGTAACAGACTGCAACTTTCTTGTAGCCGACAAGGAAGGTTCCTTTGTCGTTTTGGATGAGGGCACTTTTTCGGAGAAGTCTTCGAAGGCGCTCAGCAAGAATTTTGTACCTGTCAATTGCAATAGTTTGAAAGTCAAGAAAAGTGCCTGCTCCTTGCTTCTGGACATGAATTTTGAACGGTTAGCTTCCGCGGTCAAATCTGCTAAGCGTTCTGAACTTGATATATTTTTTTCGATTAAGACGCACAAGCCCGATATGCCTTTCAGAGCGATTGTGTCCGAAAGAGACACGTGGCGAAACGTTGTTTCTAAATACCTGCAAAATAATTTGGAGAGTCTTTCTATATTGGATCCTTTTCGTGTCAGCAATTCCGAAGCGGTGGTTCCGTTTCTGAGCACTGATAATTCTAGCTGCCGTAGCGCATTCAGTATATACATTGAGGATCTATACTATTCGATACCCCATGACGAGCTGATGGCAAGCGTTAAAAGCTGCGTCGCGCAAGATAATGATGAACTGGCTTTCTGCCTAAAGTGTGGGACTCAGGTTTCTAGCTTTCTTGAATTACTCAGTTTCTACCTAAAGTCAACTTTCGTGGCCTGGGGGGTAATCTTCACGTCCAGAGATCGGGTATATGCATAGGCTCTTCACTAGCTCCGATATTAAGTGAAATTTTTCTGGGCAAGCTAGATGTAGGAATTCAAAAGCATCTGTCAGGACTCGCAGTTCGTGTATTCAGATACGTTGATGATTTTCTTGTGTTCACTGCGTCCTTAGATTTGACTCAGGATGTTGTAAATATTTTGAAGGTTTTTAAAGAAACAGGCACGAAACTAAACTTTTCTTTTGAATTGCCACATCTCAAACAACTGCAATTTCTTGATATTAACTTGGTCTTTGAATCCCAGCATGTTTGCTGGTATTATTGTCCTAGATCCGTAAAACCTATACTTAATTACAGGTCGAGCCACTCAAAGCTGGTCAAAAGGAGTATCGTTAACACGAGTTTGGGTTTTGCTTTGAAAAAGTCCTGCCTACACAGAATTAAATTGAGTTTTGACAATCAAGTCAATAAACTAGAACAAGCAGGGTATCCTAATGATGTCATCACGTCTGTATGTAACAACATGATTAAGAAACTAAAATACGATGGGAATCAGGGAAATTCCTTATCTTCATAGGACATCGCATCAACTAAAGCAACTCGGTAATAGGTACAAAGTTTATGTGCTTTTCTCAGCTAAAAATAAACTGCAGTCGATTTGCTCACGCATGCGCAGAGAACTTCCTCAATGTCGTATAAAACACAGCAAAATGTTTGTGCACTGCGCGATGGGCATCGTTTACATGATCCCGTTTAGCTGTGGTAAAGTATACATTGGCCAGTCGGGACGCTGCATCAATGTTCGTCTTAGAGAGCACGATTCATCTTTGAAATCTTCAGCAGCATCGCATCTCGCGGCGCATTGCAGGGAGTGCGGCTGCTATCCTGTTTTTCATGACACTGAAATTGTTTTTCGTAGTCACAATCAACTTAATCGTGAGATGACTGAAGCATTTCATATAAGAAAAAGAGGCGATCAGTGCGTCAGCCAACCTTCGGTGTTCTTACATGAAAAGGAGTTTGCCTTTTTGGATAATGTTTCGTGATAGTCTATCTGCCTTATTTAACTGACCCTTCACGTTTTGCCATGGCTGTCCTTTTGCCTTGACACGCATGCGTTGATTTCTTGTTTGGTGTAGTTATATTCTTCCCTTTTCAATAAATCTTTCAGTTGCGAGTAAGCGCTTGTCTTGTGTTCCTTTCTCGTTTGTCTTCGTTGAAGTGCGTTTTATAACATCTATACCATGCATATCAACCAACTAGCCCAAATGTCGATTCTCTTGTGGTTCACCTTTTTATTAGACAAGTGGTGTCACGTTTTTTTCTATTTTCGGGACTGTGCCCATCCGCTGCTTCGGACTTTCTTGCAAGTTAATTTAGGCGATGTTTTACCAAATTTAGTGGTATCTACTAATTTTGTATCGCCTTCCTATTTGGAAGGTTTCATGCGTGAAGTATACGAATCAGTGCGCTTTCTCACAGCAAGATTCTCCAGTGATTATTTGTTCTCTAGCGCAAGAAAAGATCTATATAACGATCTATTGGATATGTTATTTCCGGCCCCACTGTACCGCTCACTATACTGGATTGTCTGGTCATGACGTGCTAGTCCGTGTGAAGAAAGTGCCTGTTTCACCAATAACGAAGAGATTTTTTCTACAAAGTGCACAGAGAAACACTGCCTGTAAAAGCCGAGTTAAGCACCAAAGGTATATTTCTATCCTCAATTAATTGCCGCCTCTGTGAAGTTCCAGAAACAATAGAGCATTGTTTCATTAGTTGTAAGAACGCCATCCTTTTTTGGGCCATCCTGCAGAGGGCTTTTAAAAAGCAACTTGATTTAAATTCTCCCACCATACGTTATCTTGTACCACCCAAACCCAATGCTAAACCCAATGCTATGCCAGTTGACATGCTCTTGTTGATGGGCATGCACAGTTTATGGGAAAACTCGCATGTTAGACAGGCATACGGAACCACTGGTGTCTTCGCGGTCACATTTCGTGCAAATCACTGTACAGCTAAAAGACTTCTATGAAGTTCACAATACTGTTATTCATAAGTTCGTGACGCAAATTATTAAGTAAGGGAAGAGGAGTAGCCGGAGCCATGTATAGGCACCAACCTCTCCTTAAACACATTTAATAAAAAAAAAAGAACTACAGTTTCAGCCGGACTGGTATCCACAGTTCATAAAAGGTACTGCTCAAATACCCTTTTAGAACCAAGTGTTGCGTGAAATTTGTTTTGTAATGCCTATTGTGCATTTGTGGAGGCAGCCTTAAGTATTTTGGACGCTATGTGTGTACATGAACCTCATTTGTAATAAATACCATGTAAGAGAAAAAAAAGAAGCGTGGCTGTGCGGAAGAACACCTGCTTGCCACGCAGACGACCTGGGTTCGATCCTCATTGAGACCCAGAAATTTTTATTATTTATTTTATTTGCATCTTTCTCAAATTTTCGGTCACGGACAAGATGATTTTTCGCTCACAACCAACGACGCCGACGCCGGAATAGCTGTGAAACGAGCTCTTTAACGCTATCGCGTTAATAGAGAGTTTTAGTTTGGCGTTTTTACGCTCTGTTCAGGAGCTAAACGGAGCGGGAACGCGAGTGCGCATGTGCCTTCCGCTACGGCCGTAAGCAGGTTAGTGGAGCGAGGCCCACGCTCCGCTTACGGGCTGCCTAAGCGGAGCGCGGAGCGTCGCTGCCGTTTCCGCAAGCAGAAGGGGGGACGAAGCGCGCGCCCTCTCTCGTGCGTGCAGCTTCAGTGGTTTCAATGGTGAAGACAAAAACGGCGTCACGACACTCGCGTCAAAAGAGCAAACAAAACAAGGAAGGGTTGCAATGGGTCTGGAACGCAACCTTGCTGGATTTCGGGTGGCTATTACCAAGTCAGTGCTTGCTTCCCCTTAAAGAAAATAGACACAGCCAACATATTTAAAGTGCACTGCTAAATACGACGTGAACAAATAAATTCATACGTTCTCATTTCGGTTTGTAAATGCGAATAAATGTTTTTCTCTTTTTTTTAGCGACGGTGAGCATCACCAGAGGGCGCCGTAGCTGACAAGGATCCGCTAAGCTAGTCCCGCTGCCGACAGCGCACAACTAAAACGAGAAAATCATCTTCCGCTCCTTTGCGGCTTAATGGGCCAACTCGGAGCGGAGCGAGCCGTAAAAACGCCAAACTAAAACTCTCTAATAACCTAGCCGCAGATCAGGGGCGTAGGCAGAATTTTTTTAACACGAAAGTGTTTTATGCCGGGGCCCACCAAGACTTCAGTGACGTATTTCCGTCACGGAAATGACGTTGAAAAAATGTACACGATCAGATGTCAAAGAAAAAAGTTCCGTCAACGGGCATCGAACCTATGACCGCTCGGTCCGCAACAACAGAAGCCGAGCACGATATTCATTGCGCCACGGCTACAGAGTCTGACTGCTTCACGAACGCGCATTTTATATCTACCACTTCCATCTCAGTGCTCCTCGTCAGCGGGGTGGTGTCGCCCTCTCGGAGCAGTAAAGTAATTCATGATTACTGTGGCTTCCGCGATTAGCACCTGCTACGCTTCCGTCTCAGTCGGCGTGTTTTCAGTAGAAGTGCAATTTCATCAACGGGTTAACGCAACGACAGGTGGCGACCTTAGACCAAGCGTCGGCGTCGCTCACAGCGTCCATCGAAACCAAAAATGCGACGCGCACCTGCCTTCAGTGGCTGTAATACCGCGTTCCTCGCTCACGCTCGCCCCGAGAAAACTCGCGGCCGGGCTACTAGGAACACGACGCACTCAGCGTTTTCCTCCAGTCCGACAGTGGCGTACGTTCAATCACACTTTATCATATGCCGCGGTATGGAGACCTGAGCCGAAGTTCTGCGCTCCCATAGCGACGTTCTTCTGGCTTCGCGCCTCTTGTTCTGATTACGCTCTCGCCGTTAACTTCTACAGCTACCGGAATGGTTTGTTTAATCGTTGATCACGGACGTTAGTCGCGGGATGGAGATGTATCACCAAGCGTCTATATAGGTGCATCCACGTTAGACGCTGTGCAAACTCTCCTGTTTCAATGCACAGTAAACGTTCAATTACCTCTGCACGGGTACGTTTTACTTTCGTGTTATACCGATTCCTATGACGGAGGGATCAACCATGTTTTTTAAATGCGAATGCATTTCATAGTCGGGCTGTGTCAGGCATCCGGCGTTGTCCGGCGTTGTCCAGCGTTGTTCAGCGTTGTCCGCGGAGGAGGAGGATAGGTTCAGGAGGTAAGCGCCGGCAGGTGTTAGATGTGAAGCATCTTATGGCGAAGCTTAATCCGGTGGTGGTGGTGGGCGGCGTCACCACCCTTACTGCGCATGCGCAAACCCTTCAAAAAAAATAAAAATAAAAAACCTCTTCTCTCCCTCTCTCTCCTCTAGGCATCCCTCCCCACGGCAACCACACCCTCACTGCGCATGCGCCTCCCCTCCTCTCTCCCCCTGCTACGCTCCCCCCCTCTCTCCTCTAGGCATCACTGCCCGCGGCGTCCACACTCCCATTGCGCATGCGCGTCCCACCTCTCTCTCCTCTCCTACGCTCCCCCCTCTCTTCTCTAGGCATCTCTGCCCGCAGCGTCCACACTCCAACTGCGCATGCGCGCCCCCCCTCTCTCCTCTCCTACGCCCCCCCCCTCTCTCGCCTCGCGACGCCGACGCAGGCAGGGTCTACTAGCGAGTTTCTTGATTGAAAAAATCGACTGCTCGCGCCGCACAGCCGTTCAACGCCGACGCAAGCAGCGTCTGCTAGCGAGCTTCTTGATTGAAAAAACCGACTGCTCGCGCTGCACAACCGTTCACTGGCCACGCCGTATATATGGCAATGGATCTTGACCTCCAAGGTGGTGCCGGTGGGAGATTTCTCCTGTGCGTTGTTGAACAATAAAAATTCGCAGCGTGCGCGTTAACTAAAAGCGGACTGCGAGTCCCTGTGTCCAGTCGGAGTCTTCTGTCTCTCATTGCACATTAGCAGCGATTGGCATGTTCCAGTAGGAAACACCGCTCCATCGCTGCGTGCTTTACGCATCTTCAGTTTTAAATGCGAATGCATTTCAAGTGCGTGAGGGCGCTCGCATCGCGGGAGCTCGGCGGAGCTATATATGAAAAAAAATTAAAAAATAAAACAAAGAAAAAAAAGGAAAAAAAGAACAAAAAAAAACAAATAAAAAAAAGGAAAAAAAAACATAACAAAAGCAAAAAAAAAACAGGCGCTGCGCCGTGCTCCCAACCGGGCTGCAGAAATTAGGCGCCTTTTTCCTTCTTCGAACCACAACCACCATATATAAATGAAGTGAAGCGCGCGCGAAATGCATTCGCATTTTCTCACGATTCCCTTCGGGGGAGGTGGGGGGCATTTTTTTTCGATTGGGGAGGGGTCACTACTTTGATCCGAGAAGGGTGCCGGGCAGGCAGATGCTCTCGACTATCACGTCGTGCTCTGTATGCCATAGCGAAAAAATTCGTGGTTGTGAAAGGGGGGTTACGGGTAGAGCACTGCATGGGCTCGGGCCTGGCCGGGCCGGGTTATGTAGTTTTCACCGCGGGCCCGAGCCCAGCTTGGGCCTGAATCTCCGGGCTTAGTGCTGGGCTCGGGTTTGAAATGGCGGGCTCGGGGTTGGGCCGGGCTTCGACTTTCCTCAGTTCTTGAACGGACACCAAAGTGAAACAATGAATCAATTTAGACTGACAAAGTGTACTCTGAGAACTCTTATATCATTATTTCTCTTTCATAAATATATTCGTCCATGAGAAAATCAATGTCAAAGTTCCATTTTTAATTTCGCGCCGAAATGTCCGTGGGTGTCATCACACATTTAAAACTGTGTTCTCCATATTTTCGGGACATTGGCTGTACGAAATTTCCCGAAACTTGGAAAATTAAGCCTATAACTCTCTCAGTGGTCAATGTCCAGGGAGGGTTAAAGGAAGGAAAAAAAGAGGAGAGAATGGAAAGGCAGGGAAAAGTTCGCAGTTCACTATACCTTGTATTTCTATGGCAGCCTAGCTTGCAAACTTTAAACTGGCACTGTATTCAATCTTTACGGATTAGAAGCTACGTACGGAGGCCCCAGTAGGCACCACCACAATCTATGACTTCACGGCATTTGCTGCGCTAATTTCAAGGCGGCGTCAGCACCCGAATTTTCTTTCTGCGTGTTTTCTCGCTTATCAAGATAGTGATACCGTAAAACCGTAAAATAGTAATTTCCTGGTAATAGAAAAATGTTTTGCTGTTTAGTCATCCTTTAGGTTTGCTCCGCATACGTTGTACATATATATATACGTCCCATATTTTAGGTCTAAAATACGCTTTTTTTATGTGGAGAAATCATTTAAAGTAGTGTTATGCTGTACAAGTACTGAACTTTTTCTTGCTTCTTGCATATAGGGCTACTTGATTTATCCGAAACGGGCGAGTTAAAGGTAAATATGCCAGGCTTTTATATAGTTAACATCTCGCTATTCGGTGCATATTTATTCGCATTCGTTATTATTTTATATTTCAGATGTTATTCTGTAATCGCAGTAATAGAGGTAAATAGTGAATTTTTACCTAATACTTATCATCGCAAGCGCGACCACATCGGCGAGACGTTTTCCCAAAGCAGGGAAACGTTGTTGAGAGTTCTAGCCCTGTTTTAAACGAAATGACTGTGTGGAGTCTCGTTACACAGCATCCCTTAAAGACCCATTCTTTTTGCATGGCTCCTCATTAAATGAGCATTTATGACTTTGCAGAGCGAGGGAGTAGCAGCGCGAACACACACCCACAAGAGAGAAGACACGGACGCACTGGCGCTGACTTGCAACTGATTTTTAATGGCAGAACGAAACACCTTTTAAATGCCAGAGTGACACATGAAAGAAAGAGAGGGGGGGGATAGGTAACAAGGTTTTTTCAGCACACAGCGCCATCAACGCAAAAAGCCAGCCAAGGAATAATCACAAACACGTGATCTTTGATTTTTCTTTCCGATTTAATACCCGACAGCCACATCCAGCAAATGAAACTCGGCATCATAGAGGGTGAGAGATGGGGCGCAAATACACTTGTTATCAAGTTTCTTAATATAATAGGCTTCTAAAATGATACGTGAACAACAAGTGATTGGTGTACAATGCACCAACTCGCCCAAAAAGAAGTTTTGATGGCTTTGTAGGTTGCACATCATCAGCATTTTCACGAAACAATAATGGTGACGATGAGGTACGTTTAGAATCACTCTCGCAGGTTTGAAAACAAATTATTTTAATAAATTGCATCATAGGTTTGGTAGTTTTACTCTCACCTCTGTAATAGAACGGTAATGTTAATTTTTATTTCAAAAGGCGAAAAAAATGCAGCGCCTTTTTTATGGTTGTTGTCAGATATTGTCGTTGAACAACAAGTGATTGATGCCCATTCAGTTGTGTATGGTAGCGTTGCCATCTGCATGACTAACTCTACAAAATCAGGAAAAGCCCTGCATAGCAATAGATCGCAATATATTTAAACGTACATGTTTCAAGATCCAAGAATTTTACCTGTGCCGAGCGATAACTTTTCAGTCATACGCAAAACTGTTCCCTAGAAATTTGTCAACACGTTGCAAGCACAAGCTGTTTACTGGTCTGCATTGCAGCACCACTGCCAAACTCACAAGGCTCCTATTTGCACAAGGAAAATGAATTAACGAAGTGCTTTGAACAACCGAAAAAAAACAACAGCCCGGAGGGCTCGGTAAATACGTCAAAAATAATTTCTCGTTTTCTCCCGCAAAAGAGCATAGGTTCACTAACTACTCAGACAAAGACAAGTGGGTTGCTGTTCTGCACTGTAGCGCTCTCTCCAGGCTCAAAGGGCTCGGCCGTTCTTTGCCGCTTTTTATCAGTGAAGCTGTTCGTAGCCGAGGTTTTCATGGTCGGCGCTGTAGTAGCGCTGATCACGTGGCCTTGTATTGTGGCGAGAGTGAGCCTCAGTAGGAAGGGGGAGGGCTGCGTACGCTGCGAGAGGCGAGGGCGGAGGATGTCGAGGGGTGAACCTCGGAGAAACGCGCCAAGATGGTGTGACGGTGAGGCGTAGTGGAGTGTAAAATAGCGTATCAGTGTCAGTGTTCAGGAGTGTGTGCTTTCTAGATGGCAAACATATCTCATTCTCCCGATGAAGAAGGCGCCCGAGGTGAGCGTCAGTGAGAGTTGACGGGATAACGGGCATGTCGTCGCCGAGCCAACTACAATTTTCGTGCAAGACAGGCCGAATCTAAGTGCCAACGAACGGAAGATGAAAAAATATAGAAGTATGATAGCCTGATGGACGCGCATAAGCTTCGCTGTTTCGAAAGGGTGCGCGAAGTGGAGCTGGCTGGATATTTCTCTAGGCGAAAGAGAAGTTGACTCTCCGGGCAATCCAGGCTGCTACAGTTGGATGGGCTGGGTGAAAAGCATCCTTCAAGTCAGTTTTGTCGAAATTGGCATGTTGACGTTGTCTATGAAGTGACCGATGGCAGCGTAGCGCAGAGCATTAATCCGCTTGCGTTTGCTACGCAAGCGGATTAATGCTCTGCGGTTTAGCACAGCTGCCAAGACCAAGACTTTTAACGAAATGAAGCATTCAAAACAACTAAAAAAACGAGAGCGATTGAAACGAACGCAAGACACCCTGTTAGGAGATCCGACAATAAAAGACGAGCAAGAGCTCATGCGAGAATAAAAAAAGCCGGCAGATCCCACGCACTGTGGGAATCGATGTAATGCGAAGCAGCCAGGAAGGAGCAAATCATGCTTTACATAATTTGCATGTCATGTTTTACATGTTAGGACCTGTCATTTATGTTCGTCACACAGTCACGTTGCGCAATACCAATTTTGGTGTATATCAAGCAAGCGAACTGGACGGAACAGCACCATGAGCGTGGCATGTAACTGGCGTTGTAGATGACATGCGTGGCAAGATTTTCATGTTACCAACTGCCACTTAAGTTCGCTATACAGTCATGTCACTCAATACCAAATTTGGTGTATCTCAAGCTAACGAAACGGCCGCGAGCACGCCATCAGCGCGGAATGCAAGTCATGTCGCTCATTACATGCCATTATTTCCACATTACCACTTGTAATTTATGTTCTTCATACAGTCATGTCACTGAATACCAAATTTGGTGTATCTCAAGCTAAGGGAACGGCCGCGAGCACGCCATGAGCGTGGCATGCAAGTCATGTCGTACATGACAAGTCATGATTTCCATATTACCACTTGTCATCTATGTTCGTCATACAGTCATGTCCCTCAATACCAAATTTGTGTATATCAAGCTACCGAAACGGCCGCGAGCGCGCCATGAGCGTGGAATGCAAGTCATGTTGCTCATGACATGCCATGTTTTCCATATTACCACTTGTCAGTTATGTTCGTCATACAGTCATGTCCCTCAATACCAAATTTGGTGTATATCAAGCTAACGAAACGGCCGCGAGCGCGCCATGAGCGTGGAATGCAAGTCATGTCGCTCATGACAAGTGATGATCCTATATTGCCACTTGTGATTTATGTTCGTCATACAGTCATGTCCCTCAATACAAAATTTGGTGTATATCAAGTTCACGAACTCGCCATGAGCGTCGAATGCAAGTCACGTCGCTCATGACATGTCATGGTTTCCATATTACCACTTGTCATTTATGTTCGTCATACGGTCATGTCACTCAATACCAAATTTGGTGTATTTCAAGCTTACGAAACGGCCGCGAGCGTGCCATGTGCGTGGCATGTAAATCATGTTGTTCATGATATGCACGTCATTATTTGCATATTGCGACCTGCCATTTATGTTCGTCATACAGTCACGCGACTCAATCCCAAATTTGGTATATATCAAGCTAACGAAACAGCCGCGAGCGCGCCATGAGCGTGGCATGTAAATCATACTTTTCATGACAAGTTAGTCACGATTTTCATGATATGACCAGCCATTTATGTTCGTCATAGAGTCATGTTAAGCCATACCAAATTTGGTATAAATCCCATTAACGGTACGGCCAGGAGAGCACAAAGTCGTAGGCGGCTAGATAGATAGATAGATACGCTCAAAGTCGCTGAAGTTCGCTAAGAAATGCTTCGCATTTAAAAGATAAAATCTCCGATTAGGCATAGGAAGATCCGCTAACTCGTTGACTGACATGTGACGATTTTCTCCGCAATAAAATTATATTGGCGGCACTGCTAGTTTCTCGCTGCAGTTAGCTCTGCCGGAAGTAGCGGTAGCAGCGGAAACGTGTCGATTGTCGGTGTTCTTAGCATGGACCCCTCATTAGCAATTTATATTGTTAGTTACGGCGCGTTGATGCGGCATACATGTCTGTGCGCCCGAACTACTGAAAAATTAGCCATTGAGACTGGAACCGGCATCTTACACGGTACACCCATTCCCTCTTAGGTGCATGAATTCCTGAGGTGCACTGTTCAGAACGGCTTCAGGATATCAAGGCTTCGTTTTCCAGATAGCCCGTGAAGTGCGTGACCTTTGAGGTATGCTCTGAACGACATATTTAGTATGTCAGTTAATGCAACGTGCCAATTTTTTCTTGCTGGAGCTTGCGCACTTTGACTAAGCGTATTTCCAAGAGATGTTGCGTCAGCATCATAATCTTATTTCGCAATTAAAGTAGAGCTATATCTCAATATATTGTTTCTAGAAGCATGCAATGCCTATTCGATCAACTAGATTTTCACCGCTTTCACAACGTAAAATTCTGTGACATCTTTACAGCGAATTGGAGCACGAGCTCCACTTGAACGCCATGCGTCGTCGGTGTAAGTTATGAGCTTCTGCGCCATATAGTCAGAGTGAGGAACTAATTGTGAATCCATTGTGTGCTTTGTTCAAAACGCTTGAAGGTAAAAACAGAACGCATAAAACTTCCGCATTTTCAGGGGCTCATTACGAGGCCAATAAAATGTCATCCACATTTTAATCACTTCTCGCAAATCTGAGTTATGCTAATTAAACCGGTACCAAGTAACACTCAAGAGATGATTTGTATATTTGTTGGATTCGTAATGAGTGTACTTATTAAGAACTGTATATTTATTCATTATACATTCGGAATGAAATTGCTACGTAGTTAATTAAAGAGCAAAGTGCATTTTTCGTTAGCTCAAATGCCGTTGATTCTTCACGTCGGACACAGTAGGTATACATCGCTAATAGGGGACGGCAAATGATACGCTCCTGAACGGAGAACATGGGCTTATAGAATGCTTTTAATTTCATGTTTTCTACCAAACTATGCAGCAGCAGTTCAGTGGCGCTGATCTCTTTCGATAGGTTTAGGCGTAAGAAACTATATTTTGGTTATGCTTCTTTAATGAACGAAATACAAGTGCACTTTCAATCAATGTGACCTCCATACAAAGGCACTTATATGATTTATGCCAAGCTAAAAATGATAGCCCTCATTAACCATACACGTTAAATATTATGACACTTGACGTCACACGTTCTAATCCGATGGACAATACCTCCGCCGTTTACACAGAAAAACGGTTTAACAATGTCAGCACAAACCGGTATTAAAATCGTACTCTACTTGAGTATAAATGAAACGGATGCCAGCGACAAGCGGCATGCCATAACGGCTCACGTATTACACCGGTAGAAATCTCTTCTATTTGTTTGTAATCGCTTATTCTGATACTATTTCAGCTCCAACGAACCCCTAATATTGGCGCGGTTGAGGCACTTCGAAACATGATATATACATGTCTTTTTTCGGCAAGGCAATTCACTGAAAATATCTTTACCGCAAATTAATCATGACGCAAGGCGCTTGAGCGCGGGATTCGCCGTTTCAAGCTATCGGATATTTGAAAGTTCTTGTAGTATCTCTCTGTGAGTCAGGAGGAGACAGTCAAAGCAACGACCACGGGAGACGTCTTCCTCAGCCCCACAACATTCATCCTAAGGTGCGTTATTATCAACGCGTTCTTGTCTCCTATTATCAATTCTGGTACAGACATTCAAGCTTGCGTGGAAACACAAATAGAAAGGTTGAAACAGACAAAAAAGAATCCTACGAAAATGAGAAACAAGGGTGGGAGGCGGAAAAACTCTTGGTACCGCAACATTTATATAGGGCGGATTACCGGCGGAGTTGCATTCGTTTTTCCTGTTGCCTTGCGCTCCTTTATTTGGCGTAAGCGAGTGCGGATGCTAACATTTTCTGTGCGACTCCAGACACTGTATGTATTGGCATTGCTGGTGTTGACGCTTCACCGCATCGTTAGGATTGTTCTTAGGCGTGGATGCTCTAACGTGTGTCCGCGTGTCGCGTCGTTCGGTTTCTCGCAGTTCTCTACGGCATACTACAACAGCGCCGCCACACAACGCCTAGGCAAGCGCCGTCGAAGGAGCGCGGGTGCCCCACTCCACCAGCTGCGCCGTCTGTGTGGTTTTTGTCCATAGTTTGGCATGCCGACGTGATTCTACCAGAAAACATCTCCTGGGAATGGATGCGCTATTGTCAAACAGCTTCCCTGCGAAAAGGACTAAAGCTGGAGTTTCTTACTCAAAGGTGATTAAAAGGCAGGGGGATACTTCCATGGATTTTAGGAAAGGTTGCACAGATTCTACGCTTGTAAAACCTTCTTTTTCAGTAGGTGTTATCTCTGTCTGATAAAACCATATATTGCAAATTAGCGATGACGAAACGCTAGTTGTAATTAAAACCTGTGAAAGTTTGGAAGTGGTGCAAAATGACTTCACCACCAACTTGCTGATTTCTCCTGCTTGGTAGCATATCGAATAGCAAGTTCCCGAGGTGCTTTTTTCTTTTTTTTAGGCATAAATAAGAGCTGCATTTTTTTGTCATAATGAAGTATTCTTTAGTGGTGATTACCCTGGTGGCATACGTCGCAGTTGTTAAGTGCGTCTTTTGTCCAGCCAGATTTGCAAATGGTGAGTAATGATTTCCATGCTTTCTTGTTTTGTTGGAGCGTGCTCAGTAGTAAAACATTCCCACACATACTAGAATTCGTCGGCCCCGGAAGCAACCTACTCAAACAAGATTTTCCGACTATGGCTGATCATTCAGGTAGCGCATCCACTGCATACGCCTACTACAAAATCAAGCTCCACTTGTAGTTTGCCATCATTTGCAAAGTGCATCAAAAGGTGATCGAGTGCTTACAGCTAAATACTTGATCAAAGTTATTCGCTTGCTGCTATATGCGCAGACTTGGATGTCCCTTTCAGTTTCCGAAGAAGCCGTCTCAGCAAAAGACACGATCTTCACTTCTCGAACGTTCCACATAAGTTGTTGTTAAGAAAACACTAGAAGAGCGAAACAACGCTCAGGCAGTCCTAAAATAATTGATTCACAACGCATGCCTTGTGAATTCTGATGTTTCACGCAGTGCTGCCGACAAAATTTTGCATCACAAAGAGGTTGCCATGTCTGTTTCAGAATTGATGTAAATATTGTCACGTTGTCATGACGTTGATGAAGGCAGCAGTTGGCATGTCCAGAAAATAGAATTCTTTATTTGGCCGAACTTGTGGCCGGGAAATTGAAACTCAAACTACAGCAATGCACGCTGTACGATGATAACGATGAACAGAGCGTTGGCCGTCGAGAAACTGACAAGCGGTCATGCGCGTCGGCTTTTTACGTGTATCATCGAAGATTCCAGCGTTATCGCTAGCGGCCTGGCAAGTTCCAGGACTAACTCCAATGTTCCCGTTGAGCACGTAATCACATCGGAAGGTTCTAACGTTATCTAGATAGTTCACATTTATTCGGGCACGCTTTCTGCAAGGCAGCAGTTACATTGTAAAGGAGCCGTAACATGAAAAAAAGAAAGAAAAGGAGCACTGCGTGAATATATTGCACGGCTCAATTCCCAACTGCAATATCATGGATGAGGCTATCATCACTGACTCAGTGACCTTTTTGTTAACTCTCTAGATATGAGATATAATGGAATTATATATATTTCTCGGTTTTCGAAACTATTTATTTTCTAGTGTGTCGATGGTTTTTAATCCTGGCAAAAGAAAAAAAATATTTCTTGAGAATGCAGTGAATTAATATAATTAGGCAGGTGTTACACTCTCGTCCGTAAATAAGGCGAAAATCTAGCTGCACCTATGTAACTTAGCCACAATTAGCAAAATGTTTGGTTAGGCTGGCTTTATAGCGTCGTGCAATAATTTTGTTTTTGTATGTCTTTTTCAAATGTATGCAGGCTTCAGCGAAGTGTTGACTACGTTTCTTTAAGGCAAAATGCGTACCAAAGCCTATATTTTAGTGTCTTTGACTATGTCTATGTATCCACTTCAGGAAAATCGAGAGTGGTAACGGGGATGTAGTACTCGTTCTTATCTGGCATTACTGTCACGTGTATCTTTTTTTAGATTCCCTGGACCAGGCCTGATTATGCGCTTGGGCTCGGGCAAGGCTCGACATTAGTTCAGTCACGTATGCCCCGGTCTAGCCTTTGTACAGGGGCGCGAGCTAGGCTAAGATGGGGTCAAGGTGAAGACGGGGAAGGGTATGAAGGGCATTGGCAGTCGATGAGTGTTTATTGGAATAGATGATGAGGTAAGAGGCTAAGTGCTGGTGATAGCACAACAATGCGTGATAACTGCAAACTGCAACGTTTGTAGGAAGGGATTGCAAAAAGCAGGCAATGTCGCAATAGTAGTTTTTTTTCCGAGACGCACATTTCTCCAGGGTACGGTTGGGCCAGCGGTACGCAGCCGTGAGCATTTCATGAGTCGAACAAAATTAAGCAGGCCGTCCACAGCATTTTACGGGTAGCAGTCGCCATTTTTCGCGAATGGCGACTGCTACCCGTAAACCAAGAAGGTTGAATTCATGAAGATTGAAATCGGCTGCGTCAGAAGCAGAGCTGATAGGAAGTCCTCGTGTAAAATGATGCCGCGTTTTGCAGAAAGGGGCGACTGCCCTGCGTCAGTTCACTGCCCTAAGCAAGGCGAAATGTCCTAAAAGATACAGCCTAATATGAGAAAAATGGCTCATCTGGTATTGCACTGGTATGAAAGCTGCCAACGTACGATAGATCGATAGATCAGCTCTCTGGTACCAGTGGCGTGCAGCCACATAACTGTGGTACAGCACAGTGGAAGCCTCGCCAAAATGATCGACGTATAATGCGGTCACACTTGCGAGACAAATATAGATATCCGGCAGTTCACCCGTCATAAGACTAGGTAAAATATTTGAATGGAAATGGGCAAGAACGACAAGGTAGAACTAAACGGGTTTGTAGCGGCGCAGAGCGTTACGTCCATAACGCACTCTCAGACCACAACTTAAATCATTAAAGTAAGCTAAAGCATAGAATAGCGCCTTATAGAGCGCCTTTCTACTTCTCATACTGAAATTCACACTCAGGAATACTTGGCTCATAGAAGCACTGCCGTTGCATATTGTGACCTGCTACCGCAAATTAAGGAATTCGCTAGTGAAAGTGTGGTTTGCCAAGACTTCTTTTCTGGTATCTGTCACAGACACTACTATGGCACTGGACCACTGGCTCCGCTGTGCCATTCCGACGTAGGTTGCTGATGTGACCCATGTCATGTTTTATCAACTTTAGCTGTGGGGCCCCTCGCTTACGGTGAAGTCGTTACCCGTTCATGTGCGCCATCAACGCCAGCATCATCCGGTTCTTTCACTAAAATCTACTCGCCGCGTCACCCGCTACACGCACCACTGTTCTCGCGTCCCGGACCTTCTGACAAACCCTGGAGGTCTCAAGATACCGGTCGATCTGATATACCTGCGGAAATCGTGGACGCCTTGCACTATGTTGTCGTCGTGGTGGACTGCATTCTCGTGATGACGCACTCAACTTGGTTACAATGTCGTAGGAACAACACATCGTGTTTATGTTAGCCAATCGGATTCGTATTCACGCCGTGCACGCTCACCTCTTGTCAATCCCCTTGTTCCCGTCACCGCTCTATTTCCCGGCGGCTCCCGAAACAAGCAACGACAGTTCCGGAAGCAAGAAGTGCTCCGTCATAAAATATTGTAAGGTTCTCATATTGCGCCTTCATGCGAAATCGTAGTTGTAGGTGTGTGGCGACCAGCGCTGTTAAAACAGCGCTGGTCGCCAAATTGTGTGATAAGTGAACTTTTGTGCTGCAAACTGAAAAAATATCACCGACAATTACGATGCAGCCTAATGAAAATTCTGAGCGCAGCTTTATGTTGGGGCAACGGCAAAAGGTATTAGGGCGAAAGCCTTTAATGTCTCATGCTCGCGTCCGTCCGGCGACCGTCCGTCCATCCTGCGTCCGTCCGTCCATCCGGCGTCCGTCCGTCCATCCACCCGTGTCCGTCCGTGTCCATCCGTCCGTCCGTGTCCGTCCGTGTCCATCCGTCCGTCTGTGTCCGTCCGTGTCCCCGTCTGCCCCTGGCATCTCAACGTCTCACCCACCAGCCGCTGCTCTATCGCCGTCGGCAGCAAGCCCACGTCCACTCGACAGAACAAGCATCCATTTGTTGGTCAGACTGAAGTCGGGTTCTTCTCCACTCGGCCGCTCAGCCGCGTTAAAGCTGGACTATCTAGTTTAGATCACTTGAACTTACGTTTTTGTTGTAATTAGGAGTGGTTTACAGTGTGCAGTGAACTTTTTACTAAGTGTAATTTTGTGTACTGTACATATATAGTTTTCACTTTAATTCTTGATTAAATGTTTCGCGTGTTGGTCTGTTAAACCAACGGCTTTGTCAATAAGACTCTCATTGGCTCAGCCATAGAGGGCCGTTACGAACCAAAAAAAGAATTTACATCACAACACCCAAAGGTGCACGTCTGGTTCTTCAAGACTTCTCGTAGAAGTTTCGTAGCTTTTAAGGCGGAGGCCTTTAATGTCTCAAGCTCACGTCCGTCCGCCCGATCATCCGTCCATTCATCCGTCCATCCATCCGTCCGTCCGTCGGTGTGTCCGTCCGTCCGTGAGTTGGTCTGTCCGACCGTCCGTGTGTCCGTCCGTCATTTCGTGTCCGTCCATCCATCCGTCCGTCCGACAAAACAAAAAGACATGGCACAGTCAGTTGAATAGCCACAAGGTTTCGCCGAACACACTATGGATTGTACAAAGTGTCCTTCAATTTTCTGAGGCATTGGCTATCCACAGTTGTAAAATGCAACATTCGTTACATGCATTCGTTACGAACTAGCAGATCTCGAGTGCTATGCACACCACTCTGTAGATTGTAGGTGTCGCGAACTAAGTAAACCGCCAATAGCCCGTTACGACAAGCGAAGCCAGCCGCAGTGCACGTGCCAGCCCTGTATTCGCACGAGTTCGACAGGGATTCATGTTGGGGCAGCCCCAACTGTGTTTGAAGTTTTCGCCATCCACTTGTAGCAATGTAACACTCGTTACATATTGCCACATAAACTGGCAGTGCTCAAGAGATATGCACACCACTTTGTGCATTGCAGGCGTCACCAGCCAACCTAAACTCCAACAGCACCATTACGACAAGCGAAGCCAGCGGCAGTGCACGTGGCAGCACTGCACGCATTCAAGCCCCGGCCGAGGGGCCAGCGTGCGTGACAGAGGAAGAAAGCGAGGTTAGAAGCCAGTGGCTCGTGATATCGGCGAACTCCACGTTCGCTCAATTTTGTCCTTGTTCGTTCTGTCGCTGACGCCGACGACAACGCCACTAAATGCAGGAACAGGCGCCTAAGAGCTGCGTTCCATAAATGATACCGGTTCCTGCACTTTCATGACGAACGGCGAACTCGCAGCACGTTAAGCCTGCGGTAGTGTGCGCATGTCGTGGTTTTATTGAAAACGCGCGCTGTACTGTGAAATTTGCTGTCTTCTCGCAAGCATGGCATGATGTTATCCTCGATTGGAACTTTACTTTCACACATAATGCTGTTGTTGGCTTGGCTCGTGCAAAACTCGCTTTGTCCACATTTCGTACCCCTGTCGTGGACGCCTCTTTGCCACTGCCTATATTGGTTGTTGCAGCTGACGTCATCATTTCTACTTTCCCTGCTACCTTAGTTTCCTTTTCTTGCGAGTCTGTGTATGATTGCAGTGCCATTTTGATGCCGTACAAAGATTGTGCGCCTGGGAGAGGAGTTTTTAGTCTCGTTTGCCGCCGTAACTCTTGCGGAAGGGCCTGGAGAAGTATTTACGTGAAATTCGTACCCTTACTGGCAACACGGCGAACTCCTCGGGTGGCGGTACACTCATAACGCCGTCTTGCCGCTACAGGTTTGGTCTGAGGGGCTCATGCTCGAGAGGTACTCCACAAGGTTCTGTGGACTCACCACATTTATTCAATATTGCACTGTGTAGGCTTTCCAAGAGGCTTTCGCAAGTAGAGGGCATAGGTCGTACCCTATACGCCGACATCGCCATCTGGTGTACGGATAGCAGCGAGGGTAGAGTAGAGGAGCCGCTCCCACAGGCTGTCGAACACCTCGGTTTTCCCGAGTGGCACCAGACTCCAACTCTCTCCGGCCAAGGCGGAACATTTACTATACAGACCTAATAGAAGGGGTGTTGAACCTAAGAGTTCGGTTCCCCTTTTTGGGCATCAATGTAGAGCTTCGCACCAGCTCTGGTCATCTCATCCCTAGAGTAGAACTCATTAGAGTCCATGGCATATATACAGGCTGTTTCAAGAAATGTGTCCACTATTTTTGAAAAATCAGAAAAAATGCGGTATTTGACGGCTGTGTTCACAATTGCTTTTTCTGCAGCGGCGGCCATCTTAAGATGGTTGAAGACATGATTTGGGACAGTAATTAGAAAAATTAAATTTATTAACTTTTTAATTAGCGGAGTTAGGTGGGTAAGTCCAATGGGAGAATTGAAGCCCTTCATGCAAAGAACCCAGTTCAGCTTTTAGATTTCGCAAAAGCGGCCTCTAGGAATAATTACGAAGTAATGAAATGCTCCCAAATTTAGCGGCGAAACCGAAACTGAAACGCGAAATAGCGCAACTGCCATTTTCGTCTGAGACGTCCAGAATGAGTGAACGTCGTTATATCAACGATTAACCGACTTCGTTGTGTAGGTGTCTGGGCTGCGCTTGCAGTAGTAGCACGCATGACGCACATATGCTAGCGAATGGGGAAGCACTGCACCTCTGTAACCGTTGTCTTGAACAGTGACGTCATTCTAGTCGTCTGCTTGTTGCGCTCATCGGTGCTTGAGTTTCGGTTTCGCCGTTAAATTTGCCTGAATTTCATTACGCCACAATAATTAATAGAGGCCGCTTTTTGAAATCTGAAAGCTGAAATGGGTTATTTGGTTGAAGGACTTCAATTTTCCTATTATACTTAACCACCTAACTCCGCTAATTAAAAAGTTAAATAATTTAACTTTCCTAATTACTGTCCCAAATCATGTCTTCAACCGTCTTAAGATGCCTGCCGCTACAGAAAAAGCAATTGTGAAGACAGTGAGCAAATACCGCATTTTGCTGATTTTTTTAAAAATGGTGGACACATTTCTTGAAACACCCTGTATAGTGGGTAATACCACTAATGATACGACCATTAACAAAATCACGGCAAATATGGCAAGCATGGTTCGGCTTATCACTAGGGTCTCTAACTCTCGATGTTGTCTCCGGTAGGCCACTATAAAAGGCTGTTCCCCGCTATTTTTAATGAGGCATGTTGCTTACGTTGCTGCCATGCACTGCTTCCAGGATCTTCAAAAGATTAAGCTCTATCCCCAGATACGCGCGAGTATCAAAAGAGGGCTAGAGGTCCCTTCTAATACTCGCATTGAACGCCTCATGCAGCTGAGTATTCACAACACGTTAGAAGAGATCATCGAGGCAGAGCATATGGTTCAGATGGCTAAGTTCTCCTCCACGGCCGCCGGCAGGAGCAGCCTGGCCATCCTGGGGCGTAGTGCCGCTCTAGACGAGGAACGTCATCATAGACTCACTAAAGAGTAAAGGGCCAGCATTACAGTGTTTCCGCTTCCCTGCAACGTGCACCCGCGCACAACGTGGGGGGCGTGGAGGGCCAGGGCTGAAGCCTTGCACAAAGATGTTCGTGCAAACCCGGAGCATGTATGCTTCGTAGACGCGGCACAGTATGGTCGATCGGTCACCTTCTCGGCTGTAACAGTTTGATCACGCTAGTTCTGCTATCCACTCCGCTTCTATCAGGGACCCCACTCCCGCTAAAGCCGAGCAGGTAGCCGTAGTCCTCGCTCCCCTTGACGATTCGAGGGAACACATCTACACAGAATCACGAGCGGCGGTCGCAGCCTTTGCGTCCGATTGGTATCAACTGAAGTAATTAGCGTTCTAGGTCATGGGGATATTTCTCTTCGTCCCATCACTTGGTTGCCGGCTCACCTTGGGTCACATCTGACCTCCATGGCCAACCTAAACGAGATATCCCACGCCCGAGCATGTGAACTTACCGCGCTAGGCAGCCTGCGAGATCTTCGGACCCTATCCTAGCTGTTTTTAGGGATGTTCTCATAACATTCATCGAGATCACAAAACATTAACAGTTGGGCAGAAGGGTCTTTCTCTTTCTCATATGAGTCTCTGTAGGGGTCTTTTTAAGAATTTATTTTAACTTTGTTCGGTGCTGTCTTTGCTTCGTCAAAGACTGTAGAGCACAGGCATCTACTCTCCTAATGCTTCTGACCAGGTCATTCCCAAGTCTTTATTCTCACAGCCAGCTTGTTGAAGACCTTGATCCCACAATATGATTGTGGCGCAGCTTGTACGTTAGATCACATGCTCTGGCAGTGCCCCTCATTACATGTTCTAAACGCACGACCGAATAGGATTGGAGGCCTACGCTCAGGAGCGCAGAACTGCTGCATGAACTCAGAGCCATCCAAAGGGTCGGCGACGCGTCGTTGAGCCTCGGCCGACCCGCCCCGACGTGGGAGTGGCCCGCTGCTCCAACGTCTTGAGCAGTAGCGTTCCATAACACCTAAATAAATTCTTTGTCGGTCTGTCTGTCTAGAGCAGGGGTCTCAAACTCACCTCAGCCAGCGGGCCGCAGTCACGCAATTTTGTCCCGCAAGGGCCGGAGAAGCGAAGGAGGTAGGATCGGGGGGGGGGGGGGGGGGGGAGGGGGGGAGTTTGTACAGTTTGCTAGAAAAAGCTGCCATTTGAAAGAAAGCTTTCCCATGTCTCATTTCATTTCATGTCTCAGTTCATTTCTGAAGTAGATGTGGTGCCAGGATTCCAACATGTGGCTACCGATCCCCCACATGACTCAAATCTGGGCGCCGGTTGGGAAATATGAGTTGTGTTTCACGGTTATGTTTCAAAACAATGTGAACGCATGGGATGCCTCACGGCGACAATGCCTTAAACCAGTCAGGCCTGCGTTGCTCACGAACATGCTTATAAGAAAATTAAAAAAAAAAATGTGGGGCGCAGACAGTCATGTGCGGCCCGCGGGCCGCAGCCGAGAGCCTCGCGGGCCGCATGCGGCCCGCGGGCCGCGTGTTTGAGACCCCTGGTCTAGAGGGTTATAAACGTTGCTTCCCAAGATATATAAATATATATGTGCATAGCTAAGGACAGATAGCGTTTATTGTCCATAATCGTGCCTATGTTCTTTCTGTTTTTCAGGGCGGTGTTTCATCTTTGGCAGAGTGATTCTCGATGGACTAGCATGGACGTTCAATAACCCATGTGTACAGGTTTCCTGTAACTATCATGGAAGGACAATTACAATAAAAGGGTAAGTGCAATCGCTAGTTTTACAGCTTAAGCTGTTATAGTCTAACAACGGATGATTTTGTTGCAAGAGCCGATCGCAGCTTTAAGACACAATGAGGAAAAAAGCTAGTGTCCGAGGTGGAGTTCAATGCAAAAAGTTCTGCGCAGCAGTCAATTTTTCTACCAAAGAGCTAGCGCTGTGCTTGGGAACTTTTTCGGAAAAATACCCTATAGAGACGTGATATCGGCCAAAGAGTCATGAGGTTTAGTCATGAGTTTGCGTTGACACTATAGGCCGCGCGATGGCAACTTCGCTCACTGCAGCGAACACGTTTGCCGGAAGGAGTGAGCTGCTAGCTTCAATAGAAGAGGCAAAGTATGGGCTATTGGGTGAGCATAGTCGACACTTACAGTGCGCTCCTTAAACACTAAGCATTAACAAGTGCGACAGTGCTTAGTTCGCACTCGGTATGTGTATACCTGGGCGTTTTTCTCGTGCGTTATTTGTGGTTGATTGAGCAATGGTTACTCTGCTCGGCTGCTGATCCTAAAGTCGCAAGTTCGATCCCCGCCGAGGCGGTCGCACTTCATTGGAGGTGAAATGGCAGAGGGCCGTGTACTGTGCAATGCGAGTTCACGTTAAAGTGCACCGGAAGGTCCAAATTTCTGAAGCCCTCCACTGCGTTATATCATATCGTGGTTTTGACACGTACAGTCCTAGATAATGTTACTATTATGCTTTGTACTTCAGCAGTGCGGCGCAAGAGTCGAGCTGTGACAGCGGTTAGTTCGCGCTCGTCCTGTGTTCGTGTTCTTTTCCTGTGTTTTCTCTGCTTCAGTAGCGCGCGCAACTTTCTAGCTGCTTGGCGTTCTTCATGTGACGTTTCAGTTTGTTGCAGCCGTAATACTGCTTCGCACTTGCGAAGAAATTCTGGCATTTTTGTCTCTCTCTCTTTAAATCATGATCTATCTATTTAGCATTTAGTTTTTCCTGTCTTCAATTATGTTCTAGTTATTTACAACTATCGTAACTGCAATGTTAAACCAAGGGGGGTATCCGGTCTTCGATACGTCTTGTTTGTTCATCTTAGCGCAACGCACACACACGAACACAGAAAGAATGAGGGAAGAACCGACGACACGAGCGCTGAGTATCAAGTGAAATTTTTATTCACCGTGCACATATAAATGTAAACATTGAAAAGCGTCACACGATGAAACATATGCGTATCAAGGTTGCACTTTTATAACAGTATGCGCGAGTTAGGCATATATTTCACACATTCTAAGTGGCATCTAAGAAACTAATCTCTTTTTCCAGAAGATTAAGTGAGGCCTGGCTAATACAACCCCTCCCCCCCCCCCCCCTTCTTGATATGGAATGCTTCGATGAGGATGAGGAAGGAGGGTGCGATATTAGTCATGATGATGATGAGTGTTTTGTTTCTTGTGCCACGAATGTTGTGTATGAAATACCGTTGTCCTGTGGTGCGTCGTACATCGGTCAAACGGGCCGATGCGTTAACACGAGACTCAGAGAGCACAGAACGACGTTAAAGAAAAAAGTCACAGTTTCACCACAAGGGCGAAGCAATGAATGCGATAGCAACAAATTGTAATGTTACACGAAGTAAGGCTGGCAGCTAATTCTTTTGGATCCGATCTCACGCAACTCTAGAAAACGCTGGTTTAAGAGAATACGGCCGCTCCAGGACACTCTTTACACCCCATTCTCTTCGCGTTGAGAGCGCAGCACGTAGAAGGGTATACCGGCCACCCGCTGTCAGCTGCCGAGATAGGAAGTTAACGTGCGCGCAAGCGTCGACCGCGCTCGTAAAATCCAAGGTCGCTCGAGGGGAACCCCCCCCCCCCCCCACCTCGCGTCTTTTCACTCTCGCGAATGACGGGCGGGGCCGGTCGGTCGAACAGTTGGGGGGATCTTGTCGCATGCGCCTCGGAGCGACGGAGATGGGCCGACTCGTTTGATCTCCACTTCAGCCGCGTTTATTCCTCCCGCTCGCGCGCTCTTAACCGCTGGTAGAACGTGCGATGCGCAGGGGGCTCTTATCAATTTGGACTTCATACGCGACATGACGGCAACGGCAAAAACCCATCGAGACTGTCCATATAATTGCTATCGCAATAAAAATGAGCATGTCCACTTGGCTGCCCATTGTAGTAAGTGCAATTGCTATCCTGTCCTCGAGGACACAAGTGTCATATACAAACATCACGATCGCACCATCAGGGAAATCATCGAAGCATTCCACATGAAGAAGGGAGGAAGGGGTTGTATTAGCCAGGCCTCCCTTAATCTTCTGGAAAAGGAGATTAGGTTTTTTAGACGTCACTTAGGATGTGCGATACGTCTGCCTAACTCACGCATACTGTCACTCATGTGCAACCTTAATACGCATATGTTTCATCATCTGACGCTTTTCAATGTTTATATTTATATGTGTGCAGTGAATAAAAATTTCAGTTGTTAGCGCTCGTGTCGTCGGTTCTTCTTTTATTCTTTTTGGGTTCGTGTGTGTGCGCTGTGTTACGATGAAGATTTACCAACTTGCCCAAATAGCCATCTTACTCTTGTTTGGTTATAGTGGCGATAAGTTTGTAATTAGTGATTGGCGCTGTTGCCGAAGTATCAGAAGTTCGTTTTGCTCTACGGGCCTGTTGGATCTTATCGGCCTTCTAAAAAAGCAGCACTGAAGCGTTTTAGATGCGAAGCAGCTTTTTCTGGGCGCTGTGTCCGTCCGTTGGCGACCGTCCGCTCCCCCCATTGCGCATGCGACAGCTGTCCCTCCTCTCCTCGCGTGATCGCGAGGAGGTGGGCTGGAGGAGGTGGCGTGAGCGCTGCCTCCGCTTCGTTTCTCCTCTCCTGTTTCTCTCTCTCCGGTGCGCTGGGCGCTCGTATATAATGCGGCGCTCGCTCGCTCCGTTGCACTCTCCTTCGCAACGCGCTATGAATATCAACGTTGGCGCCAGTTGTAGCGGCATCGGTAACGTAAGCTGTGACAGCAGCGCGAGCAGCGTAAGCAGCACCGCTATTACACAATTCCACACACATATCAAACATACACGGAAACATACAAATGGAAACACAAGTGAACACCAGCGCTGCTTCGCATCCCGACATGGTTCCCTTTAGTGGGAGACGGTGTAATTTTTTTCATTTCTCCCAAAGTACCATGTTGTAAATGCCTGTGAGCAAGCTAACATTGCCTGTGAGGATTCTATACCCGTTAATTAACGCTGGATAAGTGCCTTCGCAAAAGATGCCAAAGATGGCATCAGATGTGTTACCCGAGCATGTTCTTTTTAAGTTAGCAACACAACAATTGTACAGGAAGCAGCAGAACTCAGCGCATACACAGTTAAAGTCTGTTGAATCATTGTCATTTGTAATTAGTTCAACACAACACCTGTCTTTTACAACATTTTACGTGGTATACTCTCAGTTTCGTACGACCTTAAGACATTGTTTAGCTGCCTGGCTGCTTTGTCGCAGTGAACAAAATCAGCACTTACACACACAAATTTCCCGACGCCGGGATGGTTAGAGAATTTCGTTCATTGGAGAATGTAATACTGCATCAGTAAGTATTACCGCAAATATATTTACCACAGAAAATATGCTAAAGCTGGGATGGAAGCGTAAGGATGGATCTGTGTACATTTTCAATCGCAGTTAACAATCATGCGTTATGTATAAAGATTCATCAACTGTCGAACAAAGGAGGACAACAATAAACATGTCATTTTGAGTGAGTGACCGTACCATCCCCAAGAGCAAATTTCGGTAACTGGTTACATTCTGAGCGCAGAAACCCTACCGTACAACAAAGTTGTGATAAAAAATTTTGTGCTTTTATTTAAGTTGCCGATGTTTGAGCCTTGACATGAACCATTGAACTTGTTTCGCAGGTGTCCAGGTAACGAAGCTCCTGGAGCACCCCAGCCGATGAACCGTTATCCTGGATGCTGTCATAATTGCGATATTCTGTAGAAGTTTATAAATCCTTGGTTTTAGAGAAAACTGAAAATAAGATCATGCCTGAGAAAACGGTGATTGATTGCAGTGATATGGCGAATCAAGTCTCTTCAGCACTTAATTTTCATTAAACAAGAACTATGCGCACTGTGTTCAGCGGCGTCAATAAAGTTCTTCATTATTACATTTGTTTACAACCGCGGATGACGAAGTCTGGTACCCACATTCGAGAGGTTGCAATATATAATTAAATAAAGAGCATATAAAATCACCTCCCAAGCACTCCGTACAGATGGTTAGCCAGCGAAGCTGAAACTTGCTGCCACAGGCGGTTGCAGACGTCGCAGCCGGTGCGAAATGCCGCTCGAGAAACTTCCCACCGAAAGTGGGCGTTGGCCCCTGGCGAACGCGTTGGCGCCTACGCCATGTTGACGCTGTTCTGCCCGCAACGCTGCTTTCTCGGCTCGCCGTTGTCGCTTGCATTCGGCTCAAAAGACCGGCGGATTCTCGGTTGCACAGTTGCTGCTGCTGCGCTTCACCACCCGGGCGCGTTCTTGTGCCCGGACTGCTGCATCCGCGCGGTGAACATGAATTACCTCACGGATCAGCTGTCGGCTCTTTTCTTTGAAAGTTGTCGGCTGTCTGGGCGTTTGTGCAATCCGTGCCCTCCCCATGTGGAAGTTGTTAGTTCAAACTGCTGCGGGCGGGCTCGGGGGCACGGCTGCGAAAGGCTGAAAAACGTCACTGAGGGTGCAGCCAATGGGACGAGTGCTTGGGTACGGCGCAGAGAGTGGCGTCCACTAACGGCGCTGCCAATGGCGCGCCCGCTTGGGTGCGACGTAGACAAGGACGTAACTGAAGGCGTAGAAAATGGATACCGTTATCTAAACTCGTGGCGAAAGGCTTTTTCGTTTCGCCTAGCCACATAGAGCTTTCGCTGTAAAATGACGTATTTACAAAGCATTTCAACTATGAAGGAGCTACAAAGGATGCAAGGGACTGTGTTCCTGAGGAAGCATCGTTGCTTTTTCGTTTGTCTAACCGTATGTATAAACCGTGTACTGAAGGCGGTTAACATACGCGCTGCTGGTTTGTAAAATGAGGCAGGGCAATAGGTTGTCGTTTGACGATGCTCACACTTAAGCTCGCCGCTAGCTACAACTGTACTATACAAATGCACAATACAAAATGCAAACAACATAGATCAGTGAAAAATATACGCACAAAACTGGGAACAGTGTGAATCCTATTGCTAACATTTTATAACATAACAATTATAACACAGTGTAAAGTGAATAATAAACAGTGCCAAACACCACCTCTGTATTAACACACAAAACAAAAGAAAAGAAGGAAAAAAAATTCTGTCAAGAAGCGTAAAGGTTATACATTTATTGCATGAGCGGTAAAACATTGATTAAATTATTTTTCAATATTCATCTGATGTGATATCAATGCGTTCCGAGTGAGTTGAGGCCACTCGGAAGTTTATACGCAGTCGATTGAAGTCTGTAAGTTGTCCGACAAAATCGTATGAACCAAGGGTGACATGGTCTGGGCACATGATTTTTAAGGTTCACTAATCTAAGCAGATCTACGTTCTTTGTTCTAATAGCATTTTTATACAGGAGAAATAACGTGAAGGCATAAAGTTTGGACGCTTGAATCATTTTAATCTCCAAAAAATATTCTTGAGTATGGGCATGCCATCATACGCTTGCAATCAACCTTATCGCACGTTTTTGGGTAACAAGAATTTTTGTTAAATTATGCTTCGTACTTGTGCCCGAGATAGTATGTCAGTATTTAAGTATTGGCCTCGAGGGCCACCACTGGAAACGCCGGCGCCACCGTCGGCGTGACGTGCTTGGCAGGATCACGCGGTCTCAGCGGCAATGCGGAACGCAATATTCATAGCATATTTTCAAAATATTATTCTATTATGGTCCAACACGTATCAAGTTTTTTTTAATTAGACGACATACGTATACGCTAAAACAATCATCTATAGAGCGCGTGCACTTTCTGTGAAGTTTCGTGAATTTATCTGATGTAACTGCATCAGAAGAACATATCATTCACATCACAATGTGGCATTAGTATTAGTCTCGTAATCAACGTCAACCTACTCTTCCAATCAGTACTTATTTACCGGCTCGTAACGCTGAAAGACTTACGTCACCGGCAGCACTTAGCCGCTGTGAAGGAATGTTTACCAATGCTCATTCTAGCTGTTTCTATCGTCTGATTTGGGTAGTCAAATAAGCAAACATGACCACGCTGGAATCAATTATGATTGAAGCTGAACTCGACTGCTTATTAAATTCTTCACAATTGATTGTACACGTTTTCCCCAGCGATCGTGGCGCAGACAGTGCAGCTCTAAGCCGGTTTGGCTACAGGGAACTACTGCGGCTGTAATTTGCCGAACGTGAACAGGAATGTCAGAAAATATGTTCAGGCGGGTGGCGAAAACTGAAATGCGTTTCAGACATTCGATGTTTTCTACATCGATGTGACTAAGCGCATAACCAGTCAGTACTAATGCCGCACACATCTTCGGTTACACTGAGTTCACGAGTACGCATGTGCTGGCGAGGAATCGTTCTCAACTCACGCGCGAAAACATTGAAGCTGATCGCATCTGAAAGCTGGGAAGTGATTGCGTCAGCACCCCTTCCGTTGCCCTCACCCCTTGTGAAATCAACTTTTTAAAGGAATCGTGAAAAACTTTGGCAAAAGAAGTGTTGTTTAGCTATTTTCGAGGTGGTAGTTATCACCTGTTACATGTCTGCTGAGTCAATGTATTTACAGTTTTTTCTCTTTTCCTTCTGAGTAGCACCATCGTGTATTTAAGCGCATTTACGGCTGCAGCAATAAAAACATGTTGCAACACAGCGCAGTGTGTCGTCCTCCTTCTTGTCCGTGTGTCCCCGCGCTAGTAGTATACTGTACACTAATATGTTCTACTGCAGAACGTGTCAGATAGTTGTTCCGATCCTGGGCAGTACGTAAGAAAATAAGTATCTCCTGTTATGATGTCGCGGGCACGAATAAATTGAAGTCGGCGTTTCAGTACTACAAAATGAAAAGACGGGCCTCGAAAATTAGTTATAACATAAGAAAAAAAGCACGCAGTGCTAGTCTTCAAGTGTGGTGTACCGTTAACGTGTCAGACTCAGGATGTTGTGTGGAGGTGGTGGTTCGAACCCCGCATGCTTGCTTTTTTTTTTGCTTTTTTCTTTGTCGCAGTATTTGTGCATTTGTCGCAGTTACAATCTGGACATGACCAAAATTTTCAAAAGCAATTGAATAGCCCTATTTCGGCTCGTAGCGGGGTGTCCCAGAGTGCCACGCACCAGCGTAGAGTGTGGCGTGTGCAGTGTACCAGTGTACCACTACCCAGCGCCCAACCGCTCCAATAATTCTTTGGCGCCTCAGGACAGCGCCACTGGGTTTTCAGTTAGGGTAATATACATAATACTACTTTGAAATCTCCGTAATCATACGCCTTGTGCATGGATGCGCTGAAGTAATTTACTTTACGAACTCCTATGTATCTGCATGAATCTCTCCGGTAACTTCAATCCCCGGTAAATTGACCAACAGTACTTCACTATCATTTCTTCTATGCGGTTCTAACATACGGTGTGCAGTGTAAATAAATAACCCCTCTCCCCCACAAAAAAAAGAAGCAATACCAAATGGCTGGTCCTTACGCTGGCATCGAAACAGTTTCTCTCGCTATTTCAGTCCCATTCATTACAATTGTAACAGCTTTGAAGACTTGGACGAGTGGTTGAACAAACTTTGCCACTCGAGAACAAACACTGCAACCTAAATCATCACTTGCAATTATCAAGCGCAAAAAAGAAATTGAGCACGAAGGACGTCCATCAGCTTCAGGGCGAGTGCAAACACATCGCCATCTTACCTCTCGTCAATAATCGTTCGTCTTTGCAGACGTCAGCACCGACGCCTGCTTCTGATGCTCGACGAGGCCGGAATCAATTCACATGTACTGAAGAGAGCCTACAGACCATGCCCACACTGCGGCGTTCTGGTTTCGTTCGACATGCATTTTGAGACATACCTGCTGATATTTCTGACCAGTTGTTACTTGTCCGTGCTCGCCTTTTTTGTCGACTTGACCTGTAAGCGTTGCGTAAGGCTCTTCCGCCATGTCCCGCCTTCTGTCTACTCCAACACACCCTGAGAGGAGCGCGTTGCTATTGTGGACGCATTTTCCGGCGGTCTCGATGAAGCTACGCTTCAACGAAATACCCAAACGAATGATTGAGTAGTTGTCTTAGAGAGAGTGACGTGTACTTCTGATCTTTGCCATCACATCATCACCCGCTCGAGGATCCTCTGTTCTCTTCTTCTAGATAGGATTCATGTTCTCTCGCACTCGTGTTCAGAGCAAGCATGCATAATCTATCCCGCTTATAGGCTGTCGGAGCGGTTAGCTAACACCGGCGGCAAGCTTGCGATTAAAACAGGCCGTGTACTATCAAAATGGTTCCTGCCAGCGCACACACGATGCCCTTACAAGTTATGAACATTCTGCTCTATATCACCAAAGGCGCAACCTAGTGGGCAACATTTAGTTGGCATAGCGGTACCACTGGCCAGTAATGCCCTCCGTGCCACGTCTATGGATACTGGGTAACCCAAAACCCGAGGCCTACCGGTGAAAAAAAAAAAAAAACATTCGGGGAACCTTAAGCTATGCCTTTAAAAGTTGAACGTCAAAGCGATATAGCGATATCCGCGCACGCACGCACGCACGCGCGCAAACACGCAAACACACACACACACACACACACACACACACACACACACACACACACACACACACACACACACACAACTCTATCGCATTCCCAATCCATAGCCTGCCCTCGATTCTCGGTTCTCGTTGGAGACCTAGAGTTTGCTGCAAGGAAAGCCAAAGTGCACACACCCTTCGGCTCCTATCTTTATTGAATCTACCTCAAATTCTCACGCACGACAAAGTGCTACAAAAGCCAACGCGGACAAAGAAAATTCTTTGAAACGAGCTCTTGAGTTAACTTCAAGGGACCCAAAGAAACCGTTCACTGAACTGAAAGTTC
>JALIZH010010648.1:0-46244 GCA_030522465.1 Rhipicephalus appendiculatus | reverse complement strand
GAGAGCTTGATAGCTTCTCAAAACATTAATTTTCTATACCCTTCCAACTTACCATAGGTATGTTAGTGGCTTCAGAGCGTGATGCGACTTTGCGAATTGATCATTTCCGATCATGTATATCACTACAGCAGCATCCACAAGCACTGGTGATGCACATGCGCACATATTTGGTTCAGTCGTATAGATAAGCCGATTCAGAAATTGAGAAATATAGAACGTAATAAACAGCACTCCAGGACGTCTGAAACCACAGGCGGTCGATGATTACGCGGGCCCATTTCCATACCAATGACACCGATGGTAGCTCGAAGACCGCTGCGTGAAAATTTCATCTGATAATTTGTGCAGGAAGCTTGTTCACCAGCTTTTTTTCCCTTTACAGTATCTGGATCTGTCTTTCACATACATGTCATAAACCTTTTATGGAAGCCAACAGCTGCACCTTGCATCTTGGTGCTTTTGTAGTAGTGTCTCAGCTTGGTTAACTACTATTTTGAAGTCTATGAGTTCGCTACACCCTTCGCTGTCAGCATCTCATCTATTGTTCACTCACCATTCATTGCTGGGTACGTGTGTTCAAGAGTGCACCGGTGTTGTGTCCTTTCTGCTCCTGGGCACAATGTCTCACCTATGTCTATTTTTTTTGGTTAGAGTAGAACAATCGGGCACCGAAATTCAGTTTGTGCCCCCCGTATATTCGCAAGAGCTAGTTATGCAACGATGAATGGGCTCTATGAGCATCCGTGTTTTATCATGGGGCTCTTACCTGCGAGCCACCAGCGTTAATTTTTATCTTGCATCTAAACAAATTTATTATATATTCCGCGAGGAAAAAAAAATCAGCCACATATTCACTTCTAGTTCCCGCTTGTTACGATAGAGTAACATTAGACTTCACGCTTTTCATGTTCTTCTTTATCTCTAGTTTCCAGCCACCATTACTCCAACCACTTTTTCATATCTATTGAGGAAATTGGTTAGCTCATATATCATTTAATTGTACCCTCAAGACCGAAGTACTAAGGCAATCTAGGATCACCCCACACAAAACCCACTCACTGTTGATGAATATTTTTGCAGCAACAAAATTTCTTACTATTTCAATTTTTACATTATTGGGGCTTGAGTGGAATGCGCCAGACGCCTAAACTGTGTTGCAAACGAGAGTACAAAAGCTTTTAGAGCTCGCCGAGCTGTCCAGTAAAACACCGATCTGACGAAAGGATGATACACGGGGGGCTAGATGCTTTGCAATGTCAGATCGATTTATAAAGTAAATAAGTTCCTCCTTGTGTGATATTCAAATGTGTTTGTAACATATGTAAATTTTCTATGTTTAGCGTGTATGTTATTAGTTGTTTATCTATGTCAAGTCACCTAAGTATAAACTGTACCTACATTTGTACTTTAGATTTCTTGATCTTTACTTGTCCCTTGGCTCAAAGTGTACCCACTCATTTAAAAGCACCATTTGAGGTTGACAGTGTACTGAAAATTACAGAGAGGAGTCCGTGAAATGCACATGCATCAATAAATAACAAAGTGACAAAAGTGGCTTGTTAATGCAGCTAAACTGATCGATTAATTGAGTCCGGCAGCTATGATGTCTGAATATGGGCCGAACGAAACTTTGAGTTGTCACAGATCGCGACAACTGCGTCGTGAAAATGATTTGATTTGTGAGAGTTCCTTCATGTTTACGTTTTTGGCGCTCTTCCTAAAACACTGCGCTTCACGTAGTCTAGTACGTATACAAACACCCGCACTAATGTATGGACAGTTATTCAAAACACGCGTTTCCCTGTCTTTCCCACAGCAAGCCAAGCTCAGATGCAAGAGCGCCATCTGCATTGGCGCGTGAATCAAAGCGGGCGAAGTGGGAGAGCGCCCCGGCTCCTCCACTCAGCGCGGCGTCCGACGGAGGAGCTCAAACCCGCAGATGCGAACTCGCGTCCGCGCGCAACGGTAGTCGTCGGACCAGCGGCTCCCATTCCCCTCTCGGCCTTCGCGTGACACTTCGACACGGGTCTTTCGCCGCGCGCTTTGCCGGTGTTCGTGGCGTCGACGTGAAGTGTGGTGCAACTGAAGAGGAGAACGACTTGTTTTTTGTAGAGGCTTGCTTCCAGATCGTGACGTTAATTTGGCCCTTCGTCCAGTGGCTCGGAGTTGGATATTTACATCATCCAAGAAATGTTCTGACACTTCATCTCTAAGGTAAGTTTATGACAGTCCTATGCTTTTGTCTATTTTTATAAGTCGTCTCTTTACGTCATCTCACGACGATATAGTACGCGAAAACATGGCTGGTTCTGAAAAATGATGTAAACAGAGAGGTAATACTAGTACCGGTATTTTTATTTACTTGCTGTTAGAATAATACCTTATTGCTGCTTTTTACTGAGTTATTTTCTCCGAATTAAGTCATACTGGCGGCACTTTCACATGTAGGCTGCATTTATAGTGGGTTTTTAAAACCATTTACCGATGTGTCGAGTTTAAAAAAAAATCACCAGTGAACAAAATAACGTGCTTACGAAGAATATCACCTAAAAACAATTAAAATAGGACTCTTGATTCATTTTGTAGTTGTTAGACTAATTAGTAATTTTTTGTTAGGTAAAGTTTATTCTGCCTCTTGGTTTTATAGCTAGCGTTGGAATGGTACGCGTTAGCTAACGTGATTGTCCAATTTATATATCATTTATTTATTTATTTATTTATTTATTTATTTATTTATTTATTTATTTATTTATTTATTTATTTATTTGTCTATTTATTTATTTATTTGTGTTTATCGACGTCCACTACACTTCTGTGGCTCAAAAATGTAGGTTCTTTATCATAGCTGGTTGTTAACGCATCTATGTTCATCATGGCTCGCAACAGCAAAGCAAATAAAAACGCATGTTCAATGCTAGGAGATAGGTAGGTAGACGTTTAATAACTCCGTGAATGTTAGCAAGGTTCATCATCTGGCTAGCTACTCCGGGTGTGGCGTGATCATTATGGTACATGCTCGTGACAGCAGGAGATATGTGGGCGAAAATTTAATCACAAACTAGCAACTGAACAACACCACAAACTATGCCCTGCCTGCTGCACCCGAGTATTGGAGGCTACGGAATCAAAATAAAAATTATCAGGACTGACGTCAAATAAGAATTTTGAAGGAATAAATAATAAAAAAGAGAACGATAGCCACCACTGTCAAGGAAACTACAACCAAGGGCGAATCCGAGGAATACAAGGGCCAACAAATCAGAGGAACTTACTGAAACATCATTTGTTAGTAGTCTACATTTTATTATATTTTTATACAATTCTACTTCTTTCAGCTCACTTTACTTGACATACGTAGTATATGACAGATCTTCAATAAGCATAAAGTTTAAGCTCAGTGCCGTCTTCTTTGGTTTCATTTTCTTTTCTTTTTTTCTTATCCTTTCTCCTGTTGTCATGGAAGCATTTTATGCTGTTTCTCCTTTTGGTTTTGTCTTCATGTTGTTGTGTAAAGAATTTTCCTTGGGCTTTTTCTATATTCCAAATTTTGGCAATATCCTGATCTATGCTTTTTTTATTGCGTGTAATGGAAAATTTGCACCAGTTTGACACCCATCATCCGTTGACCTGAAGCCCCTCCCTCTTGCGAATTTCGCGACACGAATTGCAGTCTGCCAGATTAAAGATGGTTACACCGGCTACGCGTAGAAGATTGCTGTTGTTGAAATCACGCACTTCCCGGTCTATGAAAAATTGGCAGCTCGTTTGATGAGTTTGCTTTGCTTTGTATGCGGTGGTCCTTTGACAAGGATGGCGAAATAAAAATCTTAGTGAATCCCGGGGACTGCCTATTTGAAGAGTCAGCTGATCTCGAGGACAGTGTAATTACTGGCCATGTCGGTGAAGTTAATCGCATGGTGGTGCATTCTTTGTCTCAGAGATTTACTGGGTGGGCACTTATTGCCCTGTGCTGTGTAAAAATTTCTGGAAGATGAACAGGTTTTTGACATTTAAATTAGCGCTTCGAGGAAGCGTCGATTCACCATAGCCTTCCTTCTTCTTTTTCGCATGAGTCTTTTATACGATCTTATTTTTATTGCATAGCGCATGGCGATTTGATGTTATCATAACCTGTGCTGTATTCATTTTTTCTGGCTTCTGAAACACTTTGCGAAAATATGTCGAAAGACAAGATTCTTCGGAATGTTTGTTTTTTTTTCATTTATTGCATGCTCATAAAATGAGACGAGAACGTACAAGGCCACAACCTTATGAAGCAAATTGTTTGTTTTTCTCTTTTCTTTTTAACTGAAACATGTGAAAAGACCAATCTTCCTCATTCGTTTTCTCTTAAAACGCAAAACAAGGGTTCTCAAGCGGGTCAATATTTACCAGCAACTCTATTTTTATTATGAGCCTGCTTTACCTGTGTACACAGGGTCTCTAATGTAATTACATTTTCTCGTTCCAAAGCATTTAAAATTGTTCGTGACATGCAGCAGTACTGCATTTACGGAGCTGTAAAATCCCCCCCGAGATAAACAGTAGTTAGACGAGGAAGCAATATATATATCCGTATAATTACCGAGCTTTAGATTATTAGCAGTTTCAATCATTATAACGCTGCATATGTCGCACTTACAAGATGGTGCGATAAGTTCAGGCCTTCGGCACTTGACAAAAAAGTTTTAAGTGCCACACAGGTGCTGAGATAAAAGGTTGTTCCCGAAATGTCTCATGAAGTACTCTAACAATTGTTATTGCGTTTCAGTGCGTAAAAATGCAGGAAGCCGAAATTTTGTGCAAGCTAGTTTTCAGATAGGCGCAGCCTCTACATAGTTACAGATTGAAAAGCTACTGGTTTGATATATACTACAGAATAATTTCTCCTTGGACCTAGATGGTACTGCTTACTGTATGACATTCTGCCACTGGTAAAAATCACACACACATGAGAGACGCGAACACGACGACATGATTTCATGCTTGAAATAAATCAGTTAGGAGTGCCGCCCATGTCTTCGTGTTCGTGTCTCTCTTGTGTGTGTGTGTTTTTTAATAGCGGCAGAATGTCATACAGACTGACTTGAAATTCAAAATTCCAATGATGTAGATTTATTTAAAAAATTGTCGAAATATTTCTAATAATATTTATTTCTCCTAAAAGTATATTACTCTGTTTCGAACCGGCTCAATAAATAGATTTATGCTATATTCGACAGGTGACACCTAAAAATTGATCTCTACAAAAATAAGAAAAACGCTTTGCCCGTAAAATAAACCAATCACACGAAATGTTGCTGTAAAAGGTCTAGAATGTGCCGCATGCTTCAGGCTGCTTTGTCTGGCGCTTTTTGGAGAGCAAATGAGTACAGGGGCTTTGCGCGCAAGCTCCTTTCAAAATGAAAAAAAGTGTTGTTTGTGGAAAGTCGTTTGTGGAAAGCATAAGCGGTCCTTCTTCATGGGCAGTCCTTGTCAGATAGATCATATGTGGTAATTCTTATTTTTCATTCCCATCATTAGCCATTCTACAGAAGTCCTTAGCTGTGATGAATAATTGTGCAATGTAGTTCAAGCAATTTTTAAATCGGTGGTCAACATACGCGAAATCGTGGAGGGGCGTGACAAGAGGGAGAGGTATGGAGAGAGCCCCACCCACTAATGCCTCATTTGCGAACTGCGTTCCCAACCTGGACCCCTGTTGGAGGGGCTAGGGATGAGCGGAGGCGTGGCAGTCCAACTGCAGTCCACCCCCCCCCCCCACTCCCCTCTACACACACTTCTCCTGGTGGAGAACCATGTGCAGGCCTAAGGGCAAAACAGCCCTATTTACCTACTTACCAAATATACAGAGTTCGAATTTCTAGCTTTGATGTCACCGCCAATATTCACGAGCTACCCTCTAATCTTGCTTTTAACCAACGTCTCTAATGCGAAGGTGCTTTCCCCTTCAAAGCAGGCGGTGTCGAAACGACCAAGCACTTGAGGCGCAATTGAGTTGAGTCCTTTGATGTGTCATTGAACTCTGCAAAGGCAGCAAATGAAATTTCCAAGGTGCTCGTCTAATGAATTCCCGGTTCAGAAGACGAAAGAAGCTCTTCAGTATATGCACTCGAAATCCGAGAAGCGCCAATTTGGAGCCTTCGAAACATTGTTTTCATGCTTGATTTAGTTTTTATGAATAACGAAAAAATCACCCCTGGATGCAACCACAGTCTACTAGGCAGTTTGGGGCTGAATGCACCATCTATGTGCGATGTGGCTTCTGTATTCGCTGTTCCAAAGAGGAGCATAAAATCAAGGATGCCACGAGATGTTTTCGTAAGCAGTACTCGATACAAGTGTGAGCATAGCTATCCAGGGAAATACGATGCTTCGAATGGCTCCGCTGAGAGCCCTAGCTTCGTGTCGTCTCAGATACTGAGAACATTTGCATGACAGGATGAAAGAAGCAGTTGGATACATATAGGGTATAGCAACCGCATCTCTGTTTCCTACTTGATGTACTGATCCATAAATGATGAACTAATAGTTTACACAGGAATACCGGAGAGTGGCCGACATGAAGAAGAGCTTAAAAATTGCGTCATCTCCCGCTAAAGGGAACCATGTGTGGATGCGAAGCAGCGGAGAGATGGTTAGCTTGAGCAGGCGGTTGTGTAATTTTATTGAGACGACGAATGAGAATGTATAAGAGAAGGGAGAGAATGTGGTGGTTGCGTGTTTATTTATTTAGAGACCGTGTGCGATTCCTAGCGTCGGTGCACGGGGCGTTTTGAAGACGACGGCCTTGTGGTCGGTGAAGTGTAGTGTCAAGGGTTGCTTTTCCAGAGTTTTCATTCTGAAGTTTGCGAAGATCAGGTCTATGCACGTTGCCCTAGTCGTGGTCGGTCGTTTGTGGTCGTAGGAAATGCATCCCAACGAGTACACTAGCATGTGGTGGACCAGCCAATCGTTCGTCGTTATATCCACGTTGAAATCAGCCGCAAGTACGATGGGAGCGTGTCTGTTTGTGTATTCGTGTATCCTCTGGAGATGTTGGGTGCCAGACACATTGTCATGATGACGATGTTGTTGTCAAAGTAGAGTCTAACGGCCGAGTGCTCTCGGTTGTGGCCTTGGCCGGTAGGTTGTAGATCTAAGGCTTTTGCGTGGAGGTGGCGTTTGACGCATATGGCGACACCACCGGCAGGACGTTCTGCCTCCTGAATACACACGATCGCTTCGTAGCCGTTGATCGTCGGTCTTGCGGCGTTCCACGTTTCCGTGAGACAGAGCACGTCTCCTTTGTTTAGGACGCAATTACGTTCGATGTCTTTGGCGTGTGCGTTGAGGGACTGACTGTTTAGCAGTGCTATAATGAACTCCGTTTTGGGGTCGCTCCGTAGAGTAGAGAGAGGGGGAGGAGACGCGCATGTTCTGTGGGGGGTGTGGGACGCGGGCGTCGCTCCGTAGAGTAGGGTATTCCTAGAGGAGAGAAAGGGGGTGAGCGTAGGAGAGGAGAGAGAGGGGGGAGGGAACGCGCATGCGCTGTGGGGGTGTGGGACGCGGGAAGGAGGGACGGAAAAAGCCCCCCGCAAGCACATGCAAGCAAGATCAAGGAATGGAGTCAACCTGGGCGACACACCCCACCTGCCTAGCCATTGCTAAGCAGCCTCTCTGTGCTCTCGGCCATGACTCTGGTGACTGTAATGGTGGTTGACGGCCTTATATTGTACTACAGTGTTCTGGTTCGCATAGTAGGTGCTTCCCTACTTCATGAAAGTGGCCGGGCGCGGGACGCGGGAGGGACGCGGGACGGACATAGCCCCGAGCATAAGATGCTTCGCATCTAAAAAAATACACCGCACCGTGGCGCCGCACCTGAAAGCTTACAGCAAACAAGTGCCCAATTCACAAAGTACGTTTCAAGAATCTATAAATGAACAATAAAAATTGGAGGAGGCTTGAGCTTCGCCATCAAGTGCAGATCGCGATAGCATAATCAGGCCTCGTGCGCATCGCCTTCTGAACAGCTAGCCTGCTTCGATTCTCGGTGCATGCCTCAGCCGTGCCGTAAGGAAACGAACGACTGTGCGCGTAACGTTGGCGGTTTCAAAGTATCATTGAATGCCTACTGCAGGCCCAGTTCTTAGGTGCCCACTGCGTCATGATTATTCCTTTTGCGAATCAGCGAAAGGCCCACTACGCCTCCGTAGGGAAGCATGCGAACCTACGCAGCTGTTCACTTTGTTGATGGTTCTGCTGCTCATGATAATTAAATATGTCTGAGCGCTTTGTAATGGGTGGGCCGTTAAAACACTCACTTGTTGCGCAATTCACATGTTTTGACACCTGGCGCGATTTTACGATTCTTCAATGCGATATATGATGAGTTAAAGACACTCCTTCCACTACATGACATTCATAACGTGTTTTTTTTTTTTGTTCTCAAAGCAGTTTCAACCAATATTGCGACTTAGTGGTAGCACATCTGTTCGCCACTCAGACGGCCTGGTTCGATCCTGACTCCGACCCGGAAAATATTGTTATTTATTTTATTTGCATCTTTCTCGACTTTTCGGTGATGGAAAAGATGATGATTTTTCGCTCACAACATACGACGCCAACGCCGACGCCGACGCCTACACCGACGCCGACACCGGAATTTCTGCAAGATGAGCTCTTTGCCGCTGTAGTTGTGTGGTAATAAAGTGCAGTTAATAACATTCTGATGTGGCCTTTCTATTCATTATAAGGCGTCAGTTGGGCTTGCATATGGCATGATTCAACGAAAGCTAGCGCAAGTGAGTCGCGTGAGCAGTCCGGCATGGATGTTGAGTGCTTCATTGCGTGCATGCGCATTTCTCTTAACTAGTGACTGTAAAAAAGGAGCGTTTCTTTAAAACACTTTCGCTGCGGAACAAGCAGGCAATTTGTTCATGAAATGAAAGTTTCGAGGCCAACACAGATGCTGTCATTTATTCCACGACGGCTTCTAAAGATGTCAGCGCATGTCGCTGCACATCACTTGAAGAAATGATAGAAATGGCTGAAACGTCGTCAACATCACGAGCGGTTTTACTCGTTTGCAGTAAGAGAGCAAATAAGCTCACTAGTGCGAAACACCACACCGACATGCCTCGTTAGTCAGAGGCACCACGCCAACAGCCCAGCCTACCAAATCAAAGATACCAAATCTAAAGATACTCCAATGCCGTATGTACGTACGAAAACACTTTTCCTACAACGTATAGTGAAAGTTGTGATTTAGCCTCTACCTTTAGCGTTCTTAAAAGAAATCAGTCAAATATGCGGGCTATTTATTCAAGTACAAAACAAAAACGGTTCTAGTAGAAATGCGAAAATGAAGGCGTCGGTCTTCAAAGAAATCTAGACGTAGTTCCAGCGAAGATTATTCCGAAGGCAAGATCAAGGCATTCCGACGACTGCGAGTGAGAGCCTCCATAACACCTAGCTAGTTTGCGCTGTAAGCTTGCAAAATGATCGTACTATGGAAATCGAACCTCGCTGTTTTCGATGTCATTATACTCTGCACAGCATAATTCACGGGCTTTCCTCAAAGCTGTAATTACCATAACAAGGAGGAACTGCGCTGAACAACTTATACGTATGGTACATAAGAGGACATTATATGGACATATGTTGCGTGGTTATGCCTCAAGTGACTCTAATACCGGGATCTGGGAACATTCGAACAGAGCGCAAAGAAGATGCTTATTACAAGACCAGCTACGGACAGTCCATGAGGCTCGCGCAGCGGCCGAAAAACACGGGCTCTATGTCCCGACGCGGAAGGTGCCCTCTACGCCCGGTGCTCCGGTGCTTAGCTGAGAGTTCTCGAGGACCAGACTTTTGAGAATAAAATTTTTACCACCACCACCACCACAGGGAAGTACGGAGACAGCAGGCTGACAAGTGTCACCTAGAAGGGCACAACGCCTGCCTACTCTTTCGGGAGGAAGGAAGAGATAGAGGAAAGAAAGATAGAAGGAGAGACAGGGGAAAGGAGAGAGGAAAGTAAAAAGAAATAACAAAAGTCCGAACAAACATATGTATAATGTAAACACGGGAAAACACGGGCAAACAAACGGAACCAGGCTGTTCAAGGCGAAAGCTGGGCTTCACGGTTTGAATGGCATATCTTCAGGCATATTTATTTAGCGTGAAAAAGAAAAAGCGCCTCGCGAGATCCAAAAGCACGGCATTTTGCCGTGTATGCTTCCTTGTCTTGCAAGACGTACTTTCTGCGTTAATAATATAGCCCATGTCTCAAGAGACCCAGAGAAGCTATCAATATGCACGTTTAATGTTTCGCGTGAAAGTGAAGTAAACTGCCACAACGCTTGAAACACGCCAACGTCCACTTCGAGGGGTCTTCTTCTCCTGACACGCTATAGACATAAAGTTAATAAAATGTACCCGTGAACTCAAACCAATTAAGCCACGGTCTATTTAAAAATCTCGTAGGGCTGACCCTCCTTCATGTGCATTATATTTTTTTGCATGAAGGCCTATATTCGACGCTGTTTTTTTCTGTTTTTCTTTTTTTTGCGAGCACCTGCTGTGCAGCAACGAAGCGATATAGTAGCGTAAACGTCTGGGTGTGTTCCCGTTTTATACAGGCCGTCATTTATCATCAGTATCTGCTGACAGGGAGGCAGGAACGCCTATAGAGATGAACTCCATCCCCCGGTAGTTCACACAAGAAAGATAAGTAGACTGTCTTAGACGCTTCGCCACAGGAACTGCACAATGCCCGCGCTATGGGGCGCTCCACCTTGATCACACGCTTTAGCTATATACGCAGCAAACTATCGCCACCATCTTCTAATGTATCGCCTATTGTGTAGCCCATATTTTTTCTTATTCTTCATCGTGGAGGTAACGGCGCTTTCGTGCCAACATGAGCTCGGCATCGTCCCCACGAGTTCATTGAAGGTAGAGACCAGTAGACTTTTTTCGTAAAGCCAAACAATAAGAACTGCGGAACGTCCCTACTACTTTGTCCCGGATCGACTACACGCTTCAGCATATGCGCCGCAAACCATTACCGACGGCGTGTAATTCGCCGGTTATTGTTGATCACTTGTTTACTTTCCAACTCTAGGCTGACTGTGGCTTCGTGCCAACATGGAGCGCAGAAAGAACTCCCTTATGGGTGGTCATGAACGGAGCGACAACTCAGATCTAAAATTAGAAAAAAAGCCCGTGCACCTGCTCGGGTGAATCACTCGTAGGTGGAATGTAGGGGAGCGCTTCGTGTTATCTGATCGAATCCAGAAATACTGGTGCGAGGAAAAATAAGCAAGTCGAAAGTGCTTGAAGAAACCTTGGCAATCTTGCTTACAATTCCTACAAAATATTTTCGCTGGAGTAAATTCGTTACCACCAAACGGGTACCAAAGTAAAACCAGAATGTGCTGGTTGTTTTGTGAATTACAAATATATAAGATTCGCCTCCACGGAAGATAGGCTGCTCACAATCACTGAAAGATGCCTTTACGAACACGCGTAAGCGGCATGTTGTTGTTTTTTTTCTTTCTACACGTCTTCGTACTAATTTCAGTCACTTGTGTCATTGTAAGAACAAACTTCGAATCACATTCTGACTTTTAATGATGCAGCAGTTATGACAGGTGAGTGCGCGCCTCCTGTGTCTCAAATATGAATAGCAAGATAACTACGAAAACTTTTTTTTTTGCAATGAAGTAAGAAATAGGATTTTTGCATAAACATGAAGCGAGGGTTCATTTTTTGGGGTATTTACGGCCTAGTCACTCAAATCGGCAGCTGGTTGATAAGTATCTACGCAGTGTTGTGAATATTTTCAGTACGCAGGGCTTTTGTGAAAGCAAGAGTAAAACCGTTAATTATTTTTATGTTGTACAAATGCTTGGTCTGTAGGTAATAGCTGATACCTCAAAAATTTTTTTGACGCCGATATTTCTAGTAATTTTGGTAATACACCTATCAAAAGGTTGACAAGGAAACTACACTCATTATACAACATATACAGTTCGTCCCCTTTTCTAGTTGATTTCACAATGAACTTAGCGGGGACAATAACGCATGCCCGCACATAAATTAAATCTTCCATTGAAATAAATATTCGTTCATCTTCTCGCTCTAATAAATGACATTTTAGTTGTTCAAATCGAGTAGTTTTTCTAGATTATTGAGCAAACCGCTGGACTAAAGCGTCAACTGATGTTCAATACCGAAAGCGGACATCACTCGGTAGTAGAGCACTTCGAAAATACATATCTTAAAAAGCTCTCACAAGCCCATACAATCTATGACATTTCAGTTGGATATTACAAAAAAGGCGAGGCTTGCACTAAGCCGCGCAAGGCTTGAAACAGCGAAACTGGACAATTCTGAAGACTAATTTGGCTGGTTCTAGGTTGTTTCGAGGCCTTACCTATATGATTCAAGTTGTTTCTAGATTGCTTCTAAATGGTTTCTAGGCTTTAGCTAAGTGATACTCGGTTGTTTCTACGCTGATTCTCGATGCGGAGAGGCTCGAGTTAAACTACAGATAGTCACAGACACGACAAGGATGTGCAAACGGCCGATACAGAAACTCGCGCTGAACTCAAGCTTTCACGCTTCTCATAGCTTTACGGGCACGCCATCATTGGAGTAGGCCGTCCATTGCTTCGGGGTCTTCTCGCTGCCGGCGTTGACTTTCCCGTTCTGTAGTATTCTCTCGGTCTACGTACTCGGGGTCTTCGGCTCGCTGCCTTCGTATCGCAGCAATTTGTTGGACTAACTCTTGCGTTCTTCATTTTTACTGCACCTGTCGTGAATCGAGGGGTTGACCCAATTTCTGCGACCCTTACCCGTTTATGATGATGATACTTTTCTGACAGGGCCGAACAAGCAAATTACGGCTAGCATAAAGAACTTCGCTGTTAAAATTCAAGAGCCCTTCCCTATCGGAAAAATGGAGGAATCTAAGCATTGCACCAGCATGTCCGACGCACTACTTTCTTTTTTTTCTGTATTTATTTTTTTTTCGCATAGCGCGATGCTACCTTCTAACAGTTTCCTTCCTCCATGACGGGAATCGGACCTTCACACACATGCTTAGCAGCGCTACACTGCATTTGCTAATGGCAACAACGATGGGCATGTGCTCATATCCAAGCAACAGGGAAATGCTTCCACTTGAAATGACAAGTCACCTCGATAAAATATTAGGTTGTCATATCAAAAAGCGCTGATCACTGACAAGCCCACGATTGAGAGAGCATCACTATTCGGGAAACAGCGCACAGAATTACGGATGTGACAGGTGCAGCTTCGAGGGTCGCATTTCTGTACGCTGTTAGGCACCAGGCTTTTTCGCGTATGATGCCAAAATGTGCAATTTATAAAGGACTGCGCCCTTAGAAATTGTGGGGTGTCAAGGTGTTGGTCAGCCTATTTGTCACGAGGAGTTATTACGACGAAGAAGGAATGACACACAGGACGAAAGATATCGGTGCAGGAACAACCAGAAGCGGTTAATGATAGATGAGCACAAAACGTAGATAAATTATGGGTCCTTACTAACTTGACAGCGAAAATGCTAACGCGTGGAAAGAAGTAAGTGTCCTCACCGGTAAAAAAAAGAACGAAGGGAGGTTCCTAGTAAAGTTGAAGAAAACGAAGCGCAGGGCACGTTTTTTTCCGCCGTAACTAACGTGACACATCCCCTGCACAAATCCTTTGATCAATGACAAGGCTGGAGCGTGGCAAAAGAGTGAGGCTTTCAATTCTCGCCAGGGTCCGTTTCCGCGTGAATTCAAAGGTGCCGAAATTTCGGAATAACTTATCACGCTTAATCAAATCTCTTAATTCTTTCCCAATATTTGTTTCTTCATGTTGACACGAAGGCCAGTATACTATACCGTCGACATCTGCAGACTTTTTTTTGTCTACTGGCTAGTCTATAACGCCTACTGCGTAATTGTTTCACGGATGCGTGTTACAGTGTGGGATGCATAAATATGTGGCGAAGATCCCGCGCAGTGGTCCATGCAGTGTTCATAATTCGTGACTGATCCCAAGGTCGTGGGATCGAAACCCTGCCGCGGCGGCCGCATTTTCCATGAAAGCTAAATGCTTGAGGGCCCGTGTGCCTAGATTTAAGTGTGCGTTAAAGAACCAGATGAGGTCAAAATTTCCGGAACCCTCCAATACGGTGCCTTTCATAATAATACCTTGGTTTTGGGACGTGAAACCGAAAAAATTATTATAAACGGTGTGGGGAAGCGTACATAATGTCCTTACGCCATTCTTGCCGTTTTGGCGGCCCGTATTGTGGAGGAAAAACTTTGACTATCGCGTCTTTGTTGTTGTTGTTGTTGGAATCCATGCAATGCAAATATGATATTCCTGTTTTCTCGTGGTATATCCAAGATTTAAATTTTTACTTCAGGGGCGCACTTTTTATGAAAGCGTGCGTAGTTTCCATATATTGCCACTAGCTGCTCAAATACAACCGTCTCGGAGGTTTCCGATTAGTGAAGTAAATAATTATTGAATTTCGTAGCATTGGCATTGATGCATTTAAGAAGAAGTCAGAGCTCATGTTTCCCAAACAATAAAGCTAGATGCAGAGACTCTAAAAACAGGATGATAATGTTGGTCGTGGGCAACGGTATTTCTTCAGTGCTACTGTGTCGATGAAAATTTCTCGCTGCCTTTATTCAATGAAGGTTGAAAACGAAACGCGGACTTTTGGTTGTCTTGGGTGAGTAAAACTAGCAGAAAACCGTTTTGCCACTACGAACCTCCCCGCCTTTCGGAAACTGCTTCCTAGATAACACTAAACATTTAGTAAAATCTGAAAACTTACTTCGGGGAACCTAAGTATATAAATGACTGTGTTGGCTGCTATAGAGCAGTTCTTGATTGCGCCGCGAAGACACGAAGATTGGTTCGGAAGTAATATTTTATATGGAAGGACCTTTTACCTTAAATTTACAAACTGAAAACATGTCGACTGCATATGATGCCAGCTGTCGACGCTAGTCTTTTGATAATAATTGGAAATATAATCACGAAGAAGTTATAATGTAATGCTCCTTTCGATTCTAAGCCAGCAAATAATATAATTGCCTTTATAGAGATGATACTGAGAATGGAAGTTAGTTCGTCGAGATGATTGCACCGCCGAGAGAGTTTAGGAGAACAAAATAACCGTACTGTAACGACCCACATGCCATTCCCCCAATTCCGTAGGCTTCCGAAGGAATTAATGTGTTTTGGTATGTTTTGCATATATTTGCCTTATATTTCAGTACGAAACCTACGGAAACTTATATGAAACGCTTTAGAAAGGAACAAAAGGAATAAGAGCACTCGTGAGAACGCTGCTGAAGATTTGCGTGAGTATGTGGAAATAAATGCATTATCATTTGGATCATTAATTTCAACGGAGAATCATCGCTCGAGCAGATGCCCCCCATTGCTAAAAGTATCGACTAAAGCGGATCTGTAGTACCATAATTGCTCTGAAGAATCGGCACACTACTTCGAAAATATCCTCGCCAAGTGGTCTCGCCTGATGATGTCTTTCCTTGTATGAACTCCCTAATTAGAAGTAAGATCTACTTCAGATATCAGAAGTACAAAGGATCAACAAATTAACTTATTATTCACATTATCTACCGGGCTAACAACAAAGACAGCGCTAAGGAGCGAGCTTGAGAACGTGCATTCCTAATTATTGTATCTTCACTATAAGGTTCGTTCATTCCATTCAACAATCCACGCTGAATGTAGCTATTAATCACAATTATTTCAGCGGGCACGTCGCATAGTAGGGAAGTCCTGGGGCGGTATTCATAGAGATCACGCAACCTCATATATCCGGAACAAACTGATTACCCACGAAAGTGGAAGTGAGCTGCTAACATTCGCACCTCGCAAGTCGACGTTACACTTAGAGCTTACCGAGAGCCCGACTTCGTCACCAGTGGCACTCCACTCTCGCAATTACAAATCGCCTGAGGGAGCCGCACAATGCTGACAGAGGCACGGAAATCAGGCTGTCCGCCGCATGGTGACGTAAGCAGTATAACTTCCTCTGGATGTGCTGGGTGTTTACGCACTCACTTCAGCCTCCCACTTACGGTTTAGCGCATCCGGATAGCCGGGAACACGTCATGCCACAGTTCCGCGTATGTAATGCACTCCTTCAAGATCGCCAAGGATATACGGCTGGCCTCCGTATTCCGCAATAACCATGTGGGCGTGGAATTTAGATACAAGTAAAGTTTTGTTGAAAGTCAGTACCACTACAAGCGAACTTCGAAGCATTGATTCGCCTGCGTTTGCCTTTTTAGAGGCGAAGCAGCTTAGAGCGGAGTTCAATCCGGTGGTGTGCGGCCTGACCACCCTTACTGCGCATGCGCCAACTCGTCCACCCCACCTCCTCCCACCTCCTCGTGAGGTGGGAGGACCAGTGCGCATGCGCAGCTCCTCCCACCTCACGCAGCATTATACTGCACAGCATGCGCATGCGCAGATGCGCATGCGCCAACTCCTCCACCGCACCTCCTCCCACCTTCCTCGTGAGCGCGAGGAGGTGGGGTGGAGGAGGTGGCGTGAGCGCTGCCTCCGCTTCGTTTCTCCTCTCCCGTTTCTCTCTCTCCGGCGCAGCTGTGCGCTCGTATATAAGCGGCGTGCGCTCGTATGTAATGCGACGCGCGCTCGCTCCGTTGCTCTCTCCTTCGCAACGGCGCTATGGATGTCAACGTTGGCGCCACTTGTAGCGGCATCGGTAACGTAAGCTGTGACAGCAGCGCAAGCAGTGTAAGCAGCACCGCTGATATACAACTCCACACACAAATCAAACATACACGGAAACATACAAATGGAAACAACAAATGGAAACACAAGTGAACACCAGCGCTGCTTCGCATCCCCACATGGTTCCCTTCAGTGGGAGATGGTGTAATTTGTTTCTCTTTAGTTTATCTGCTCTTTTCGTGTGATAACGTGATAGTTTGTCTTTTTTTGCGGTTTTGTTGTGATTGTTTGTTTCGTTTAGCGATTATCTATTTTCTGTTTTATGGTCTCCTTTCCATAATTTTGCCACTGTTTGAGGCTCCGAGGGGGTGCGTCTAGCTCCCGTCACTGCCTCATCGGCTCCGCTTCTCTCTTCAGTTGTTCTTTGTCTAACCAGCTCCTGGGAGGCGTTGGTGTAGCTATCGACGCTGGCAGCTTCGGTGCCGCTTTGCAGGCTCGGACGGCGAATGAGCCCTTCCGCAACGCTAGCGTTCACGGGCAAGCAAGCGCTGGCGTTCCAAACGTTCAGCCTACTCGGCTTATATGTCTCAAACGTAGGACTCGAGTGACGCAAACGCTAGACACGAGACGACGACAGGGTGGTCCGTGGTCCACAGTAAAACCTACGTGCCTCACGCTGGTCCTGCAGCGATGACCCTGCCAGTCGCGCGTGGTTTAGACGAGGAAAGATGCGCGAGTCGCGTTCGCTTTTAGTTGGGACTGGCCCAGTTTGGTGGCTTCTGCTCGTTAGGCTGTGTGTTGGCATTTCGAAAACACCGTTGCATGGTGTTTATACGTCTCCATATGAGCTCTGGCCTTCATTCCATGCTGCTATGAATCTAACTGGGCATTCGCCTTCGCATTCTTAGCAAGTTCAAAGCACCCCTAGTTCGTTGTCCTTGGTAAATGTCCGACTGCTTGGGTGAGCGCTTCCAATATTCGGTCATCGTTTACTGAAGATGACTACAATATTTACGATAAAACTACTGCAGCATATTGTTCTTTACCAAGTCATCGTTACCACTGTCTTCTCGGACATTACCCAGAGAAATGCGCGTTAGAATATTGCCAGCCATGAAAAGGTGCAGTACAAGCTTACTGCACAGAATACGACTAAAGGTGTGCCGTTCACTCGTTGTTACCTACAGCGTATCGACCCTGCAGACAGTACGAATTGCGTGGTGTGTGGTACTCCTGATCCCACTGAACACCGCTTGTGCGTCTAGTAGCAATACACCATACAAGGAAAATCAATAGCCACCTTCTCGACGAAATCTATGAATCAACAAGTATCACGAACAGTTTTATTGGGACGTGTGTCTCTTCATGAGCGCAATGTTCTGAAAGCGTTGAACAAATTTTTGCGTGAGATAAAACTAGACAAGGGACTGTTAATAGTTCTTGGACATTCAAGGTTCTTGGACCTTCATCCTATCAACAACGCATTTCCTCTCCTGTCTTTTTTCACCCCCTCCCCAATACTAACGCTGAGTAGAAGGTCAGAACACTGATTTAGGCTGACCTTTCAGCTTTTCTGTCTCAATAAGCTTCTCTTTATCTACTATAACAAAAAAAGAAAACGACAGATAAAGTGGAGCCCCACTGCCTAGCGTACGTACAAACTAGAAGGTTCATCGATTGCTCCGCGTCAGGCTGATGCTCATTATTTCAATGCAAGGGGTCGTAATGGGAAGCACCATCTTGAGCCCCGCATTTCTTCGAATGAGTGTGACGACGAACAAGCAGAGACCGGCGGCACTTTTCAGATATCGTGGCTCTAGCACGACAAGTGTTCTGGGTATTGCAGAGGACAGCTGCGCCAATGGTTCTCGCGAACGAGTCCACACTGTCTGCAAGCATAACCATCAAGCCAGATAATGCCATGCTGCCTGCCAACTTTCGAACAATGCGACGTCGTTTTTTTTTTCCGTACGCCTCTCACAATACCAAACTCGACTCGAAATGTGTGAACTAATCTGTGTACTTAGCTGTAGGACTGTTTTTATGCACCCTCACGACATCCTTCAATTCAATTAAAAATGTGCGCTGATCTAGTATAGAAGCGAAGCATGTCTAGAAAAACAGTATGCGCAGCATTAGGGATACCATATTGGTGCGTTAAATCTTAAAGCGTGTAGTTAAGTGGAAATGCACCATTGGTCTGATTATCTCAGTTCCGAAATTTTTAGCCCACTGATCTGCAAATTAAGTAGATAAGGGCTCTATTATCGAATGCCTGGTCATGATCACAACGTTCAAAGCGACTTCGCGAACGTTGCTTCGGCATAACAGTGAAGTTTGCTCCTGTATGTGGCAGGAATCTGGCAGCAGTCCAGAGTTGTGCACAAGTCCCTAATGCAATGCAAATGACCACTGCACAGTCAGGCTACAAAATCGTATTCGTCGCCATGGCTATGCCGGTGGACACAACTCCGATCGTCCGCTGGAACTGTACCCTGAATTTGAAAGAGCAGATGCTTAAAATGCGACACCTCCCCATCCCCGACCCCCGGACTCTTTATTACCCGCATTTCGAATGCGGAGACCACTGTGATTGTCCTTAAGCAGGCATTGTCTACTGCTTCCATAAATACTTTATTGGGCCGTTAGCGGCCGCGCAAAGGCCTACTGCACGGCTTGTTCCGGCATAAACAAAGCGTGAAGGTTTAGGTTAACGTAATTCGAGTAGGGCAAAGCATCGCATCCTTGCACAATATGGTTACGCAAACCTAACAACAATAAACTCCCGAATTCTCCATTCAGATTCGGCTGAATCTGCGAGTGTGAGCTTACCGAACTCTAGGAGGCAGCTGGCGCACCGCATCAAGGGCTACAGAGAAAGGGTGCTGACAGAGCGCGATGCGCCGTTGCCGACGCAACAGCTGGCTTTTCTGAAAAACCATTTAGGTACAAGAGTGGAGGAGTACGCAGTGACTGCAGGAAGACGAATGCAGGAAAACCGCAACGTTGCAAATGGAGGAAGTGAGCATGAATATTACTTGTGTGAGATGCACTTTTTATGCATATACAGGTATCATCTATAGAAAGTGCATGCGAAGATTGCCTATAGTCAAGAATTAGCATAATATCAGGAAACCCGATTTAGGTATCAGAAGCACTGTACCATTGCACGCAAGCGTTATCGCTTTGTATCGGAGGCATGAGTAAGCAGAAAGAGTGAAAGAGTAAGCCAATAGGTTTCGTGTCTGAAGATACTGCTTGAACCTCGAAATGCGTCGATATATATATATATATATATATATATATATATATATATATATATATATATATATATATATATATATATATATATATATATATATATATATATATGTATATATATGTATATATATATTTATATATATCGGCAGCAAGTCATCACGCCGTACGCTCTGCTTGCTGCACGGGATCGCCCGATAACATTTCATGACATCTGCAGCCACTAACCCCTCGGCCGTTGAACCTGCCTGCCGTCAACTAATGAAATCCCCGCACAGTCATGAAGTACTGCGGAGACAGTTACAGACTCGCACCTTTCCCTCTCCTCACCTTCTTCCCCTCATGTGCTCCTCTTTACACTTCCTGTAAATATTGCTCCTCAACGAAGGCAGATCTTAATCATACCATGGTGAGGTGCACTCCCCTGTGCCTCCGAAAGTATTAATTAATGAAGCGTAGTGGAACGCTGCCCTGCGCAGCTTCAAACCCGACAAGCAGGAGGCCATCCTGATTGGGCAGAGATGGTTGCAGAGGACTACCGCGTGTAGGAAACTCCCCCTATCCTTTTGTCCCTTTCCTTTAAAAAATATAGTTTATACCTACGTACCCTAGGATTTAAGGAGCTTGAAATGTAAATTGTCAGCAAAAAATGTATACGACGCCACCAAAGTTAACCGAAAGTTGCCCTGGCTTGCTCCGCTTGCGTATGCAACTGTCTCCGAGGTCAGTCACTTTTCTAACGGCAACTTACATATACGAACGAGCATTGATTTCATATGACACAATTTGAGATTGTCTCCCGATTAGCTAGCACACCTTGCAGCTAAATCTTCGAAATAAAACGCAGTCCTATGTGGCCCAATTTTACGCTCATAAATTGGACTGTGCAGGTCCAGCAAATGTGGTGGCAACCACTTTTGTGAATTTTACAGCGTAGCTGTTAAACTTATTGTTATGGCGTTAGTAGTCGACAGAAAACTATCATCATCAGGAAACGGCACGTGCTCTCTTCGTCTTCGTCTTTCTATTAGTCCCCCTTCTTCATCTTCTTCTTAGCTCCCATAACGTGCGTGTTGATTTGTCCGGGGTTAGTTGCAATAACTCTGATGGGCGAGAGAACGAGCACAGAGAGAAAGAAAGGCAAAGAGAAAAATTCTTGGCGAAAAGCTTTCTTGGCGACGCAATATTCGAACCCGCGATGAAAAGGCGAGCGTCGTAACCACTCAGCTATTCAGGCACGCTAGCAGAGCATAGTACACACCATATCACCTAAGACATATGGGCGCCGCCATCTTGAGCTGTTAAGCCGATGTTTTCTTGTTTCTGTATATTGCGACTTGAATTGCAAGGCCATGAACCATCGCACGCACTAACCAACCGCTTTCATGCGTGTGCGTCTACCGTAAGACTGATCGTTTAGTTGTTAAAGATGGAAAACACAAAGGTTAACAGCCCAATATGGCGGCACTCAAACCCATTCGTAAAATAGTCTACAGCCTTTTGCTCTGTAGTATAGCAAGGAGGCGAGAAAACGAATTGACGGTGAGGTGAAGAGATGTGAGGTTAAGGAGGAGGTAATGTGAAGGAAATAGGGTAATGCATAGTATATAAATAGAAGGAGAGATATAAAGAGAAACGAAGGGAACAAACACCGAAAGACAAGGAAAAGTAGAGAAGAAAAATGTGAAAGAAATACATTAAGAGAGCAAGAAATAAATGTAAATGAACGGATACAAAATCACATGCAAAACTAGGGAGATGAGAGGGAGAGAAACACAAGAAGAAAGAAAGGGGAAAATAAAGAGACACAAAGAAGGCCCTTAGCTGCCCACTTCCTTCAGGCTTGGCGCCACTAGTGCTAAAAAAATTTCTGATTTTTTTTTCTTCTTACCACCGCTCTTCACCTTAGTTTGAGATTCCTTAATCTTGTTCTCTTGAATCAAACCATAACAACTGCTGAAATCAACGCGAATCCGACCTAAATATGTAAGGATTTATTTAACAACTTTTGTGACAGCACCCGAAAGATCACTTTTTTGTTACGAAATGCAATTTAGCCTCGAAATACAAGTTAGCCTGGTCTTAACAATGCCTGACTTCTACGTTAAAAGATGCTACTTCCCGAAGAAATAAATAACGGTAGCTTGGGATCAGTTCCCGTTCTGTGGAAACTCGGAGCGGATGACGCTAATGGAAAACCTGAGCTGCGTGCCGCGATTCGTGTTTCGAAATCCGCTTTTAATCTGCTCGAATAGGAAAGAGGGCCTCCCGTATTATAAAGTGTACAGGTGCGCGCATCTTCACATGTAGCTCTACGAAACAATTCTTTAGTAATTATGGTAAAGTTACAGTACTAACGCGGATACCAAAACGTTACTGGTTAGGCAGCCTTCAGTTTTACTTTTCTAGCAATATATTCAATGAACAACTCTTGCGAACGTAATTCGATTTGCCATGCACTGTGTTTGCGAAAACTTTAATTGGATTTTATTGTTCTGTTCTAAGCCTAGTCACGCGAGCTGTCTTTGAAAGCCTCTCTTGCTGGGAGAAATGACAGAACATAGAAATCCGATAGGGTGCTGCGAAGAGTACACACGGTCTTCTACATCGAATGATCAAGAGTATTCATTCATTAATTAATTCATTCATTCATTCATTCATTTATTCATTCACTTCATTCATTCAATCATATCACACGGCGTGCACTGCAGTAGCTCTCAACTTTCTTGCTCAGTTAATAGGAAAATTGAGCAATGGTTCTTCAGTTCCTCCGTCGTTGCCGATTGGGCTTGAAGTAGATGCGAAAGTCTTAGATGCTTGATTGAACAACAACGGTGGCCATCGGCGTCCACACCAGTGACGCACAAAATCTTTATCGTGTGATGACCTCACTTTATGACGCCGCCATGACGGCCCAGATCCCCAATATTCGTGGCGTCGTAAGGACGGCACTATGATCAACCATCAACCATCAACCTTAACGAGGAATCATCGTGATATATCAACGCACCCAAGCCGCCATCCATCTAAGGTACAGAGAGCGTCGAGCGCCTCCGATCACGGAGGAATGGCAAGTCCAACTTAAGATGCAGAAAGCTTCCGATGCCTCTGATCCCAGAGGCTGTGCAAAGTGAGGTTGGGTGCAGAAAGCTTTGCGGGGTTGTGGTTTAAATGGCATCGTCTAATTCGAACTCCGATGGTTTCTCGCTTTCGAGCTGTTTTAGGCAATTGCAGAAGGGTCAGTGTGAATTGGATATCATAGGAACAATCATTCTACGTTTTTGGGTATCACCCAGGCTACTCTAGGCGTATATTCCTCTTGTGTGCACCTTTTAGATGTGAAGCAATCTTATGGCGAAGCTTAATCCGGTGGTGGTGGTGGTGTGCCGGCGTGACCACCTCTACTGCGCATGCGCAAACCCTTTCAAAAAATAAAAATAAAAAAACCTCTTCTCCCCCCTCTCTCCTCTAGGCATCCCTGCTTGCGGCGTCCATACTCCCACTGCGCATGCGCGTCCCCCCTCTCTCCTCTCCTACGCTCCCCCCTCTCTCCTCTAGGCATCCCTGCCCGCGGCGTCCACACTCCCACTGCGCATGCGCGTCCCCCCCCCCTCTCTCTCTCCCCCTCTCTCGCCTCGCGACGCCGACGCAGGCAGCGTCTGCTAGCGAGTTTCTTGGTGGAAAAAAAAAACTTCCCCATCTACCGCTAAAGGGAACCATGTGTGGATGCGAAGCAGCGGGGAGATGGCTGGCTTGAGCGGGAGAAACATCGCCGCTTCCGATTGGCGGCAGCGGCCCGAGCGCTCATGGCGGCGCTGCACAGGAGAGAGCATGAGGCGTGCTCCGTCATTTTTATACCGCGGAACTACCGTGGTGCCCCCTAGCGGAGTATGCAGCTGTTGCACCACTCCGTAGAGGATTCCTAGAGGAGAGAACGGGGGGGAACCGTAGGAGAGGAGAGAGAGAGGGGCCGCGCATGCGCTGTGGGACGCGGGAGCCGCTCCGTAGAGTAGATGATTCCTAGAATTGAGAAAGCGGGTGAGCGTAGGAGAGAGGGGGGAGAGGACGCGCATGCGCTGTGGGGATGTCGGACGCCGCTCCGTAGAGTAGAGGATTCCTACAGCAGAGAAAGGGGCTGAGCGTAGGAGAGAGGGGGGAGAGGACGCGCATGCGCTGTGGGACGCAGGCGTCGCTCCGTAGAGTAGACGATTCCTAGAGTAGAGAAATGGGGTGAGCGTAGGAGAGAGTGCGAGGGGACGCGCATCCGCTGTCGGGGTGTCGGGGACGCGGGGGCCGCTCCGTAGAGTAGAGGATTCCTGGAGGAGAGAAAGGGGGGTGAGCATAGGAGAGGAGAGAGAGAGAGTGGAGGAGACGCGCATGCGCTGTGGTGGTGTGGGACGCGGGAAGGAGGGACGGACCTCCTTCCCGCGTCCAATGGTCACATCCGCATTGGGCACATGGCGACCAATGCTCACATCCGCGTTCGACTTATACAACTCCACGCTGCACAGAATTCCCGTCTGTTCACACATGGCTCGCATTTCCATTGCACTGTAAAATATATTGACCTCCTGTTCCTGCGCACCCAATTGGTTCTGACGTTCGCGATTACAGTAATGAGACAAAAATTATTGAGCAGCGAACGACTGAGCCAGAGAAGCGGCTTTGCTAACAAAGGGGATATATGCGACCATTTGCGACCAGCAGCCTTGCCATTAATTTGGTCGCGCGACCGGTGATAGTCGCAGGTGTCAATGAGGCTTCACTTAGGGTTTCGTACATGTCGCGCGACAATGCAAAAACTGTGGATGTGCGCTAAAAAAGTCACAGTTTCGCCCCAAGGCGAAGCAATGAATGCGATAGCAACAAATTGGAATGTCAAGCGACGAATGGCAAGCAGGTCGAAACGTGCAGCGAGCTGCTCACGCACACATGACGCACGAAAACAACACGCACAGGACGAGAGAGAACTAACAACATTCACAGCTCGACACTTAACGCGTTTCTCAAACAAAAAAACACAGCATATCCACGGAATGAATGATGATGAGTGGGCGAAGCTGCGGAGGTTCATCGGTAAACCGTGAATCTTCCGTGAATTCTGCCCGGTACATCATCACCGACGTGAGATCGGGCGCGTTTATACTAAATGGTCGATGAGAGTTATGGTGACTGAAGCAATCATGGTTACACCGTGAAATCTTCAGTGGTTTCGCCCAGCAGTAATCAAAGCGATAGTGTGTGTGAAATTTTATTCATACTTCAACGACCGGTCGTCCTCCATGGTCCGCTAAGCAGCACGATCCGGCAAGCGCACTCGTACGGCGGTCCGCGCAATCGGAGAGCAGCTGCACCGCCAACGCCATCTAGCGTACCTTCACCCAACCGCCATATTGTACGCATGTCTATAGGACAGCGCCCTCTCGGAAACGAGACGAGAACTGGAGGTGACGGCACCATATCCACGGAGTGAATGATGATGAGTGGGCGAAGCTTCGGAGGTGCGTCGGTAAACCGGTAATCTTCCGCAAATTCTGCGCAGTACATCATCAACGACGTGAGATCGGGCGCATTTCTACTAAAGGGTCGATGAGAGTCATGGCAACTCGCAGCTCACTTTAATTTTACATGTACGTTGTGAATTTTTTTTATTGTTTAATCACGCACAGGAGACATCTCACACAGGCACTACCTTGGAGGTCGAAATCCAGTGCCTACTGGCTACTGAGAATGCATGGACAACCGAGGACCGCCGAGGTGATGCCGTAAGGACCTTCGCCCCTAAATATATTCATCATATACAAGTACCGCCATCTAGCGGACATTCCAAGAACTAAACGAGAGGTGGCGTGGAGGTGGCTACCTACTACATACATCGAGGACGCACGACCCACGGTTTAAGGAGCTTCGCCCCTAAAACGACAGACGAAACGTATTCACAGGTATACAGACGAGCGCGAACAAGTGTCACAGTTGTTACTTCGCTGGGTTGAAAAGTGTGGTCTTTTAGGGGCGAAGCTAGTAATGCTGAAATGCTGAAAACACGCTGAAGAGACGCTGTATGTGCATAGCTCGCCGTTTGAACGCTGAAGAGCGTGCACTTTCGTGGCTCAGTGGTTAGCGCCGCGCGCTGCAGAGCGAGAGGTCCCTCGTTCGATGCCGCACGTCGTAAACATTTTTCTGAATTATTTTTCTTTGTGGCTTTTAAAATACATAGATACATATACGGGAAATGACGGCGACGGCGACGCCGACAGCGAAAAACAGCCGAGAGTGTTCATATAATTGCTATCGCAATAATAATAGCTTCTGAGTGATGCAATGATTCGTTTTCAACGCATTTCCTAGCAAGAGCTTATTACTGCTAAAGCATCAAAACCTACATTGTATTGGGCGTTCTTTTTTTCTAAAAGAGCCATGACCGTTTTAAGTGAAATTGAAACAAAAATGCAGTTTTTTTTTTCTATTTATAATATGGTCGGGCATGGTCCAACAATGTTTAGCCAGTGTGCTCCTTTCACCAAAATGCCTCCAACCTATATTGCGGTGAAAATCTATATAACCAACTGAAGTTGGGGTTCATGGGTAATATTTGGATTAGGCTCTTATTGGTAGGAACATTTTATTCGTACTTGATTTGGCTGCGCAAAATACGTCTAAATGGGACTGAATTATTATGTAGGAATACTTAGCGAACCATTTCACGCCATCCTTGTGCTTTCATCGGTGCGGTCGTTTGTTGCACGACTTTAATGGCTTCGACTAGACTGGTAGAACGAGTCGTCTTTCCTGAACCGAGGTGCACCATTATGGACTGCAGGCAGCAGTTTCTTGTTCTTGGCACCTTGGCTGGTTGGTTGTTCCTTAGTAACCTATTGAAGGCCTTTAAAATGATTCAGCTCTCCTTCTTCTTCATAGCTTCTCAGCTGGTTTTTCGCCTTACCGCTTCGGATCAGTTCTTCTTAAGGAATAGATGGGTGCCCATTATCATCATTTCAATTGTCTTCCATTTCAAATATGTCGTTCTGGAGCGAAAGAAGAACGCGATCATGTAGCTCAGAACTCGGAAAGAAAAACTAAGAAGGAGAAAGAAGTAGAAAAGTTGGCCTGTTACTTTTGCATACTAATTTTTCACTACAACATCATGTCCTTCAGTAGGTAACAGCTCGCCCAACAAGAGGTAATTGTGGAAAATAAGCACGATAGCAAAGCGACTAGGACACAAATAAAACAGATTGGGCGTAGTTTTGTTGGTTGTTTTGGTCATGATTGCTTACGCAGCGCTGGTGTAATGAATCTGGCTCAGTTTGCTTTAAACAGGTGCAGGATGTGGTTCATTTTTCATTCGAAACTGCTTTTTTGAGTTCACGTTACAACCAGAAATTGTCAAATTAAGAGTGAACGATTCTTAGGCGTCCTTTTCGTTCCCGCAAAATTTAGCCCAGTTTTGCTTTCAGGACTTGGCTCGTCTAGATAAAAAACGCAACTTATCGATTGTTGGATAGGGTCTCATGCGACTTTACTAAAATAGCGACGCTCTTTGTCCATAACCGCTAAGCGTACAACACTTCTTATCACGTAATGATATGGGTAAAAGGGCGTTGTTTTAATTCCTTCGAAATATGATATTTACACGAGTTCTTAGATGGGCCCTTTAATTCGTGGCGAAGCAGCGCAAATGATGTGACCACGAAATAACAAACAGGTCATCACGCGGTCAACCACATGAAAAATGAAAGCGTTGTATAATGTTTGTTCTTTAGCATTTCCACGTTTCTCGCTCTGTCGCCATATTTATTTATTTATTTATTTATTTATTTATTTATTTATTTATTTATCAAACCGAGGCTTTTAATCTGAACTACTCTGCGCTTCAACCTATTCTTAGTTCAGGCATCCTCGACGGTGCCTTGAACAGTAGAAGCTGCTTCCATAGATTAAAACGCGCGCACGCTTGCATTATTAATAAGAAAGTATTCAGGCGTGGGACACAAGGTATCCTACTACAACACCAGCTGCTGTTGCCCTCCGCGTACCGTCTCATCAAGAGCGTAGAACCGGCCGGGAATCAAAGCTTCGCCGGCCGCTTCGCCACTCTCGCACTCCATGCACTTTCGGCGAGGAATCCCGTATCCCGCAACGTGCTCTCAGCTCCTAGCCAGCTACTCGTAATCAGTTTGCAACACAAAGGTCTCGTTACCCGCCACGCATCCAAGCTTCAGCGTGAAGATGCGTGCGTCAGCGTGGGCGGGTGTCGCCACATCCTAGGACGTGACCGCCACCTGCCCAGCTGTCGATACAGGCGTTGTGTAAGAAGGTTTCGATTACCATCCACGCTTCCCGACTTCAGTGGAAAGGGGCTCGGCGCGGTGGGAGCCGGCATTTACTACCATACCTTAGATTAAGGGCGCCGCTGTGTGGTCTCGCTCGCAACATTCAGGCCAGGAGAGGCACGGACCCGCGTTGACGTTGCTTTTTAGTATACCGCCATGAGTGTAAGCGACCTGCGGGATGCTTTCGTCACTGAAAACGCCCTACTCGCTTGTGATAGCCAGGTACCCTTTAGCTATTTCGTCTCGCCAAAGCTTCATTAACATCGATTTTTGCAGGGCGAGTAATGTGCTGTCTTTTCACATATTCACTATATTTCTAGAATAGCAATGCCTTACATTCTATGGTGATTTAAGTAGCTGTGGCATGGTTTCATTGAAAGATCTCTTTACTGCCAAATACAAAGTAACATTGCTCGAAAAAGACAAAAATTAACGTAAGATGCAGTGAATTAATATTAAGCAGTATTAGACTCCATGCGCTTCTGGGCTATATAAAATTCTTACTGTAGTACTGTGCAAAACGTTCCTGGGATAAATGCGGTTCTTTTCCCAGCTTCGTCGCTCTTTGCAAGTTAGTGTGATCATGTAAACCCATCACATCCGGTATTTTACATTATTATTGCGATAGCAGTTATATGGACACTCTCGGCTGGTTTTTTGCCGTCGGCGTCGCCACCGTCCGCCGCCGTCATTTGCCGTATATGTATATGTATATATATAACCAGCCCCGCCCGTCGTTCGTGAGCGTGAAAAGGCGCGAGGGGGGGGAGTCCCTCGAGCGACCTTCGATTTTACGCGCGCGTTATCTCCCCTTCTCGGCGGCCGACAACGGGGGGCCGGTGTACCCTTTTACGTGATGCGCTCTCAACGCGAAGAGAATGTGGTTAGCAGTGTCCCTGGAGCGGCCGTATGCTCTTAAAGCAGCGTTTTCTAGAGTTGCGTGAGATCGGATCCAAAAGAGTTAGCTGCCAGCCTCACTTCGTATAACATTACAATTTGTTGCTATCGCATTCATTGCTTCACCCTTGCGGTGAAACTGTGACTTTTATTCACAAGCTGTCAGTTTCGGTCATGTGTAGCTCCGCATTTCTTTTAGGTATGCAAAAGAATGATGATGTATTACAATGGTACCATGACCATGAGAACATTTAGCCCGGTAGTTCAAGAAGTGAATACCCTTGTCGGTACACCTAAAGGGGCGCAGCACGCATCTTCGTTTCTCCCCTCGTTTGAGAACATTTCGCGAGGCATACAATTATACACGGACCTGGCCGATCTCGTGAGCGACGGTCCCAACCAAGAAATTGAGTGAAATGGAAGGAATAAAGCAAAAGTATTATAACTTGCAACATGAATGCAAAAGTCAAACAGTGACCATGGTGAGGATGGCCCGGTCGTCGATTTCGTTGGACCAACGTCTTGTCTGGTTGTTGCGTTCTTGAAGAAGGCACGAAAAGCTCGCTGCTTCTCAGTCAAACGCAATCCTCTCCTCTGGCGATGTCTAGAGACGTACACATGCATTCTTTGCTTGCATATCTCACGAAAATAGGGCGAATATGATGTTCGTTGACATCTCTTTTCAATTTTCGGGACGACAAGTAGACACGTAACCTGTCCACACATGTCTCAATTTTTGAAATGCACCATCGCCTATGCATGCACAGAATCTGATTCTATCAAATCAGTATGACAATGTGTGCCGCGAGGCGCGCACTGTGGTAGCAACGCATGCTATGCCTGAAGACTCGCTGTCATTCCTTATTCTTCAAGAGTCCCGCTACATGTATAGAAAACATATACTATTGTTAAAAAAACTTCTACTGCGTCATTTGAGGACCTCTAAACAATTTCAGTGACGCGCTAATTGAATTGACATTGCTCATCTGATCACTCGATCCTTGTGAATTTTTTGTGTTCTGAAATACATAAAATAGTTACCAGAGGCATCCGTGCTGAAGTTCTTTTTTCTAAACGGCCTACTAAATTCCCAGAAACGTACATTGAGCTTTCCATTATTCTATAGCACAATCTTTATGTTAAAGGGAAGTGGGGCACATCTATTTGACTTTGTATGGTGTGGCAATATATCTTGAAACAAACCTTCACCGGGGTTTATCCTTGGCTACGAAAGGGTACCTCCTGTTCTCTGCGCACCGTCACATCAAGGCCTTGGAGGTTGTTCTTTACTTCCTCAGGAATACTGGACTGGACAACCGGCCGTAGAAGCCACCCATCGCATTCTGGGCTATGGATGCTACTCACCTCTCCTTCCCCTCTCTTCTTGACTTCCAAACGTTATTGCCCTCTTCTCATTCCCCTAGAGACGCTGAGCCGTGCAAGAGCTGCACAAATGGTGTACTTTCCTCCCCTCCTCCGCAACGCCTTTGGCCATAATTAGGAAGTAAGGCAGACTCGTTTGAGGCATTGTCGTGTTGTACTGCCGCGGTTGGCTTGCCTATTTTGTGCTTATAGCAAGTCCCCGATCCGCTGTAAGGGGGAAAAAAAATTAAAAATCTCGGCCTCTAGAGAGCGCCTAATGGGTGCCGCCTCATCAGCACTCAGTCTCTGTCAAGGCTTTAGACATGCACTGGATGCGCAATTTATTCGTACTAAAAAAAAAAAAAAGAAATGTTCCAAGAATGGTACGTGAAAAGAGCGGAGACATGGTGTCGCTGTTCCGCATCATTCAGCGTGGTGCACATTTCCCCCCTGTGTCCATTTTACAAGCGTAGCGTTCAAACTTTCAGCTCGCCTATATTTCGGTGCATCCGTCATTGGTTGTCATTTCCTTACAGTGCTATTCTACAGAGAAGCCATCGAGACCAATAGTTTCGAGAAAAGCTTTTTTTGTTGTCTCTAAAGTATGCTTTCCGATACTGAAGAACGAATAACACAAGGGCGCGTTTAACGCCTTACAAGCTGGCCTCCTATATAGGCGGCTCAGTAATTTTTTTCCGATAACGAGCTACCCTGAAAACGTTGGGGAAAACGGCAGCACGTCTTTCTTTATGTTCTTTTTTCTTTTCTATTTTCTTGATGATGGTATCGCTGGAATATATATCTGTGCAGAAAAAATCGATCTCATTGTTGCCGCTACTTTTAAAAAAGACAAAAATCGGCAGCACTAAGCGATCAGAAAATGTCCGAATATTTAAAAGAACGCTACCTGCCTTGTGCATGCCTGTCCTAAATATAACACAGAAAACCTACTAAGACATCTTTTTCAATTTCTGAAGCGTGTTTTGCTTCGACCCCAAACACGGGAAGCAAGCAAACAATAGCAAAATAATAAAAGTATGCAAAATGTGATGCAGAAATCAAGCCAGCTTCGCATTATGGTGCCAAGCCTGACCAAACTGTGATGGTGGGGGGCCTTTGTTTCTTTAAATTTCTGACTCTCTTCTTCTTCTTCTTTATCTCTTCTCTCTATTTCTTAAACGCGAAACAAATCTTAGCGAACCAAAGGTACCTGTAATGTTCCCATCTATTTATATATCTAGCCACCTACGTCTGGGTGCTCTCGTGATCGCCTCCTTAAGATGGTGTAGACCAAAATTGGCATGGGAGGCTCAGAAGATTTGCCGAAGGTGACTGTCTGGTCCTGACATGACATACGGGAAAATGCTCTCAAGAACGTTGTCAAACTCTTTTCTCCAGACACGTTTGGCTCATAACCGTATTCAGCGTGCCGCGGTATGTGGGTGTCGGCCACAGCTGATCGAATGTTTATATCTGCCCAGGAACGGTGAGAACAAACATTGGTAATGTAAATGCACGAGCTTTAAGACAAACCGACATAAGCAGCGTTGACCCGTAGAATGGAAAGGATAAAAATCAGGATCCCAGCAGGAATCGAACCCAAGCATTCCGCGTTGTAGAAAAACATGCTACCACAGAGCCACGCCAGAACTTCAAGCTGCTTTAAAAAAAAGACCCTATGCTGGCGTATTGTCGGTGCAACGTCAATTGTAGTTGCAGGGCTGGCTATCGAATTTGATAGCAAAGGAAAAGAGAAATTCATCGATGACTACTATGATGCCTAATGCGAATCCTAAGCGCAGCAGCTGAGGCGTTTTGATTTGACGACAAGTTGAGACAGACAATTTGAGAGAGACATGCATGTATTGCATACCACTATTTAATCGCACTGAGTATCTTCACACCTAGATGTCGCAGTGCCGGCGTGTAATCCATGTCACCCATCTCTTTGGCAATTTCTTGCACTACCTGGTTCAGATTAGACATACCTCGCTTGGCATTATTTACATATTCCACCAGTTAAGTGGCACATGCGCACGTGTCAAGCACTCTCTGAAGATCAATGTCTGAATCTAGGATGGACCGTACCCATCGGTTAAAGTAACTCACCCGCTTTTGCTGCACGGTGCGGGCTAGCATAAGGGTGGGACGAAAAGTATGCAATCGGAGAACAGAAATGTACTCTACCTTGTTCATGACGCCGTGATGTTTTTCGGAGGATATCGATGGGTTTCTACTGCACGACGACGACGCCCTCAACGCAGGAACGGGTGCCTAAGAGCGCCTTCAACCAAACCACGTCTTCTTTGCTTGCCCAATTCCTGTGGCACATACTTCGTTTTCGTTCGGCACGGTAGATGGGCTTGCCCAATTCCTGTGGCACGTACTCGTTCGCACAGTTACACCACTGACGGCGACGGCGACGGCAACGGCAATGACGACGCCGCTCAAAGCAGGAACGGGCGCCTATGAGCTGCGCTCTAAAACACTCCATATGTACTCCTGTGATACAGACGTAATGTCGGTTTGCCGACAGTTGTGGTTCCAGTGTTGTCTCCGTTTCGACAGCAGTCTAATAAACATTACATTTGTATATCTATGATTCAGAAAGCTAGATTCAAGTGTTGCTCGACCGGTAGAGAATACGCTAACGAAAGTTCCTCATGAAATTCACATTGTTGCAGCGCAGAGTGCACTTATATATTGACGTCGTCGCTCTAGCGTGAGTGCTGACGTTACGTCAGATACATAAGTTACCCTTCAAACGCTAGTCGACGTTCGTGGTGAGCCCTCGATGAAGACACAAATACTACACTTGCAAAAAAAAAAAAACGAAACCTTGCATTCGGCCACGCCAGGCATGACATCGCGCAAAGTTGTGCGATTTGATTGCGTTTCGTGGCTGGCACTAGGTTGAACTTTGTTGTACGTAGATTCACCTTGACTCTCTCGAGGTTTAAGCTTGCATGTAGCCAGGCCAGAATGTGACTTTACTAGCTTGAATTCGGTTCTAGCTAGGTCTGAGCTTCGGATCTCGTCGCATTTCTCTGGCACATACCTGTTTATCATGATAATAGTTTTAACGCGATAGCGTTAAAGAGCTTGTTTCGCAGAAATTCCGGCGTCGGCGTCGGTGTCGGCGTCAGCGGCGGCGTCGTTGGTTGTGAGCGAAAAATCATCATCTTGTCCGTGACGGAAAAATCGAGCAAGATGCAAATAAAATAAATAATAAAAAATTCCGGATCTGAATGAGAATTGAACCGAGGCCGTCTGCTTGGCAAGCAGGTGTCCCAAGACGAAGCCACGCTTCTGCTTGGGATTATATTAAAAATAACTGCCTCTGCTTGGAAATGCACTGAAAATAACTTTCATGCCTCAAAACGCACGCATCATGTATACAGGCGTCACAATAAACCATGTAATATCTCAGTAATATTGCGTGGTACAAGCGTACATTGCCATCGGGCGTCAGAAGATTTGAATATCATAACGACATTGTGGTTCAAACCCATCCACCCATTACAAAAGGCACACACGTCACTGCGCGTATTCTCTTAAGACCACGTAGTGGGTGCGTAGCAAGTTCGAAAACATTTCCCGCATTTCCCGCGCATAGTTGCTCGTTGTTTAAAGCATGCTACCCATTACATAGTTCGCACTATGTGATTGATGTACGCACTAGGGACAGAATATCACTATCGCGTTCAACTTTTAAAAGCGAAGCTTAAGGGTCCCCCAGTTTTTTTGCGTAGGCCGCACAAATTACGGCTACCATAAACAGCTGTGCTGCTGGAACACAAATTACGGCTACCATAAACAGCTGTGCTGCTAGAACACGTTTGCGAGCATGTCTCATAATAATACTAGCTGTAGGTGGTTTAACGTCCCACAACCGCGATATGATTATGAGGTTTTCGCACCGCTACTGTGTAGCTGTGGTTTCGCACTGCCTCTGAGATCAGGGCCATGGTAAGTTTCCGCATCTCACGTTGTTTGGCAGTGCCTCTGGGAATGGTGCTCCATTGATCGAGCGACGATGTCATGTGATGACGTCACCATGTGACGTCATGTTATGCGACGGCATGATGACGGCGCAAATTTCGGCGGCCTGTGACATCATCATGATTTTTGTATCACTTGTGCTGATGTCGACGGTCGCTTACCGCGTTTAGTGAGGCATATGAGGCTCTGAACTACTATACTCGCGGACAACTTTTCTTGGCACTGAACGCAAAGCTACGGGGGCGGAGCATCTGCACATGTAACCCTACGCGAAGTAGTCCGGTTTTGCATGTGTCTCGTACCGCTGTGGAAAGTGATGGCTGCGCGAAATCAGCGTTGCATTTCGACGCAGACGCCGCTGCAGCGTTTGAGGCACTGGCAAAAGGCACGAGTTTCTAACGCGTTCAAAATCGCAAAGTGACAACCTATAAAGTAAAACAAGGCCAAATATCTCACTGGGGTGCGCTGCTTTGTGTCTGAAAGAGCTAAATGAAAAAAAATGAGAGGAGTACTTTTTATATCTTACGCAGAAAAGGCGGACGAAATTGTGGGACTATATTAATTAGCGGTGAGATACGCGCAATTTAGCTCCGTAGCATTCGCTCCAATACCAAGATAAGTTGTCGCTGAGTATATCAAGGGTTCATCCACAGCATGAAGAGCGAGTGGTAATGTCGGCGTGAACATAGGGAGATCGTATGAAGATAATTAAGCATCTTTAGAACACAAACCAATGATCCTGACAGACGCGCACTGTTTTTTTTTTCGACTGACACAACTAAGGGTCAATACATTTACTGTGCTTGAGCCAGCGTGGCTGCCCAAGTAGGTCGAGAATTCAAATAAATCAATAACGAAAAAAACCAGGAGCATTGACGAATGCTTCCACGATCTGAACGCTCCACGCTCAATTTTCCCGTCTTCTTACCAAGCTAGCTTAGGGTGCTATCGCGGAACGATTCTATTCCTTTTTCTATCCTTTTCGCCGCCATTAGCCGTCTGTGATTGGTCGAAGCGTCTGTCTATCAAGCAGCCGTAAAAGAGCCTGACGTCAAAATGACGTTACCACACAACAGGAGCCGGCGTCGCGCGTTCCCGCCCACTGCTGACGTAAGCTTCGACGTCACGCGGAAAAGAATTGGAATAGAAAAAGGGAATCGTTCCGCGATAGTGCACAAAGGCAAGCGCCGGTACACCGCGAATCTGAGACACGCTACGTGCAATAAACTTTCGTCGCTGCCTTCAAACGAGTCATGTAGAATTAGCAGGCAGCCTTCCATTTCACGCACCAAGTTGCACGGGCCTCCCAACACTCAAAGGTGGTGCCAATAAACAACGCAACAATACAGGAGCAGTGGGAGGCTGCGCTGTCCTGCGCGAAACCTGAAGAATAGCTCAAGCTGATCGACATAGCTCGCAAGATTTTTTAGATGTGAAGCATCTTATGACGAAGCTAATCCGGTGGTGGTGTGCCGGCGTGACCACCCTTACTGCGCATGCGCAAACCTTTAAAAAAAATAAAAAATAAAAAACCTCTTCTCCCCCCTCTCTCTCCTCTAGGCATCCCTCCCCGCGCTCCCACTGCGCATGCGCGTCCCTCCTCTCTCCTCTAGGCATCCCTGCCCACAGCGTCCACACCCCCACTGCGCATGCGCGTCCCCCCCCCCCTCTCTCTCCTCTCCTACGCTACCCCCCTCTCTCGCCTCGCGACGCCGACGCAGGCAGCGTCTGCTAGCGAGTTTCTTGGTTGAAAAAACCGACTGCTCGCGCTGCACAACCGTTCATTGTCCATCCCGTATATATGGCAATGGATCTTGACCTCCAAGGTGGTGCCGGTGGGAGATTTCTCCTGTGCGTTGTTGAACAATAAAAATTCGCAGCGTGCGCGTTAACTAAAAGCCGACTGCGGGTCTCTGTGTCCAGTCGGAGTCTTCTGTCTCTCATTGCCCATTAGCAGCGATTGGCATGTTCCAGTAGGAAACACCGCTCCATCACTGCGTGCTTTGCGCCTCCTCAGTTTTCTCTCCTGCGCAACGCTGCGATAGCGCCAGCGTCAACGCCACCGCCAGTGTAAGCGTTAGCGCCCACTGCTTCACATCTACACATGGTTCCCTTTAGCGGGATATGGTGTAATTTTTTTTCTGTAAAGGACACAGGGGCCTTGGACTGAGGGCTCTATCTTCGCCGGGGGAATTCCTTCGCTAGGATAACGTTCATGACGAAAAAAACCCAACTTGCACGATGACTCAGAAAGAAAACACGGGACGGAGCGCGCCATGAAGCTTTATTAACATGCCCAATTGGCAGTTATTCTACAAGCACAAAGTTTTTCTTTCATGCACGCATCGTGACCTATTTGTTCGTATTGGTCACTGTGTCTATCGAGCGCCTGCCAGGAAAACGGATAACTGAACAAGCAGTTTAACCGGCTTTCTCTGCTTCTATGCTCCACGCAATTTATAGAGCATGTTCATTCGTCTGATGGTTGCTGGGAAACGCTACTTCTCATGATGCGGATGTGTCCCGAGTGCTGAATTAAAGTGACTCTTTTCGCAAGACCATTCCGGCTTAATACACTTGATTCCGGCTAAATAAAAGAACGCAGCAATGCGGAGAGCAATGGAGCGTGCTTATCTATTAACGTAGTTGTTCGCTGATCGATTGTGCAATACCATTTGTACAATTATTTATATCTAAAAATATATGCGTTAATTTATTTTCATAAAAACACTTGAAAAAAGAAATATCTTTCATGAAGCGGTAAGAAAATCTTCCAATGCAGTGCACATTTTTTGAGAAATTTATTGTCCTTGCTGTACATTTTGTTCACTCATTCCGGTAAGTTGCCCATTGGGTTTTGTTTTGAAACTTTTGCAATTAGAACAAAAAAAGCTTGGAAAAGTGCAAGTAATAAAGTTTGTTTGTCCTTAGGGTTACGAATCAGGCGGGACAGGAACATGTGAACTTACGTGTTTCTGTCCACTTACCGCGGTTCTTAGTATGCCATAACAAGGTTTGACTAAGACAATCGCAGGATTTATGCTGATATCGTTCTCCTAAAAGAGGTCTCAGCGACTTATTATTTGCAGATTTGTGTACAAAGGATTGCTCTGGTTTTCTAACGGGACTCGTTCGAAATATCACGTGCACAAGGAGAACATGCCTCATATATATGCAGCCATAATATTCCAATGCGTTGGCACGAGTACACTTTTTCATCCTATGAAATGTTCCCTGGTTTTCGTTCATAAACTCCTGCTATGCGTTTACATGAAATAATCCTTGAACAGAGAATGTCCCTGTAGCAAACGTTTCGAGAAGTTGCAGCAAGTGCTGCATTGACGAAGACAAGTCCACTTTTCGAAACATTCGATCCAGCGTAAAACCTTGTTCAAGGGTTTTTATTTTCTTTTGTCTCATCAAATCTCCATCTTGCTCTGGACTTCTGTCTTGATTAGAGTTACATATTTAGTGCTTGACAGACTCACTGGCAACCTTCTCATTAAGCTGTTGTCACAAGTATATCCTTGAATATTTCTATAATAGCTTTTGCTACGTAAATGCCAGGTATCTGCATACAGTACAGATAAGTTTACGAACCACCTGATGCAGACAATAATGATTCTCCAGTGGCAATGAAGAAAATTATCGCATTTGTTGAATGACACATGTTTAATAAACTAATATTTGATGAATTATGTCCTTCTTTCGCTGAGTATGACACAGTGGAATTCAGAAAATGGGCGTACGGAAGTTTGGAAGAAGTCTCAGAAAGGTTACAATTCGTGATATTCGGTCGGTTGCTTACAGGGTTCAACATCCCAAACCAAATCAGGCTATGGGAGACTCCCTAGTCAAGATTCACGGGTAATGTCGACCAGCTGGGATTTTTAACGTGTACCTGGGCTTCCTGAAGCGCACATTACGTCATGCATAATGCTTCTATTGCACTACGCGAGCAGAGGCAACAGCCTGCAGCGCATAGGTCAGTCTCGATAACTGGGTACTGATGGTGTCTTCAATTTTCGATCGCGAACCACTGTGGCAACGCAGCGGCTATTGCGTGGCGATGCTAAGCTCCAGGATGCGGCATTTTAACAGACATGCCGGCTCCATGTCGATGAAGAAGAAACAGAAGAAGTCCGCGCACTTATACTCAGCTGCATGGTACATATACCCAGCTGGTCGAAATCAGTGTAGACTCTCCCGCAACTGGCTTCGTAATATATTTAGGAGCGAAGCTCCTTAGGCTGGCACCGCGTCGTTGCCGTCGCCGTTGAAGCTCCCTGGTATGGTGCCAGCTGTAGCGTCTCCCCTTCACGCGGGAGGATAAATGAGCTTTATGAGTGCCGGAACGCGGAACCTAACTCGGCGCACACCGTGTTAGGCCACTCGGTGTGCGCAGAAAGAAACCTCGGTGAGCGATGACGTCACCGTGCGTCGCCTAGCAACGCGTTGGAGAAAGGAAAGGAGGAGGAGAGAATAGAATGAGAGATTAGGACGAGAAGAAAAAATAAAATGAAATAAACTTTTTGGTGAGGCGGGATTCCAATCCGGGTACTAACGGTCCGAAGGCGAGCGTTGTAACCCCTCGGAGATCGAGAAACGCATGCGGAATAAGCATTTATGAAAACGCTGTGATTTCGCTGCTATGTCGAAGAACAAGACAACCATAAAAAGAAAAAGAGAAAGAGACAGAGAGAGAAAGAGAGGACGAGAAAGAAATAGACTAAGAAAGAAACGAAGAGATAGAACGAAAGAGAAAGAGAGAGAAATAAAGCATATCAGAGCCATGTGCAGCATGGTATAGCAAGGGGGTCCGAAAGGAAAGAGCGGGTGAGTTGGAGTGGTGAGAAGGTAGGATGGGAATACTACCAGCTCCGTTGTTTCCGCACTCTTCCCACAAAAAGTTCGTAGATGCCCCAATTTTCATAGTTGATGAGAAAGAGCACACTCACGTCACACCAACAGGATTCACGCATTACTACGCGACACAACAACGTAAAGGAAAGGTCCCTTTTTTCTATAAATATATTTCACAAGAGCTGAAATTCTGAGGATGTGGCAAAAAAATCAAAGCATTGTTCCGGTTATTTTCCGAGTCTTTTTAATGTAAAAATGATTTTACATTCATGAACAAAAAAAAATTCAGAAAACGACTGTACTGCTCAATCCCAGAATTCCATTATAGCAGGCTTCTTAGCAAACTGTAAGTTTGTGCACGTACAGCAAGAAACCTGATTCCCGTAAAAAAAAATACGGAAGGGCCTATATTTCTTACGACGGATGTGCAGCCTCATTAACGATTCGGAAGAACTCTGACCCCTTCGCTTCCTTCTGTATACCTAGCCCTCAGGCGGAACTTCTGCGACAGATTGCCTCTTGATATTTTTAATTTTTTTTCTGTACTTTCGTCAGAGCAAGTAAGCAATTCAAGGGTTCGCGCTCTGCGGATATATCGTTCAAGAAACAATATTCATTTCATTTGGGGAAACAGTATATTTAATTGCTGCATTCATGACTGTAATTTACTATGCCGTTGTTATTCACCTGTTTCTTTGCAGCGCAGAATCTCTCAGTTGAGTCGCATTTTTGTGAGTTTGAAAAACATGCATCCTTTGTTGTATTGATTTGTGTCTATTAGCGCAAAATTTGATATTTTCAGTTATTAAACGTCATATTTTTGAGATGTTTATCATATCTTTTAAAAAGACAAGCGAAGCTTTCTGAGTTTTGTGCTTGTGTTATTAGCTCCTTGCCAGGCCACTTCAGGTTTTTCACTCGAATTAATCTCTTCCTTTTTCTATTTAGTTGTTTGTTTACACCCTCGAGAAATTTTAATCTCTAGGGCTCCGAAGTAACCATACTCGACATTCACTAATCTCAAAGCAATGTCGAGTGCACTGCGTGCAAGTCCAGGCATATACGTGTAAGTTATGCATGAGCTTAGTGGGATTTGCAATGCCTTCCCGAAATTAGGGCTTCTTAAGCAGGGCGTTTCTGAAAAACCTGCAGACCAGGAGTTCTTCTCACAGTTACACTATAACAAAAGTGGACAGTTTAAACTTTGGGTAAGAGGGACCTTTGTGCTTCAAGAAAAATTTGCAAATGAAAGTGCAGCGTGGAAAGATAAGCACGAAAAAATCCTCTTTATGGAAACAATGGCGGCACAAGCGTGTCAACGTCGGACGTTCGACGAACTGGTTGGACAAGCCGGAACCACAAACAGGAAAGGCGTACTTGTGAAATCTTACATTCAACAAGAATTGCGCCATGTATACAAAGTGATGGTTACATCCGAGCTGTTCTCGCCAGTGGTTGTGTATCAAGCACGCAGCCACTAGTGAAATACATAAACATAATGGAAAGAGGACGTTTTCCCAATACATCTGCCGAAACAAACAAAGAAACACAGGACTGATGAAAGTAGAGAACAAATCAGTATACACGGTCTGTTTAAACGAGAAAAAAGACTCGAACTTGTTCGATTGGTTTTTAAGCCTACCGCTACTCCGTGCAGAGCGCACGAACAGCTCTCACCGTCCCGAACCGGCACGCGCTCTCTTCGTCCTCTTCTACATCATCTGATTCACTTCCAGAAAAGGTGCTCTGATTTGTCCGGCGCGGGATGCAATAACTCGGATGGCCGAGAGAACGGGTACAAAGAGGGAGAAAGAAATAGATACAAAGAAAGAGAAACACAAAATTAGCGGCGAAGAAGATTTTTCGGCAAGGCGGAATTCAAGCCCGTGTACTAACGATCCGAAGGCCAGCGTCGTCACCACTCGGCACGGTAGCAGAGCCTAACATAGCATTTTATAGTACAGCAAGGGGGGTCAAAAAGTAAAGGCAGGGTGAGAAGGAGCGAAAGAGAGGAGAGAGGGAGTAAAGCCTAACATAGAAAGTAACTTGAAAAGTTGGGCGAGTTGTTGATGATTGTGAACCAAGCGCAACATCGAGACGAGGACGATAAAAAAGACACGCAAGGCGCTGATTAGAACTACTTTATCTTCTTCAGAAACGCGCGTATATACGCAGCAAAGAAGAAGCAAACAGCACAGAAACAGCAACGAGAAAGAAATGAAAAAAGAAATTCAAGCAAACATGGTATAATCAGTGAAAAATGAAGCTTAGCCATTAACCTGTTATCGCCGCGTGCTCTGCTGAGATAGTTTAAATCTTTCTTGGTGAGTGCTATCGATGTCACGCTTACAAACCCTTGCCATCTACTGTCACGCATGAACCTGTGAGTCCCAGCTTGATGAGTGCCGCATAATTGGGAAAAGTTCAGACGCCCTTACCCGGGAGATTATCTAGGCAGCAAGCGTTGAGCGCTGGCGTGAGCAGTGCAAAAGTGCTGCATCGATAGCCCTCACCAGGGAAGTGTTCAACTATCTCGACAGAGCACATGACGATAACGGTTGATGGCTAAGCTTCATCTCTCGCTGATTTTTCGTGTTTTTTTTGTGTTTACTTTTTTGGCCTTTCCTTTTGTTTTGTATTGTTTGCGGTCTGTTTTCTTCTCTTTGCCGCGTGTATATGCGCATTTCTGAAGAAAACAAACTAGTTGTAAGTCAGCGCCAGAAAGAGATAGAAAGAGCGAGAAAGAGAAAGAAATAGAAATAAAGAGATAAAAATGACATAGGAAAAACACAGAGAAGGAAGAAAAAGATAAAAAAAGATAGAAAGAAAGTAAAAAAAAAAGTGAAACAAGGAAGGCCACCCTAGCACCGCACTTCGTTCTGGCTTGGCAGCCCTAGTGCGAAACTACCTAAATTAATGCTTTACTTTTCTAGAAACCGTGAGCATACTGCCACTTAAGTGCATTGCGCAAACGTATTGCATGGAAAAAAAATTGCGAGGCCACAACTTTGATTGTGCTTTTAAAAAACAGCCCTACATTCGGAAAACTTTTTTGGCCATCTTTTAAGCTTGAAGTTTTACATTTCCCTGGAATGATTTTCGAGATTATACATATCCCACACAAGACACAAAGCAATGTATTTCAACATGTTTACATGGAACAACTTTTCAAGGGAAAAAGAAGTCAGCTTCACACTGGATGGTGCAAATCCTGGAACGAATTGTCAAGTTGGGCGGCCTTTGTTTCTCTTTATTTTTCTCTATCTTTCATCATCTCTTTATTTTTGCTGCTCTCTCTATGTGATTACGTTTTCTTTGTCTGTGCTTATTTCTATTTCTTTCTTTTTATATCAAGATTTCTTTATATTATTCACTCCGATCTTTCTATCTCCTTCTCTCTGTCACTGTTTATATCTGTCTATATATTTCTGCTGCTTCTTTGAGTCTCCCCGTTTTCTGTCCTTCATTTTCTGTTTTTCTTGCTTTTGTTTCTGTCTATTTCTCTCTTTCTTTCGATGCTATGCTTTGCTCGTGTCCTCCTTCTTTCCCTCCACTTCACCCTCACATCACTCTTCCTCAGCCTTACTTTCATTTACCAACCTTCCTGTTATACTATATATTCAAGGCTATGTTAAGCTCAGCTAGCGTGCCTGTATAACCGAGTGGTTGCAGTGTTCGCCTTCGGATCGCGGGTACGCCGGTTTGAATCCCGCCTCTTAAAAACTTTTTGTCAAGAATTTTTACCATTCATTTCATTTTATTTATTTATTTATTTCTTCATCTCTCTCTCTCTCTGTACTACTTCTGTCTCCCATCCGTTACTCGATCGCACTACAAATGGGCGCGGGTGTTTTGGGAGTGAAGCAGAGCATGACGAAGAGGAGGAAAAGGAAGAAGATAGCCCGTGTCGGTTCATCGGGATGATAGTTTTTTGTTCGCGGATTACAAAGGACGGCTGGAATGAGCAGCTCCTCTGTTAAATAGCATATTTGCAATGGTGTTCCACCGAACAGAACCACTTAATTGTGGCAACGGTTCTACAACGACGTGTTGGGGCAGAACATTACATTGTATGCAACGCACTAAAATGTGGTATTTTGACTTGCGAATGACAGCTCGCTGTCAAATATTTGTTTCGGGGGGGGATTTATGCAAAATTAGGACTTCGTCTAATTTCTGGCACAACAGCTTAATTTACTTCAACATAGAATTCGACAAGAATCTGTGCAAAAAGCTTTATTTTAAGATATTCTCATACAGTATTCCTGGCATGTTACATTTGCGCAGTAAATTAGTAAAAATGTTCCATATTAGAGACCAATCTGTTCACGATAAGTGGTGGACCGTCACTGTTAAACTTTCGCGTATTATAAACTGCATTATTTATAAGCTTAAACGCTTTGTAAAGTCATTTATAATATATATAAATAAACAGAAGGATGCTTTTATCCAGTTCGTTGCATCGCAACTTAGCAATGACACGCCTGCAATTCCCCCCTTTCAGAGAGGCTTATCTCTTGAATGGTGAGCGTGCGTGAAGATTAATTGATGGCGCTACCGTGGATGGCCCCTATTAAACTACGTACTTTCCGCGCGCACAGCATGCAGACAGCCTCAGATTGAAAGTGATGTGGGAATTACCCTGGGACTAATTAGGATGCGCGCATCGCCAAGCTTTTATTTATTTTTCGTCTTTCTCTTCTAGACTGTCGCACACTAATTTAGCATGAGGTTACTCGCACTTTACAAAGTGATTTATGCCCTGGGGTAAAAGTACGCGCAATGCTTTTACATTAAAGTAATACTATTCTTTATGCGCTCAGTTATGCATAATTCAACAGCGTTGTAATGTATACACGCAGCAGTGAAAGCTGACAAGTGGGAACCGTGTGGTCTGATGCTACGTATTGCTGCAGTAAATGTTTTTTTTTATGTTATAATCTAATATCTAATGCTTACCATCATACGTCTAAAGTAGACATATTTGCTTCATGTGCATGCCTTAAACTCTCACACTCTGATTTAGCATGTCTTTCGTGCCAACAGGGGAGTGCGTTCACGCATGACTGCGCGTGGTTTCTTGGAATTTCGTAGTGTTAACTTTTAGCGATTGTCCTACTCTCAGGTCAAATAAAGGAACAGGACGAAAGATTTGCAGCACTTTTATTCTTCTCGCTCTGCTACGATAAACTTATGACATGTATACTGGAGTTGCACATTTAAATCAAAATGTGCGGCAATACTTCCAGAACTAACGCGGCCTGACCGAATATTAGGTCCAAAATTATATATATCGCCATTTTAACGCGATAGCGTTAAAGAGCTCGTTTCGCAGAAATTCCGGCGTCGGCGTCAGCGTCGTTGGTTGTGAGCGAAAAATCATCATCTTGTCCGGGACCGAAAAATCATCATCTTGTCCGTGACCGAAAAATCGAGAAAGATGCAAATAAAATAAATAATAAAAATTTTCGGGTCCGAGTGAGGATCGAACCCGGGTCGTCTGCGTGGCAAGCAGGTGTTCTACCACACAGCCATGCCTCTGCTTGGATATACTGTGAAAATAACTTCCTCTGCTTGGAAATGCAGTGAAAATAACTTCCATGCTTCGCAAACGCAAGCGTCCTTTATATAGGCGTCGCAATATAACATGTAATATCCCAGGAATATTGCGTGGTACAAGCGTAAATTGCCATCGGGCGTCAGAATATGTGACTATCATAACGATTCCATAGTTTAAAGCCAGCCACCCATTAAAAACGGCACACACCTTACTGCGCGTATTCCCTTAACACCACGTAGTGGGTGCATAGCAAGTTCGAAAACATTTCCCGCATTTGCCGCGCATAATTTCTCCTGGTTTGAACCATACTACGCATTACATAGTATGCACTAAGTGAAAGTACGCAGTAGGGACGGGATATCGCTATCTCGTTCAACTCTTAAAGGCGAAGCTTAAGGGTCCCCCCAATTTTTTATTACTATGCTCCACAAAAATGAGAACAAACGAGTGAGCATTATTGTGCACAAATTTAGTATATTTTCGCGTTCTAAGTGGAAGCGCATAATAACGCAGTTTCTTGGTTTTGTATATAAATGCGGTCCTAATACCTGGATGTTCAAACACGATACCCTGTCCCAAGTGCTCATGCACTTGAGACATAGTTGAACGAGACCCTGTCTCAAGTGCATGAGTACTTGAGACAGGGTTGTCTCTACATGCCCCTCGGGAGTCAGCCAAAGGCGTTTGGTAGATACTTATTCTGAAATAAATAACGCATCTTGAAGGGTTAAGAATCTATTTGCGAGGAACGAAAAATGGGGGGATCTAGCTCTGCTGGCTGAGAATATATCACGTCTAGTTTTCTTAACTTTCACTTCGCGCGAGAAGAGTGAAATGGATAGCTAGACAACAAGCATTCGGTGGAAGAATTGGCGAGTGACTGCATCTAAGTACTGTGTTATTTTCCTCCGCGTTTGAGCACATGGTGCATTTGACTTCCTGAATAATCTCGCCATTTCGCCATAGACCTAATGAGGTGTTACTTGGTGATAGAAAACTTCTTCCCCACCAAGGCATCGAGAAAGAACTTGGGACAGCGTGAATACCGGGTGTTAGTGGTACATAAGGTAACGACTGTGTAGATAAGGCCTGTCGATCTGCACAGGACGGTGCCCACTGTACACCTACCGTTTTTTAAGACTGACGCAGCTACAAGGCTTCGCTCGCTGGCACCTGAACTAACACTTGCATCGTGGAACTCGGCTGAATTGACCGACACTCAT
>JALIZH010010646.1:0-12648 GCA_030522465.1 Rhipicephalus appendiculatus | reverse complement strand
AATTGACCGACACTCATCCAAAGAGACTGGAATCCTAATCTCCAGCTTAGTGGTTATCTCGAGTTAAGGAGACGATTATGTGCCCCTGTGTTTGGCTTGGCCTTCACGAATGCCTACTCATCTTGGATTGGAATGGCCAACAACTCTCCCTGCAATAACTACATCTACAAAGAAACGATCGCCCATCGGCTGCGTGAGTGTCCACGTTTCGGTGCGCCACGACAATACGATGCAACTGTCCAATAGGTTAGGTAGCCTGATAATCTCCCTTTGTCGGAACAAAGGGTTCTTGGATACAGACCGAGTCTGTCCTGAGCACAAAGGGCGTTGAAAGCAATAAATTCGTATCTTGCAGAAAACTGGTCTTAGAGACAGACAGTGTGGTATTCTCGTTTCTTTTTTTTCCTTTTTTCTTTTTCTACCTCTGCTTTTTTTTTGTAACATCTTTTTTTATCATCTTTTACCCCTTGACCCATTTGCCCAGCGCAGGGTAGCCAGCTGGTCTAAAAACTGGCTAATGCCCCTGTCATTTCATTTGTGTCTTCCTTCCTTCCTATCCTTGACGATTATGCTGCACGTTAGTAATTAACCTTAGCATAAAATGATATCAGAACCTAATCAGTCGGCACAATATACGCTGTCGTTATGTTCACTCCAGGCCTCCAGATATTATTCTTACGGCAAGATTCTAAATTGATGTCTCCTCTCTTTTGACACTCTCCTTTGTATATATATATATATATATATATATATATATATATATATATATATATATATATATATATATATATATATATATATATATATATATATATATATATATGTGTGTGTGTGTGTGTGTGTGTGTGTGTGTGTGTGTGTGTGTGTGTGTGTGCGCGCGCGCGCCGCTACCTGCGAATTTTAAAGCAAGAAAAGTGCCTCTATTTCATAACTAGCGCAATGGTATCGTGTTCTTAAACATAACCAACAGGAAACAACGGTGCCTTTTATTTGACTTTGTAAACTGTTGTGGTTCTTTTACCGCTGAGGATGATTATCGCAATAGACTTTTTAAAGCCATTCGCCGTTTTCTGTATCTTTTTTAAAAACATCTCAGTTTTATGCTTCGCTTGCACAGATGTGCCTATCTGGGCTCGCGGCATATGTAAGTTACTTCCCTGTGTTCATAAACTAAAAAAAAAAGAAACGCCGTGATTTCGCGGTTCTGTGCGCTCAGGATTTCCCTCAACGACTTGGAAGCAAGGCCAAGAAAACATGGTTCAGCTATGGCCGTTCCTAAAAGAACTCATAACATTGGACAAACTTATATCGAGAGTTGAGTGTAAAACTTTCGAGCAAGAGGCAAAATCAAAAGTGAAAAATCTGGAAGTGCTTTCTAGGCGCAATATCTGTACATCGTTTTCTGTACATCTTTGTGCGTCTTCATTTTTTAACTATGGGTTCTTTGTCTGCGTGCGAAAGCGGCCTCTTTTTAAGTCAGAGTAATCAGTTTTCACGTGGATGCTAGAGAAAGTATAGGCACTGCCACTGCATGAAACCATAGCACTAGCACGAAACATATATTGAAGGCTTTGCCTCTTAACTCCACAATTTAGTTTGGAGCCTACAAGAGTTCATTTTCTAGAGGAATTGCACTCAATAAGAGCTTGGGCGGCGCCACATGGCATTACATTCAGGACATACATAAGGTAGCTATTGAATTGCAATCTTGCTTCTTCGCGAAAGCTCGCAGAGATCCTGGCAAATGGCTAAGCTTCAAAGCCCGACTATTGTCCAATAAACTGAGACTACCGAATTTCCGGTTTGCGAATACGTGAGGATCATGTCTATGGAAGAAATGACCAATCTACACAATGTCTTGCATAAGAGCTCGTTTAGAGCAGCAGTAAAAAAAATGGTGATATAGAACACAATTTCTGGAGACAGCTAATTACACTATAGCCCACCGCGTTTGTAAAGGTGCAATAGCACACAGATTAACTCTCGCACTGCTTCGGCCAATCCATCTATACGGAGATATCATCTTTGCACCCACAAACCGCAACAGAAACAAGCTGACAGTAAATTCTGAATAAATGCATACAGTCATCAATGCATTCAAAGCAAAATTTATGTGATGAGTCTATGCAAGTGCACACGATAGCATTCCTAAGCATGGAATAGGATAACTCCTAAGCGCAGATTGCGGGTAGAGATGGGTGGTGCGCTTAACAAAGATAAGCACTCATAGAATAACTCCAATACCTCAAAAAAGTATTCCCTCAGTGATGTTCCCACGGTGCCGAAATTTGCCGTGGTAATCAAGCGTAAACACGTCGATAAACGGTACTCTTTGCCACACTGCTAAACGAGGAGGCGCGAGCCACACAACATGTCGCGGAAGTACAGGGTACGCACGAAAGCCTTAATATCAAATGTATTTGCAAATGTAGCATTGATGACATGTTCAGCTATTGGGTTCCACTGTGAGGCGACAATCACAGTAATTCTTAGGTTCTCCATCTGGTATGAAATAAGTGAATTACAGAACACAATTTGAACTAAACGCTATATGAGCAGAAAACAACACATAGCTTTCAACTATCTGCATAGCTGAAGCTAGCATGTGAGGCTTTGCTATACAAGCGCTATCGTACTATTATTTTTATGACATCTTGCATGCTTACTGAAAATATGACGTGCCCACTGCAATCACATACCTTTCACAGCATTTTGTTCACGTTATTAGGCAGACAGAAGAGCGTCCCTTTAGCATCGGCTATATAGCATCCCAGGCCTAATTACACTACAGGTATGAGAATCGTGACCTAGCTGGTCAGGCTGCCAGTCGATATAAAGCTTTTCACCTCATACAGTTCAATACCAGGCTAAATTCATCTTCAGTTAGTTAATTTCGGTGACCCGTAAAAACAAGAATCCTTGGCTTCCAGTTGCTCTCCCAAACATCGACAATTTCATCCCTTTGTGTTACCTCCGGGCAGCTGCAGTACGCATACTTCGAAACTCCGTAGTAATGACACCCTTAGACAAGTCAAACTTACCCGCCATATCCTACCAAAATGCCAATTTTAAAAGCCGCTAACAATGCTCCCTCATATACCGTCTGATAATGCGCACAAGTACGTACTCCGACGTCCAAAGTCACTAGATCCTTCCCTGTCAGGAATGCATCATTAGGCACGCTAATAGGGCACATTGCGCTGGTCAGCCAAAACGAAAAATTCAAATCTTCCATCCCTTCAATGACAAAGCGCCTTGGGCTAGACGTTCGCTAATTAGGATATCGGAGCCGCCAGGTCCTTTGCCAAGATATCCCTGCAATCTCTACTTACTCAGATGCCAGATACCGAGAGAATAATTGTATACGCAAGTGCAAAAATGAAGGGGTGTAAGTCATTCGGTGAATCAATCCTGTGCTTTGTCCGCACACCAAACAGTGTCACGTTAACGTTGACCTAAGCGTTGCCTGCCGAGCAGTAATAAATAGCAATTACGGTATAACAAGAAAGTAGATGAAGTATGATGTTATATTGATTCTGAGGCAAGCAGTAGAACTGTGCAAGTATCCTAAACAAAACTTTCTGAAACATTCTGTCGTTCTGAAGTCATAGGCATTAACATGTCTCTCTACGAGTGAAATTTACTTTCCGGCCATATTGAAAGCACCAAAGCCGCCAATAGACTAGAGCACTTCTACAGCTTTCTTTGCGCAGTAAGCTCAGCACTTCCAGAGGTGCCCTTAATATAAAATAAACCTTTATAGAGTTTTGTGAGTATTGGGTAACATTATTTAACGACATTCCTGAGTCACTTTGAATCATTTGATGCAGAAGTCGATACTAATAGGGGCGTTGCACAGTTGGCTTCTCTGACATAAAAAGTTAGTTTGAAAAAGAAGCGTTAGCGTTGTTCTTTTAAAACATTCTACGCAAGCTAAAGCGAGAAAGCTCAGGTACAAAAGCTGTGTTTTTTGAAACCCAATACAACGTTAAATTTTTCTTTTAAATGCGAAGCATTTCTTTGCGTACTGCAGTCACTTTCAGTGTGTCTGTCTAGCTATTTATGTAGCCCCCCCACGTCTGGGTGTTTTCGTGATTACCCCCCTTAAGTTGGGGTAAACCAAAGTTAGTATAGCAGAGTAAAATAGTTTGACAAATATGGCTCGCTCGTCATGACATGAATAATCTGGCAATCCCGTAGCGTACGTCATCAAACCCTTTCCGCCAGACACGTGTGGCACATACCCGTATACCATGGGCGGGTATGTGCCACATGTACATGGGAATGTGCCGCAGGTGATTCACAGTAGATTGATAGGCGGGAGGCTCCTCCCCGACGTGCTGTGCTCGACATTGGCAATTTTAACGCGAGAGCGTTAAGAAAAAACTAACATTGGCAGCGTTGACCCGAAGAATGCAAAGAATAAATGTCAGGGTCCCAGCAGGAATCGAACCCCAGCTCATTCTGCGCGGCGATCAAGTATTCTTGCACAGAGCCTCGCCAGGTCTCCGAAATGTTTTTCAAATAGACCCTAATGTTCGTGAAACGTCAATTGTGGTTGGACTGCTGGCTATCCAATTTTATAAACATTACATATGTACTCCTATGATACAGCGATCTTGTCGGGTTAACGTCAATTGTAGTTAAGCGCCATCCACTGAAGTTAATTTATGTAGCAGTGTCCAGGGCTACCATCCTTCGCTACCACAAGCACTACATATCAGCTTACCGCTTCCTGGCGTTGCCAATACCCATGTTGTTGTTGGCATCGTTAGGCAACTACAAACAACTCGTCATATAAAACATATGCGACTGTTCAACAAGTCTGTGCGTACACCAATTGTACATATCTTTAGCGTCATTTCGGAACGTTTCGTTCAATAAAAAAATTTACAAGACAGTCATCTTCCCTCCGCATGCTTCGCATAACATCGATTCCCAAGGTACGTGGGATGGGCCAAATTTTTTTTGAAGGGGGGGGGGAGGGGGGAACGTTCATTTCCTTACGGCACGGTTGAAAGTGATGACCACTGGGCCAGATGAGGCTATCGCGTTCTGCTCGTGAAGGCGAAGCTTAAGCATCCTTCAAGCTTTTGCTTTATTTATCTGGTTTTATTGACTATTCGTGATGTATTTGTCATATTGCTCTGAAAGCTAGAAAACGTTTCTACGGGCTGATTCTGCGAGAGACGGAGCAAGCATCATATATTGTTTTGTATGTTTTTTGAAATATTATGTAGGCATATTCAAAGTATTGTAAAGGCCCAGAACCGATAATCTCAGTCACTCTTTAAAAAAAAAGCGCAATCTCAGCACGCCCCCCCCCTCCCCCCCACACCCCGTAAAATTATCTGAAGGTGGAGGCATGGGCGTTCCGTTATCGCTTACCCCAATATTTTCCAATTTCATGACGGAGTTCAATGCGAACTATATATTGGCGTAGTGTTGAAATTTTTTTCTGGTGGATTTTACTAGGCATCACTGCAAATGGCATCCGTCCTTTTTTTTATGCACTCTACAAAATAAAATATAACGTGAAAAATAGCAACCATGGCCAAATAAATAAAAGTTCTAATATGGCTGCACCATCGCGCGTTTCCTATTTCACACAGAACTTTTTGAAAAGGTATCCAATATAAAACAAATTATCTGCAACATCACTGCGAAATATTGTCTTCCAACAGGCACTGTGGAACGAGGAAAAAATAGTTAGGTTTTGAAAAAAAGAAACTCATCTTCAAATGTGAAATAAAACGAACTCCAGTTCCGATTTTAACGGCGATTTTGGATCGAACATAGCTTGTCACTCAAAACACGGTTTTTATTCTCCTGTGTTTTATGTCGATGTGAGCGTAACTTGCTTCCTTGTTTGTAGGCTGCTTGTTACGTAGTTAATGTTCTCGCCTCTCGTTTATCCTTTTTATTTTTGTTTTCTTTCTTTCTCTCTCTCTCTGTTTCTTTCCCCCCTTCCTCTCACTGAGCCGTAAAGCAGCAGCAAAATTTTAATTTCCGTGCTGCGCAATCTTCTTCCAGGTAACGTGAACAAACGATAAATTTTAATCGACACTATAACCAATCCAACGTCAGTGAATTGAAGACGAACAGACGTCGGTGCAAAGCCGTAAAAGATGGCCGGAATATCCAAGGCCATGGATAGCGGAAACTGCAGACGTTGAATTCGGCACCGGCACGTGCATGTTCACTTGGAATCCGTTGGAACAAACCCACACACAGAAAATGACGATGGGGGCGCTAAGAGCTGCCTTTCACACGTTCGACTAGACCTTGAGGTGACAACTCCATTCGCGCAGTACATTTGTCCCACCGTGTTAGCGTCCAGGAAGTGCCAAACATAGCGGCTTCCATTCGACGTGGACTGTCGTCTTATTGTGTGAACATGTGCCACTAGGCTTAAGCAGTCGTTGCTGTAAGCACCGAAGCTTGCAGTATCTGACAGCTGACCTATTTATATATATCTAGACCTCCAAATTATAGTTGTTGCTGCGAGAGACGCAGGTTTCGGAATTGCTTCGTGTTGTCTATCTGTGTCTCGTGTTGCCTTGCGGTTACCTTTGCTAACCAAAAATTACCAGCTAGCCTGTACCAACACTCTTCTAAGTACCGAATTGCCCTCAACTGTGGAAGAGAGGGGGGGAGGGGGGGGGGGACTCAGCTGGTTAAGGTGTGGACACTGAGATAGCCTTATTGCATAAACCTGTCAATGTTGCAGTGAAATCGCAGAAATGTATTTACGACTGGTTAAATCAAGCACTATATTTCAACATCCATACGAAGAGGACCTCTTAATTGATGCTCCTAACACTAGTAAGAACCACGAAAAAAAAAGGGAGGGGGGGGGGGAATTGTGTCCTTAGCTCCCTATAACTAACACCTCTGTGGTTGCTCAAAATAAAACCTCAAGTGTGTGAGCTCAGATAAACACCTACCGGTTTACTAGTTTAAATATCGTCGTTTTAGGTATTGCAAATTATCTTTTGAATTTTCTGACGTCATTTTCAAACTCGCTTGCAAGGTCTTGTGAGGTAAAACGCACCAGTACATAGACCGACTGCACACTAGAAGGCTTTCCAGACCCATAGCCATTGTTCAAGAGGAACCGTAAATGAATTTGTTGTCTTTTTGAATCGAGTTTGGCAGCTAACTTAGCTAACATTCTTAATCGCGGGCCAGAAACAGCCAAACAGAGTGGTGTTGTGGTTTAAAAGCAGAAGGGAGAGAGAGAGAGGAAACGACTTACTGAAAGTCCAGGCCATTCCGCGGGGGTATTCATTAACGACATACGTAGTGGCGCGGTCTCATATTTCCGCGTGTCATCTTTGCTCGTTGGGGTAAGTACTCGGCGCTCCCAGAGCTGGCCATATTTACTGAGCTCGGTGTCTACGCCCACTCTAACTGCGCTACCTACGAGAAGAGTTCAAAGTTGGGTGAGTTTGTATGCGATCATCTTCCAATAAACTGCCAGTAGGACAGGACATAAAGAACGAAAGAAGAGACATACGAGCGAAGATTTTCTCTTGTTTATTTCTTCGTGTTCAGTCCTTCTGCGCAGTTTGTGAGATGTTCAAACAGCTCTGTCCGCTTTATCAGTAGCAAAAAAAAAATCACAAATGATTGCGGTAAGGGCTTCATGCAAATGCTGAGCTCAGCACCGTGTTGGGGCAACGCCAAGTGCATTTGAGGTTTTGGCTATCCGCAGACGTAGCAATTCAACATTCGTTACAAAAATGCCACGAAAAATTGCCAGTGCTGGAGTGCTACGCACACCACTCCGTGCATTTGCAGGTGTCACGAACGAAGCGAAACGCAGTCAGCCCTTTAAGATCAGCGAAGCCAGCTGCAGTGCACGTGCCAGCCCTGCATACGCACGAGCTCCGACCCAGGGGACTGCGCGCGTGACGGTGGGAGAAATGCGAAGTTAGACACCAGCGGATCGTGATAACGACAGACTCCGCGTTCACTCTCTTTCGTCCTCATTTGCTCTATCGGTTACCCCGACGCCAGCCAGCATCGAAGACGCCACTCAAAGTAGGAACGGGCGCCGAAGAGCTCCGCTCTAATTAGAGTGACGCTTGCCTGGAACAGCACCCGAAATGTACTAGCACCCGTGAACAACAGGCGACTGGCTTGGTAGAGCATTGGACGCGTTATTCTAAGGTTGTGGGTTGAGATCCCATCGACAGAAAAGGTAATTTTTCGTACACTTTAATCAATTTCAATTTACGTCGTTGTTACTACACTACAGCTACGAACAGCAGTTAATCGTTCCCATGCCTTCCCTGGCCAAACTGTCCGTTGGAGTCATTTGGCTTTGTCGAACCAAAAAAGAAAAAAAAACGAACCCCTCGGGAAGAATTCTCCCGTTTCGTCTTACGACTGGGAGGTAGACATCTTGACAGAGTTGGCTGTCTGGCTGCGTTTGGTAGCTGCCAGTGGACTGCGAGATATCTCCGACCGAAACTGTACAATCTCATGGACCTGACGTTTGGGAGCCATCTCGGCTCTTCTTCATGGGGTGTCTCCTTACCGGTTGTCCACGAGCGGCGAGACGTGAGGAGAGGAGAGGCTTGCGCTGAAGTGAGGAGGCATACGTCTGCATAACGATGCCTCCCCATACGAGAAGGTATTAACGAAAATGTAATTCGCAGTTCGTTTAAATAATTTGAGACGGTTCTTGTTCATTTTGTAGCCGGCAGGCGAACATATGGCTGCCCTGTAAACGAAAAAATCACGCCATATCCACGAAGTGAATGATGATGAGTGGGCGAAGCTCCGGAGGTAATCTGGTAAACCGTCAATCCCCGTAAATTTTGCCCACTCGATCATCATACAAAACCTGACACACAAACGCGGGGGGTGTGGTGTGATTATACATACAGTATATACACAATGTTTTATTATTTACATATTGATAAAGTATATACACAATGTTTTATTATTTACATATGGGGTAGATGATGATTTTGTTCAAGAGCTCTGCGGATCACAAGGAGGGGGTTCCCCTAATTTTGTTTTCCTCATCAGCGTCATCGTCATCATTATCACGTGTAGTGGGTACATTCCACTATACTGGAACGCGCTTATTCTTCATGGTCATCAGGCGTCATCTTCATCTTTATCACGTTGAGTGGGTACATCCCACTATACGTGGCTACCTACTACTACTACTACATACTACAAAGGAGGGACAGACCCACACCCTAAGGAGCTTCGCCCCTAAAAGACACAGCAATAACTTTGGTGCCTCGGAGTTGCTCAAGGTGGTTGGTAAATTGGCCGCACCCTGCCGGCGTGTGAGCTGTGTCAGGCAGCCAGCGCGTTGAACACTCCGGTTAAGCTGGTACCCCTCTGGATGCTTAATTCTTTGAGTTTACATTTCTCAATGGGGAAATTTGTGAAGGTTTGTCAGGTTGGTGCCTGTCCTGTATAAAAAAACGAGTTTCTGTCACCCAAATAGTTCAGTACGACTTGTCTGCCAGGATATATAGCTTTTTTTTTTTTACAACACAAAGTTTCTTTTCCGAGGTGACAGGCATGCCGTTGTTTTAGCTTTGTATCACTGGTGAAAGAGGATGCACTCACTGCAATGTGGCACATCAAAATGAAACTAGTGCTCGCTGGAATGCAGGTTTCTCCACGTACATTACGACGGGAAGTGTATGCTGTACAATTGATTTCTGAAATTTCCGCCGAGAGATGCTCATTCAAAGCGCCACAGGGCAAGAAGGGGTTTTAACAAAATAATGATTCTACATTATGAATATGGAGGTCTTGACGCCTTAACATGCCATTGAGTCTGTGGTCATATAATAGCCACATAAAGAAAATACGCTCCTGCAACCTGAACGATTGTTCTAAAAAAATTATCCGATTTCCTCAATTGTTATTAATAACTTAAGTTCTTGAGGGTAGCGCTAAATTTGGGCATTTTTAACAAATAATAAACAATACATGAATGTTATATGAAGCAAATAATAACCGCTAATTTTTTAAAAGGTAGTCCATCGTCTGGGGTTTAATTTTGTTCAAAGAAAAAGTGTTACACACTGTGTAAACAGAGTGCTAGAAATTTGCTAGAAACCTGCAAATTAAAGTAATAAGTAGAAGGTGGAGCTTAATCTTTACCACTAGTCACGTAGCTTCTATGATATGATAATAATAATAACTGCAGGGGTTTAACGCCCCAAAACCCCGATATGATTATGAGGGACGCAGTAGTGGAGGGCTCCAGAAATTTCCGACAGTCTCGGGTTCTTTAACGTGCATCTAAATCTAAGTACACGGGCCTCAAGCATTCTCGCGTCCATCGTAAATGGGGCCGCCGCGGCTCTGTGATATGAGAATGGCTTTTGAAGTGCTTTAATGGTGTTGATTGCTAATATTCGAGAGTCTGCGCACAAATCTCTCATTAGGCTAAACGCGCAGTACAGAAATAATTTAGCAGAAAAACAGCATTTTGTATACTGAATCCCTTATGAGGTGTCGTCTTTCCGCTGCAGGTCATTATGCCTACAGTATCCTAATTATGCATTATTTGCCTTTGATCCAGGCATATCCAATCGGACTTGGCAGCAACTCTGAGGGCACGCTGATTATACGTGCTGTGAACTCGAACGGGACTGCCGCTCCCGCAGGCCTCTGGCCGAACGTTCAACATGAAATTTATTTGACTGCTGACTGCAGAGTAGGCACGTTTATGTATTTTATTTTAATCTGCGGTCTGGATGAAAGTGCTACTCCCTATCATTCCTTTCCTATTTTTTCAGTAGCTATAAAATCGTGGTAGGTACAAGACGTTTCATTTCGGCAGGTGACGCTACAGAGTTTTCCGTGACCATTAGGAGCTTCTGAGGAGGTCTTGACTGTGTATTTTCAATAAGGATCCTATCCAAGGTACCTGTATTTTTCAAACCAGCGCATACTCCTCTCAACGCCATTTCCTCCTCGCGTCACTCTCTGGCCGCCATTATTGAGCGAGACTCAAGGCGCACCCGGCCCGCATGCGGCGCGAGGAAGCGCTTGCTTCAAATATGAAAATTCTAGCGTCAGATTCACGAAGCTGTTCGTACGCAGTATGAGCAGTAGAAGTAGCTTGTGTTTGCGACACACTGGTGCCGGCAGAAATAACAAATTCCGTTGCGGCACATTACGGGCAGAACAGCTTTCTGGATCTGGGGCGTGACATTTGCTCATTGTAAATTGAGTTTCTTAAGTGTCGCATGCGTCGCTCAAAGCCAGGAAAACAAAAGGCAGAACAAGTTAAACGCAATCATAGGAAGTATTGACTGCTGCCGGTTGGTTTCTCGAAACCGAGGTGTGTCTGTTTATACTGAACTCATTTCGGAATATTGGAAGCTACTTCGAGCTGAAAAATACAGACATCCTCCATCGCGCTTTCTGCAACTTTGCCTACGGAACTACGGCCGAAGTACGCTGCAAAACATTAAACATTTTGCTTCTTGAGCAAAGACAAATGCAAACGGGGACGAAAGCAAGACGGTGTCCTTATACTGAATAGGTTTCCTGTTTATTTACAAGTAAAATGTTTACTTTAAGAGTTTGTTCAGAACTACAATTAAAACAGAAAGCGCGTCACCAAGAAGCAAGCAGCAACTCTGTTATAATGTCTGTGTTATAACGCAGTAAATTATTAACAAAAACACTATGAAATGATGATAAATCAGAAAAAAAAACATACACCAAAAATAGTAAGAGCACTTACACTCGCTAACAAATAAACAATGGTTCCAAGCGAAGAAAATTACAAGTTTAAGGAACAAACATGCGCATAAAATTATAGTTTGCCCAAGGACAGCTTCGCAACATATTGCGTAATAAATTACGCTCATCACTCGGATGCTACGTACCTGCCCCATCACTATTCTTTTATCGTACACATCTCACCACCACCCTCTCTATTTATGCACTTTGGCAGAAGGAACGCCCACAAAGTTAAAACAAAAAAACAAGCCTGACTTTCTCGAAGTAAGTTTCGAACTACTCGCCGGAACTCCATTTCTTGAAATCTATGGACCGTGCCACGGGCTGAGAGAGAAGGCAGAGCTGTTTAAAAATTATTTTCCTTTAACGTTGCAGTACGCTTTCGCAAAATGAAAGGGAAATTGCGATCTCTAAGGATTTCGCTGCATTTAATGTCAGCACTTTCAGGTAACAGTGTCAACTACGAGCGAGCTAGAATAGTCTGGCCTTCATTGGTTATCAAAACGGTGCGAGAAAACGTGGCTGATAACGTCCCAGTTCAGAAAGTTGCCATCTTCCTGCAGCTGATGGGATCCTGCAAAACGTAAAAAGCCCGCGCTCACGTGCGGCGCACACGCCCGCCAGTGTTTCTACGCTCGCCAATGGCGTCGTTTTCCGGAGGAAGGGAAAATGAGGAGTCATAGGGGATTACTGGCCACGAGTCGAGCCTGCTCCTATAGGGGGAGCACAAAAGGGCGGAATGAGGAAGGACGTAGAGGGTAGGGACGAGATTCTCCCTTTCCCTTTTGTACAATGGTTGACCTTACCTTTGAAAAATACAGGGACCTCAAACCTATCTAATAAGTGGTCTCATTCGTCCATTTCTTATCATTCATCTTATTGAATTGCAAGGCCTGGACTAGTGGCATA
>JALIZH010010644.1:0-55533 GCA_030522465.1 Rhipicephalus appendiculatus | reverse complement strand
TGGCAAGCAGGTGTTCTACCACAGAGCCACGCTAATACTGGAAACAGAATCGAAAAAAATTAAACAACACATTATGAATGTCATGTAGTGGAAGGAGTCTCCTTAACGCACGTAATATTGCGTGGCAGAAGCGTAGAATCGTGCCAGGCGTCAAAACATATGAATTGCGCAACGAGAGGGTGTTTTGAAGGCCCACCCATTACAAAGCGCTCAAACATATGTTCGCGTGTTGCCTTACGGACGCGTTGTGGGCCCTTCGCTGATTCGCAAAGGAACAGTTATGGCGTAGTGAGCACCTTACTACTGTACTTGCAGTACACATTCTGTGATAATTTAAAACGGCCAATGATACACGCACAGACGTTCGTTTCCGTACAATGTGTTTCCGTACAGTATGTACAGTATCAGGCTAGCAATTGAGAAGGCGATGCGCACGGGGCCCGATTGCGCTATCGCGTTCTACTTTTGAAGGCGAAGCTCAAGAATCCTCCAAATTTCTTGTGATATCCATGAAGACAGCTTTGTCTATAAATGCGACGCTATTATGCGGAAACACAGCTTTCCTCGAACTCGTTCAACCGTGCTCGTTGCACCGAATTCTAGATTAAAAGCTAGATTATTTTGTCATTCAGACAGTCGAAGGCTTGCCTTACTGTACTTTTTAAACAGGGTCTCATTGCGATGGTGTTCCTTTCATATCAATGGAGATATGAGACACCTAGTATCGGTGGCTCATACTGTGAGCACGCATAATGTAATCTGATTACTCCAACGACTTTGGTAGACACCTTTTATTGCGATAGCACATAAATGGACACTCCAGGGGCATTTTCGCCGTCGCCGTCGGCGCCGCCGTGACATTCCATTTAAAGTCCAAAGGCGATAACATTGTCCCATGCGTCGTATGTTCTAAGTGCGAGTGAAGGCGTGTGAGGGCGTACGACGATCGCGGCTCAAGAGGCGATGAAACGCAAAGCGCGAAATGCCCGTAGGAGGCCCAGATGGGAGGGGTATGTAACTTCGGCAGAGACTGCCGGATCGTGCTTTGATCGGCTGGGCGTGGTCGCCCTCTTTTTGACAGGAATTGGCAGACAGCTCATACTGTTTTGTACGGGCTGTTTGAGTTGAAGCGATAGAAAGTACGAAGATCGCTTTTCTCGCTGGAGCGGGCAGTTTCTGTATGCTGTTGCTTTCTCGAGTTGCGCTAGGCTGGTGCGAAGCACTTAGCTGCTAGCCTTAATTCGTGTAACATTTCAATTTATGACTATCGCATTCATTCTTTCTCCCTCGTGGCAAACTGTGAATTTTATTTTTACACGTGTGGTCGCTTTGATGCTGCACAACCAGCAAAAGATGTCCTCTCCGTGTTGAAACGCTTCACAATATCCGATATTGCTCAAAATCGGAGTAAAATTGTGAAATGAAAAGAACCATTTGTGCAACTTACACTGCTGATGTTCAGGATGTTGTTCAATGTCACGTTGACGCAAGGCGCTGAAATCGCAGAACAGTAAGTACACGGATTAACTCGCTATTCTGAAGATCAGTTACACCGAGTGAGCTTGCACGTGACTACATGACAAAGTTTCATATCAGTTAACGTTTTTTCAGTAGTCTAAGCTGATCAATGTAAACATAGCTATTCGGTCCACTGTGGGCTACTGGCCAGAGTTGGCAACCTGAGTGCCATACAAAGGCAATCTGAAACGTAAGAGTTTTCGCGTCATTTTTTGGTAGCGACAAGTTGCTACAGACAACGCCTCCGTTGAAATTGTAGTCACTAGCGATACAGTCGCGCTTCGACTCTGGTGACCACGGGTGTAGCTTTTTCTCTTTGTTTAAGGTAATACCGGTAAGCCTTTACATTTACTGTTATACGTGGAAGCTCCAGTGGGATAGGCTGTCCTGGCGGTTGGCCTTGTATGATAACAATGTCGAATTAGAGCATATGAAGACAGGGACAACAAAACGAGGACAGCTGACAAGGACAGCTGCTTGTCTACCTCACCTGTCTTTGTCTACATAGGGCGGGGGACGGGACGCCCCCGCCCTATTCATGTAAAGAGGGCATCAAGTTAGTCCTACATCTATACCTACTTAGTCGAGCCTGTGCGTGATTGTTGAATGTACAGGGTTGTGGCCATGCAGGGTTTTTATAATGTCAGGCGAGGTCTTTGATGATGCACTATAATAACGGTTTACTTGCCACATTTACCCCTGTAAAGTCGTCGACAAAAGGCAGGCAGCTGTGCTTAGCACGTCCCTACTTCATTTACATTTTTGCATTCATTGAGAGACTTGTCTTCTTTCAGACTCATCCAAAGTGGGGGGGAGGGAGGGGGGGGTAGGTGCTGTGGTGGAACTTTACCCCCCCCCCCCCCACACACACACCTTTGAAGAAAATGCAGAACCCTGAGAACGCCTATACTTGGCTGTTTTCTCCTTTTAACGGCGAAGCTGTTCTTGGTGGAGCCTTTCATGTCCGCATGCCCGGATCCGGGGTAACGCTTGCGGGCATCATAAATGGGTATGCGCCACAGACGTTGGGTACATCCCACTACTTACCTTTGGTCCACTAAAAATGAAGGCAACAGTTCGCCGAACAAACGGCTATCTGTCGTAAAGTCTGTGCTGCCTATCAGAAAACTATCATAGTCATAAACGCGTTATGTGCCACAGAAATCGGCTAAATCCCACGACACACAACTTCCACTGAAAAGAAAGGAGGCAACAGTTAGCCCAAAAATCGCGTCCGCGTTACCGTAGTCACATCACTGTCACGTGATACGCTGTGGTTATAAAAGGTGGTGGCTATACTACCACCCCGAATCTTAACAAAGAGTGCTAAATAAAGAGCAGTGATACAACATATCGGAGCATCTTAAGCGAAGGCTTCCTTGGAAACCTGCGTACAAGAGTGCCATAAAACCATACTCAAGATGCAATAAAACTATACTGTCACCTCAAAGCTTAACAAAGAGTACTTAATAAAGAGCAGTGATACAACATATCTGAAAATTTTGCGAAACGTAGAAATGCGTTAGCCTGACGAGGGGGAACGCCACCAGCTCCGTTTCTTCATCGGTGTCCGCTACGCGGGAGCTGGTTGAATTTTTTTTTGTCCGTGTCCATCTGCGTTACTTCGACATTGTTACACGGGGAAGCTCAATTGACCAAACAGGGTTTTGTCGAGAAAGCCATACTTTGAGACACACAGCGAAAACGAAACTATACGTACGGGTCGTTGAAGCTGTGACTGCGGAAGTCATTGCAGCGAAAACTAACAGACCGGCGAAAGCGTACGACGGACTCATCTTAGGACTTCTTCGCTCGGAGACGGTTCAGATATGCGACACACAGTGTAACTTGCGCAGTCAAAGGTGGTTTTGAGGCGAAAGTGCGCGGGTTTTTATACCTGAACCAAAATCCGTATCCGGGTAAACAAGCTTAGGTTATTATAGGCTTGGATTAGACTACAGAGCTTAGAGAGTGCATATTTGGCACTATGTGCATGGTGACGCACATGTTCCGCCATAACATATCCGGGTGTATGGTGCTGTATTTAGACTTACTTTTGGTAACTGAGAGCGCAAGTTCCCTCTACGGCCCTTCACCGAACGGCCATGCTCTAGAAACAAACAGGGAGCAAAAAGGAAAAAAGAAAGTTTTCGTGGCGTCGGCGTGTGGCTAAAACGAGTAAAAAAAAAAAGAAAGAAAAACATATAATAACACGACACGCATGTGCAAGCCGTTACTGATGAACTTACATTCGCTTTCCGCCATTCGCTTTGTTTTTCTCGGTGCGGAACGAAAGATAAGCGTTATCTACGGAACGAGCTCTAAAAAAAATGTTGACTTCTACAGCTGCGTGAATATGCGATGTTTTGAACGCGAAACCGACCGCTTCCGTTTCGTGTCGAATTGTTCGACTGGTATGTTTTGATGTAAATGATTTCAAATTAATCTGTTATGAAGTAGGCGATCCCTTACTTGAGTATGATTGCGCAAGAAAAAAAAAAAGGACATGGACGTAACAGAAAAGGAGACACACCGAGCGCAAACTTTATACTAAGTTCATTGAGCCATTGAAACGGTTCATATATTGAAAAAAAAAAGTCACAGTTTCGTCACTAGGGCGAAGCAATCAATGCGATAGTAAGAAATTAGAATGTCACACAAAGAACGACAAGCCGCTCGATAATTCCAGCGCGCCGCTGCAGCACAAAGGACGCTCGAAAAGAATGCATAGGTATACACACAAAGGCGTGCATAGGGTTCCCGTTCAAGGGGGGCGAAGGTTCATCGCAGCGCCCCCTCCCTATTAAGTCAATGTATGGGGCAGATTTTTCGCCCCCCCCCCTTTAGGGGGACTAGGGGGGGGGCGCCCCTCCTGCCCCTCGTGCACACGCCTATGTATACACAGGACAGGCGTGAAATAACAACTGTCATAGTTGTTAACGTCTTTTGTGTTTGAGCAACGCGCTGCAAGTGTCCACAATGCAGAAGCCAACACTGTTTGATCTTTTTTTTCTTTTAAACTGCGGCACGTGGAATGACCCCTCTGCGTCTCCTGCTACGCGGTGGCGTCTGACGCCAAGTGTGCCCGGTGTCCTTTTTTTTTTCCCCTTCTACATCACGAGTGGGTACAGAAGGGGGCCACTTTTTCGTGCGCTTCTCAAGGACAGTTTTCAATTTGAAAGAAAATGTAGGAGTGTTGCGTGATAGAAAACACGCTCAAGCTCTGCGTACCGCGAGTGGTAAATGTTGCATATGAATAGCTCGCCGTTACACCGCCGGCACAAGCATGGCGCGTAGGTGTGTTGGCTAGCGCAGCGGGCTACGGAGCGAGGTGTCGCTGGTTCGAATCCCCGGTCAGGTGCTTTAGAATTCTTTTCTGATAATTTATTTTTTTTGCTTTATATATATATATATATATATATATATATATATATATATATATATATATATACGTATCCGGGACATGACGACGACGGCGATGGCAAAACTCTGCCGAGAGTGTCCATATAATTGCTATCGCAATCAAAATCCAAGAAGTGCATCATGACAAGCGGGCGAAGCACTGGGGATCGTTCTTACCGTAAATCACCCGTGACATTGCCTACTCGCGCATGTAACTCAGTGACAACGCGTGTGTGCAGTGTCAGCGGCCGTGGCAGTGTATACGATGCGTTTTTGCCATTGAGCGGCGCTTCCCGCGCCCTCAACACCGGGGTAGAAGCTTGTTGTCGGCGTTGCCGTTTTGCCGCTGCTTCCCGAGCTCTCGCCTTCGGGGTAGCTTGCTCTCTGCGTAGACGTTGAGCCGCCGAATGCCGCGCTCTCGCCGCCGGAGTAGCAGCTTGTTGTCGGCGTTGCCGCTTTGCCTTTAGTGGGCGAGAGCGCTTTCACAATCGTTTTCATCCATGGCAGAACGAGAATGTGTGGTCTGTAACGGGCTTATTCTTCATCGTCATCAGCGTCATCGTCATCGCCGGACTACGGACAACGCAGAACGGACAAGCGTAGACCCTAAGTGCGTCGCCCTTAAAAAATAACTCTTTCAATACTCCTAATTTTCTTTACTTTTTTATTATATGTACTCGCATGCGTAGTCCATACTATTTCAATATAACCAGTTCAGTTGCACGATAAATTTATTTGAAGGTTTGCGCTGGGTGCGTTTTCTTTTCATACGTTCGGGTCTTTTTGGGCGCAATCAAACTCACGTTATCTAATATTTTTTAAAGAAGATAACCCTGAACGACCACTTCTTTCAGTGGTACTAATGAAAAGGAAGGGACCACGAGAAGCAAATCGCCTTCACCGAAATACAGAGCATAGCGTTTGTTATAACGTAAGCTTGCTTATAGCTTAGTAAAGTGAAGCTTTGGGCTAGTTGGTTTTGCTTATAGTGAACAAACTGTTACAGTAAAGAGAGCAGCTGGTACCGATAACATTCCCACCGGCCTCCACGTATATTTTCGCATCCACGTTCAATGGTCGCACTTCAGAAGAAAAGGAGAGAGAGAGGACAAAACCGTTTTCACTACTGACCATCGCATCAGAATTACCCAGTAGCCGTGAACGGCTTTTTTGTTAGTGAAGTAATGATAATAGTGAAGAGAATAGTCGGTCCTGGTTACATTATCCCCGGTATCCATATATTGTCACGTGGTTGTGACGTGGACGAAGGCCGCAGGCGACGTGTCCAAGATGAAACTCTTTATTTGGCCGAACTTGTGGCCGGGAAAGTCAGATTACAGCAAAACACTCTGTGCAATGATAGCGGCGAACGGAGCGTCGGCCGTCGATAATCTGATCCGCGGTAACGCCCGTCAGCATTGTATACACACGGCGTCGAACATTCGAGTGTTGTCGCTGGTGGCCGAGTTTGTTCCAGAATATACTTAGCTGTTCGCAGTGGCGAAGCCAGGGGGTGGCACATCGGGCCCGTGCCCCCCCCCCCCCCCCCACCCCGAAATTTTTTTCACCGTGGCATACAGAGCGAAAAATGACCATTTCAAGGGAGGTGCCCCCCCCCCCCCCCCCCCCCCGCCTAAAAAATTCTGGCTACGCCCCTGGCTGTTCGCATTTGCGCGCCTCAAGCCGAACAGATGATCCGAAAACTATCTAGAAGGATCTCCGACATTCTGGCGCGTATTGCGCAAGGCAGTATCTACACGTGCGATACGCCGAGAACATAAAACAGAAAGAAACGCATGTGGCAATATATTTGCACGTCTTGTTTCAAGGGTGCTATATTAAAATATAATTCAAATATAGCACGCCCGGCTGCATGGCTCCGCACATTGCTCAGGTGGTCGCGGTCGCACGCTCTTATCTCTATAGGGATCAGCAGACGACTTATACATTCGTACAGGCTGGCCTCACCGCTTGGTTTGCGATGAAGTAATAGACAGCAGGAAGAAGCTATAGACAGCACATCACCATGAAGCTATAGACAGCACGAAGTTCATTTAGTTTGCTGTAGAGGTCATGACATGTTTTCTTACGCCTGCGTTCTGTTGAGTTTAGCTAGAGTCGGGTGCTGCAGGAGTTAGCTGCAAGCCTTCGGGTAACATTGTAATCTCTCTTTTTCACTGCTTCACCCTTGCGGCGAAACCGTGGCTTGTTTGGCATTGTCCCGATGTTTTGAGACCCGCCCGGTCCCTTCCTCAGAAGTTGACTACGAGGTTGACTCAGAAGTTTGCATAGGTAACCAACGATGACATGTTCATTAGGCTGGAACATGCCGCAACTTAGATGACGTGTTTGCACCGCGGGTAGTTCAATGTCCCAGCCGCTCAATAAGCAGGTTATGTGGCGACGTAGGGTTCTCAATTTTTATTGCCTGATGTGCGAGTCGTTCGGTCCACCGAGCTGTATTACTATAAGGTACTGGGCAGAGCAAAAAAATAAATAAATAAATAAAATAAAATAAAGAAAACTCTCGGGGTCCATTACGCATTAACCTAAGACTAGAAGGCGAAGGCCATCTTTTTTTTTCTCCTGTCCCGCTACCTTCCCAAAGCTTTCTGCGTCTAACATTGTTTTGCACTGCCTCCGTGTAGGGCCCAGCTTTGACCAATCTCCGATGTCATCTGATGACCTCATCATGCGACGTTCCTACTTCACGTGACGACATCATGCCGTCATAATGATGACACAAATTTTGGTGATCTGTGGCATCATGATGACGCCATATGACGAAGCCACATGGTGACGTCACGACTTGATGATGATTTCTTTCATCACTCCTACTCCCTACGCCGCGAGACGCCGACCGTCAATTTTCTTGTTTTAGAGGCATCTAAGGCTTTCACCTTAAAGGAGTACTGACACGATTTTGAGGCACCCCAAAAGGACATCTTTCGTTTCCATGGTGTGCATTGTCATCGCTCTCCACACACCGGGGCCAGACAACGCGTACAAAATATTTTACTTTGATTTTAAAGTTCGTCGCCCAGCATCTGCAAGCCAGCCCCACCGCGATCGACATTATCACGTCAAGCCAACACAGTTCACTGGGTTTGCGAAATTTGGGCCCTGCACGCAGCCTAAATCGCAGAAATAGCTGTCAGAGTCTCTGGAAGACAATTTACTCATCGTTGTTTACGTGAACCACGTGCGACTGACAGCAAACAGGCAGCTGTCGCTAGTATGTCGCGAGTTGCAGTCTTCCCGCGACGTCAGAGCTCTCTTGACACGTCACTGCGAAGCCACACTCTCGATACCGAAGCCGAAATTGCTGTTTTAAGATAGTGGTATTAAAAATATATTCAGTGTATTCCCAAGCCCCACGACACTCTTGTTAGGGTTCTCGGCACCCACGTTTTTATTTAGAGCAACAAGCCGAAAATATTTAAAATTCGTGTCAGTACTAGCTCCTTTAAAAAAATATCGCTAGTTTCACCGCTTTCCTCCCGAAATGGTTCCAGAGACAGAAAAAAAAAGCGATGTTCGACATCTGCTACGACATTCCCAACCCACTTATTCGCAAAATTCGAATTCAATTCAGCTTGTAGATCGCCTGAGTATGCAATTCCATGATAGAAACAGGAGCTCAAACTGTAACCGCTTGTTCGTGTTTTTTTTATGTTCTCTTCACATATTTTCGGTGTGAGTGCTTAAGCAGCTGTACAAAATCGCGTGCGGGGACATGCTACGCGGTTTCTTTTTTCTGTACAAGACAAATACCAGCTGAATCCAGTCAGAATCGGTATTATCTTGTTGCCACGAGCGTCCGGAAGCTGCTATATATATCCATTCGTTTTCGAAATGTAAGTATACATAAAAGAAAGGACCTGAATGTGGTACACGTGTTCACATTCATCCAGAGATCACGTTGTTTTCGTGCTCATGCTAAAGAGCACAGCTGCGCAGAACACCTCTTTTCTGCACTGTTTCCTAGTCCTAAAAAAAGTGCCAATGGCGGAAAAGAAACTTCACTGACATGTAGTAATTATATATATATATTTTTTGGTAGGGGTATGGAGGCGAGGTGGGTATAACGGCCTACACGCAGACCCGTATCCTGGTCGTGCTTGGTTGTACGAAAAGAAACGAAAACAACGAGAAAAGGGTAATTTTAGAGCCAGCTATAACACGTGACAGTGACGTAAGGGAAAGCGTGAGCACTGCGACAACAATATACCGTTTTCTGGGTTGTTAGATGTTTAGCTCCGCATGAGTAGCACAGGGAGATCATTTTTTTTTATTGACGTGACGTAAGGAGATGTTGACACACAAACAGGGCACCGGCTACTCGTTATCCCTTATAGGTGTCTAATGTAGAGCACGTAGGGTCCAAGTCTCTAAGCGTAACAAGTCCACAGCACATACAATATACAATTTAGCCTAACAGTTAAAACGTAAGATTTCAAATCAACGTATTCAACAATCACATATGGTGATGTTTAAGAGCAACCGTTACAAATCGAAGAACAACTGTTACATAGGGTCAAAAGTCACATAATAAACAACAGAATAGTCAATGTAATAGTCAACAGTCACATAATTATGCACTGTGACGTTAAAAAAAAAGAAAAAAACTTAAATGCTCTAGTATCGGTCAAGAATGCCACTGTCCTCAAGAAAAATTTTCAATGCTTTTACAGCACACTTTTGTAAACTTCTTGTTGGCCACGGGCCCAAAAGTTTCCTTAAACTTTATGGTCTGCGATCTAATGTCAGTAACGATGATTTTAGTCGGCGTCTTGGTGTTTCGTGTTGTGGGCATTCTAGAAGGAGGTGGTATATGTCCTCATCTACGATTCCGCAATCACAGGGAGATCCTAGTGTGTGACGTACGCAGGAGGCGCACACCCTCTGATAGCTTTGAGTGATTGTATCTACGCATGTACGGGGACCTCTGGTCGTTATTTCGGCCGCACTGTGTCGTCAGAACCTGTGCAATGTGTTATTCCGCCTTCTTTGTTTCGACTTGCTTGCATAGAGAACATTGCGTGTACGGCCAATAAATGCGTGCATCCCGGTGAACAGCGAAGACGAATAGCTTTCCGGGCTAGCTGCAGGGATAATTGATTCCAAAGCGATTTGCGTTAGAGAAGGACAGGAGCATAATGAAGACAGCAAACATGGAGGTCTTGCGCGAAGGCCATCGCGAGGCTCTTTTTAACAAATTCACATATCTAGCGTGTTGAGTGGTTTGGCAAAGAGACGCAGGGAAAGAAAGACACACGGGGACACCGATGCGTCTCTTACCTACAACCACTCTGCATGCATGATCATGAATTAGCACAGATGCAATCAGACATGTTAGGTTACTTCGAAAAATGAAGGCTAAGTTAAGCGTCAGTCATCGCTATTGGAACAATTACATTGAAAACGCACGTGATTAATTCAAAGTTTTCACGTACTTTCATTGTCTCTTGAATCATCATCATCATCATGATCAGCCTTACTTCGCCCACTGCAGGGCAAAGGCCTCTCCCGTGTTCCGCCAATCAACCCGGTCCTGTGCTTTCTGGTGCCACGTTGTACCTGCAAACTTGTTAATCTCATCGGTCCACCTAACTTTCTGTCTCCCCCCTCGCGCGTTTGCCTTCTCTTGGAATCCAGTCAGTTGCCCTTAATGACCAGCGGTTATCCTGCTTACGCACTACGTGCCCGGCCCATGTCCATTTCTTCTTTTTGATTTCAGCTATGATATCTTTAACCCCAGTTTGTTCCCTGACCCACTCTGCTCTCTTCTTGTCTCTTAATGTTACACCTATCATTTCCCTTTCGATCGCTCGCTGCGTCGTCCTCAATTTAAGTCGAACCCTCTTTGTAAGCCTCCAGGTTTCTGCTCCGTAGGTAAGTACCGGTAAGATGCAGCTGTTATATACCTTCCTCTTGAGGGATAGTAGTAGACTACCACTCATGATTTGAAAATGCTTGCCGAATGTACTCCACCCCATCCTTATTCTTCTAGTCATTTCACTCTCATGGTTCGGCTCCACGGTTACTACCTGTCCAAAGTAGAGGTATTCCTTTACAACTTCCAGTGTCTCGCCACCTATCGGGAAGCGCCTGGTGGTCTCTTGAATACACGTGCCTAAAGAACTAAAACGGTCCCCTACGTGTTCGCCTAGGACGACTCGAATGTGAAAGACGTCTTCTTGTTCTCTTTCTCCTTTCTACTGTACTGATCCCCCCATCTCCGCCGAAACGTGACGTTGCACTGTGACGTTGCACATGTGACGTTGCACATGTGACGTTGCACTGCCTCCGCAATCGGCCTACCGCTGGCTAAGCGCCGGTGTCACTTGCGTGCAATTGGATGAATAGCAGATCGGATGAATGGTGACGTCGTGTGACTTCGGGTATGCCGACGGACACACTTTCATTCACTTGAGCATCACGTGACTTATGACCTACTTTTATTACTTAGTTTTCTTTTCATGATTCGTGCTGACGTCGTCACCGTGAAGATCTCGCGACGTATCGTCGGGTTTTGCTAAATCTTGCAAAGCCCCTTTCAATCGTAAAAGATGTGCAGCTTTCGACTTGATAAAGATCCTGAAATCACAGATGTAGCACGCTATAGATCCGTGATGCTCTATCGGTTAGACAGCCTGGACCGATCCCGCACCTGCGCTGTGGTGCCCAATTACAGCGACAAGGGTCATTGCTCTATGTGTCATCCTCTTTGGCATCTGTGGGGCATCGTTTCCGTCTACGAGGAGTAGGTTCCCGCATGATTAAGATTTGGGGATATGTGCACGTTGGCGACAGCGGTGGCCTGCCGTAACTGAATGGGAAATAAGCAAACACATCATATCTGGCGAAAAAAGCTGTTTACCAAAAAGTACTCCCGGTTGTATACAAAATAGACCTATTGGAACATTTTGATAAAATTACGATGCCGTTATAAAAACCACGTGCCTTCCCAGAGCGTTTAATATGTTACAATGACGCCTCATGTGTTCCTAATGGGCGGTGTTGGATTGTCCTAGAAAGCCCCTTACTTTGTTGCGCGACACTGTATTTATACTACGCTATCTCTATCTTTACTCTCCTTTCAATCTCCCCCATCCCTTGCCCCTGAGCAGGGTAGCATACCGGTTATCCCAAACTGGTTAACATCCCTGCCTTTCCTCTCTCTCGTTTTCCTTCCTTCCTGCCTACTGCAATTATACCAGAATGTTGTACTGGGCCCTGCTGCATATAACCAGGGGTTTTATTGGTAACTATCTTTTTTGGTGAGATATGATTGTTTTGCCTATTTCCCATTCAGTTATGGCAGCACACTGGTGCTGCCGAGAAATGGCGCCACCTACAGATGTCCTCAAAACCTGGGAATGTGCTGGAAAAAGAGTTTCCCGAGGATGACGTTACAACCTTTGACGTTCGTAGCATTTGCCAAGGCTCTCTTCCGAAAGGTCGTGTATCATCATGGCAAACTGCAGAACGCGAATTAGGTATGGTGCGTAGAAGAACCAAACAGCACAAGACACGCATTGCGCTGTGTGTGTTCTTCTGTGTCCCGTGCCTAATTTGCACGCTGAAGTTTAGCATTACGAACCAACTGGCACTGAAACCAATTCTCTTAAGGTCAGGTCTAGTCTTCCCAACTTCCCAACAGTGTTTGTATACCCCGAAGGTACACAATTTTCCTGAGCTCCACTTGATCGCGGAAATGCTGATATCCCTCCGGATACCGTTTATGGAAAGCCGGCGGCTTCTCTACAATGGTAGGCAATAAGACATACGGAGGCCGGTGGTGTACGTGCCCATGGAAACTTATACCATGCTCCTCACACTCCCTCGAAACATTTATGACGACAAAGCCATCCTCGTTAGCCTAAAGAGACATTCTACAGGCCAAGGTGGCTGCGAGTGAAACACAAGGGGTTAGCATCCCTTCGCTTGCGCGTCGCCGGCGTTCACTGAGGGGAGCGTCACAGTAACGATTTTCTTATTAAATGAGTACTCACACCATTTTGAGGCTCCGCAACGTGGACACTTATTGTTTCCTTGGCTAATATGGTTAACGATCTCCACACGCAACAGCTAGGAAACATGTATAAAATGTTTTAGTTTGATTTTAAAGTTTTCGTCCCCCAGCATCTGCAAGACAACCCCACCGCCATAGACGTCATCTCGACGAGTCAACACAGTTCACCGGATTTGCGAACTATTAGTCCTGGATCGGCCGAAATTGCTGTCGGAGCCGCTGGATGTCAATTCGTCATCCGTTGTTTACATGCCACACGTACAACTAAAAGCGAACTACAGGGTGCTGCAGGAACTACAAGAGTTGCCGTCTCGACGTGACTGGGAACTACGTCACGCTGTGTTTACACGTCACTGTAACACCACTCTGGATACCGAAACAGAAAGTTGTTTTCTAAGGTAGCGGTATTGAAAATATATTAAATGCGTTCCGAGCGACCACGATACTTTTCAGTGTTCTTGACACCACTACATTTATTAGGAGCAACAATAATATACAGTTATTAAAGTTCGCGTCCGTGCTCCTTTAAAGCGGAAGCCTTAAGTGCCTCGTTGCGCGGCTCTTTAAGCGAAACACGTGCAGGCGAATGCAGTGGTCAAATGACCTACTGACTACGTCACTGAAGACGTCATGCCGTACGTCACCACGAAACTTCACAATGACAGCACGGATCGGAGAAATTTGGGGCCTCATGATGACGTGATCGCGATGCCACGATGAAGCCATCACATGACATCATCATGATGACGCCACGGATAGCAGAAATTCATGGCGTAATAATGACGTCAATAATGACGTCACACGATGAAGTGTTCACATGGCAACGTTTCTTGGTCAGAGGTGGGCCGATCTCAGAGGTAGTGCGAAACCAGGTGAGCTGCACAGAGTCTCAGAGGGCAGGAACAATGCATTCTACTCAGAACCTCAAGGTTGTCTCTCACACTACGGCTTCTTATGTCTTGACACTAGCCTGGTAAACCCATTGTATAACGTAATGCTGTGCCAAGTGGTCAGCTGGCTTTCGTCTTCAAGTGTTACAGAATGCAACATGCTATCGTGTTGAGTGTTAGAGCCCCAACCATAGGTCGGCAAAACTTGTGGAGCTCACTCAGACTCACTCATGAAATATATTTTGCGTTCAGGGCTCACTCGGACTCAGACTCACCAAAATTTTCCTTAGCCGGACTCACTCAGACTCAGACTCACGGCTCGATCTGAGTCAGAGTGAGTCCGAGTGAGTCGACTCATGAGTCCGTTAGCCTAGAATTAGCTTTTCAATCATGGTGTCAATGCACTTTAACATTAATACCTCATGTAATCGGTACTGTTCTTGGCGCCTTTTGGTATGTACCTTCGAATACGAGTTGTGAGTGTTCGCAAACCAGTAAGGTCATTTTTTCTTGAAAGAGATGACAACATAAGATGTATTTATCAAGAACTTCCCTGAAAAAAGTTGGCGGGCGGGAGGTCAAGGCACCCCGCTACGTAATTCGCACCTCTGATCAATAAATACTGAAATGATTTATCAACGACACTGCTTTGTAATAAGTGTGCGTAGACGTGAGTAAAACCGTGAATCCTGGCAAGGCTGATAGTAATGCTGAAGATGAGTAGATAGGACCATAGGTCGGCAAAAGAAGGTGTAACTCACTCAGACTCACTCAAGAAATATATCTTGCGCTTTGGACTCACTCGGACGACTCACCAAAATTTTCCTGAGCTGAACTCACTCGGGCTCACACTCACGAAAATTTTCTTCAACCGGACTCACTCGGGCTCAGACTCACGGCTCGATCTGAGTCTGAGTGAGTGCGAGTGAGTCGACTCATGAGTGAGTTCGCCGACCTATGGTCCCAACTAAGTAATAATCCGTTATTCAGAAAACGAGCACAATGTGGTCGAATGCCATATTGAATGCTTCATTTATTGAGAATGCCCAATCCTTCGTAACACGGCTGTAGGCGAATAGTAGGTGTACTCTGGATGAAATATTCACGCCACTGCTATGCAGGTGCCCGGGCATTGTCTCCTCTTCAGCCGCTGACGGAACCTAGAAAGTGAAAGAGAAACCGTTTGTTAGATTTAGCGCAAATACTTATCCCTGTTTGAATCTATTCGCACTTGTCTATCTATCTATCTATCTATCTATCTATCTATCTATCTATCTATCTATCTATCTATCTATCTATCTATCTATCTATCTATCTATCTATCTATCTATCTATCTATCTATCTATCTATCTATCTATCTATCTATCTATCTATCTATCTATCTATCTATCTATCTATCTATCTATCTATCTATCTATCTATCTATCTATCTATCTATCTATCTATCTATCTATCTATCTATCTATCTATCTATCTATCTATCTATCTATCTATCTATCTATCTATCTATCTATCTATCTATCTATCTATCTATCTATCTTTGCATTACAAGTATCTATTAAAGTGAACTTTTAGATTGATGCGCAGGCTGTGATTGAGCTATTGCATTTATTAGCATAACAGTAATAGTGTTACGCTAGTAAATCCAACATAACGTAATAAAATATTGGAATGATGAAGAGGTTCTTTTTACTGTGAACCTTCGGATGAAATAACCCAGAATAAAAGCATGGAATGGATAGCAACACCTGGAAGCTAGCGTCAAGCCTGGTAGTGCCCATTTTAATACATAAATCATGTGACAATGCGGTCTCCCTACTACAGTTTAATATGTTATTTTTATTAGCATGTCAGATGCTTTCATTTAATGCTACGTTCAAAATATTTCTTGTCGTCATGAATAGAAATATTGAAAACTAAGTTGCGTTTCTGAAAGGCGACAGCGTGAGTGAAATGTTTAAGTGCGTTTCCTGCATCTATACTCTTCGCATTCGTGCAAAATTTACTCCGCGATTTACTACTGAGCATCGTAAAATAAAGCATAATAAACGGAACAAAAAAAGGTGGGGACATACGGGGCTAAATGCTTCGTCCCGCCTGTCTCACCTTTTTGAGCCGCTTTACTTTACGAATTATGCATCACAAACTGTCCCATACTTCTACTCTTCCATATATACTGAACTCTTCACTACCTAGCAGTAGTGCAGGCAAGAAGAGATTCAGTTGGCAAAATCTTATTCTCACGTGATTCCCCAAATGTAAAAGGAAAAACGTTACGACAACAACCTCATTTTCAGAGGTCAGATGGGCGTCCATAAACGGGGACTTAAAAATGTCAAGTATGGCAAAAGCCCCGCCGACAAATGCGAATTATGGCTTTCGGTGGTTCAGATATTTTAAAGAAATATTCCCAAAAACCAGTAGCATAAATTTTGTTCGCACCAGTTTGTATTTAAAAGAAATATTAATCGCAGAACTTTAGGCCTAGCAGCCCATAGGGTTAAGCCTAAGCAACAGCGTGCTGCGCGATTGGCTCACTGCCGTTTTGTATTGTTTGCGCACCAGCAGCTAATGTTAACTTTCGCTGCTCACTCTCGGCGTATGGGTAAAGAACACTCTGGGCGACAAAGGCGCCAGTTTTCAACGACACTGAGGAGTTTTACCATTTCGTAATTTGCTTAAGCAGTCATGTCCACAAACGTGGACGCCTGTAGCAAAGAGGCTAAGACCAGGGAGTGGTACTCACAGGTTGGCACAATGACACGGAGAGCTGTGCTCAGTGATCCGAGGGCTGTCTGCAGAGTGAGGCCCAGTGAAGCGTTGCTCGCGAGCGAGCTCAGTATCGTGAGCAGCTGACAGCCGATGCCCATGATGACCTGCCGGAACTGGTCAAGAGGAATCTGGCGCAGGAGGCACTGCAACGCAGAGACAGGCAAAGTTAATGGCTCTGAGAAACTGAATGGATGGCTCTATATCGCAAGATATGTGAAGCAGTAGGCTACGCATTTGGGCTGGTTGGTTCATGATTACAAGTGAAAAAACAGCGCGAAAAGACGGGACAAGAAAGGACACGAGACCACGGCGCTGACTAACAACCAAATCTATTTATTTCTTCAGTCAGCATATATATACTTCACCGCTATCACTATGAAACTACCGAAAAATTGAAGACTCAGCCTGCGAATAGGTAATAAAGCCGTCAATGGGACATAAATTCTACCTCCTTCGTACGAGATGTGAAGCCTTACCAGTGATGTTTTTGTGCAGCGGAGAAAACAGGTGACATATGCGTGAACGACTTGAAATTATTCATGGTTGGAGCAGGCCCTCTATTTGCTTCCTATAACATTAGTGATCGACTAGTGCTACTACTTTTGACTATTGATCACCGAAAATATAGCGTACAATTGTAAAGAAAGAGCGTAATCAAATACGCATGACTGCTAGTGTCATACCAGCGGAAGGCTCTTTTGAATTTAGATATAAATACTTTTGGTCATCCTTTTTTGAATAAATGGTTATATTATATCGTTATTTTTGGCTTTTGGGAATGTCAGACGTCAACCTGTCACCCTTCGCAAATGCTGTACGAATTTATAGATCACATTGCAATAACAACAAAAACACCTCACCGTTTATCCGCTCTGCCGCGTACAAGTATATCAGCAAGTTGCGGAGCACGTACTTACTAAGGTCTCGCGGCACTACAGTCAATTCTAACAAATAAAAATAAAACTTTGCCATTGTTATTTTAAATAGGTTTAGTATATGATTTTTAAGGTGGGTAAGTCACTCCACGCATCTAGTTAGTGCCTGTTTTCTTTATGACATTGAAAAGAAGCCTACGCGGACGGACACGACAGAAGTAATTCTAAGAGTAGGGGTACAGTCGCGTTAGGCATGCTTTGTTTCCGTTCTTTCAAAGTATGAATAGATTTACAGGGAAGTGGTACTTACAGTCAAGATTTGCACCAACTGCGTAACCTGAGCGGTCTGCAACGAAGAGAAAGCATACACAAAAAAATGGACGTACCATCATGGGACATACGTTCACTGCAACATCTGGTGAGACACAGTCAATGAAATAATTAATGTTGAGATTTCAAGCGTAGAAAAGGATCAAATAAATTTTATGGTTAATACATGTCTTGTTGCGTGCGTTTTATGTCCTGTGTTTGCGGTGTGTGGACGCCTTTGGCACGAAGTGTTTTTTAGTGGCACGAGCTACGAGTGAAATTATTGTGTCTTCTTCAAGAACTTCCGGTCGTGCTCTTACTTCCTGTTTTTCGAATATTCAGAAAAAAGTCTTCGAAAAAATAAAGCGCGTGCAAAATCGATAGTTCTGGCTGATGTGAAGAGTTATATTGGATACGTATGATATAGGAGCAGGCCCGTGGCCAGGAATTTTTTCGGGGGGGGGGGGGGGCACTTGTTGAAGGCCTTGAAAAACCCCATTTTTCTCAGTAAAACACCCCCCCTCCATCCGAATTACGGGGGGGGGGGAGGCGGGCCCCCCAGCTCCCCCCCCCCCCCCGTGGCTACGGGCCTGAATAGGAGCAATAGTTTACTTAAGGGAAGGGCCAATTAAGTGTCAGGATAATTATTTGAAAGTTAACTGAATGAGTTCGTTGAAGGAGAAGGCGGTTTTCTTGTGAGCAGCTGGGATGGTGGTGGCACCTGGCGGAGCAGATCTAAACTACGCGCTTCTTCCTACATAGCCTCTGGGATCCCCTGCGGCAGCTCGGCGAAACGCAATGTTAACCCCAGGAATACACCGTGGCCCGCGAACGCTGATGTGTGAGGGCCACTACCGAACACCTAAATGAAGTGTTTGATTCACCTCCCATTTTTTAAAATTCTGCTTGCTTCGTTGCCTGTGCGTTTTGTTTGACATGTGTGAATACGATGATGTGTCATTGAGGCAAGCTGTCTAGCTCATTTTACTATATACCCTACATCTCACTTTCTCACCAGGACAAATCTCGATTTCTGCTCATCATCATCATCATCATCATCAGCCTGACTGCGCCCACTGCAGGGCAAAGGCCTCTCCCATGTTCCGCCAATCAACCCGGTCCTGTGCTTTCTGCTGCCACGTTATACCTGCAAGCTTCTTAATCTCATCTGCCCACCTAATTTTCTGTTTCCCCCCTCATGATTTCTGTTATGGCGTGGTAAATGTGTCACCACTAATTTCGGCGTCGGTGGGGCTACTTTGAACTGTTCCTTAAAGGAGCACTGACACAAAATTTCGAAGGCGAGATAATGAGTGAAATAGATGTATGTGGAGACATTGACAACGCCTACGAAATATCAAGGGCAAATATAGCCTAGAACATATTTAAAATCAATATCAAAGTGCATGCCGCACGACTGAGCGAGATGCGAGCCCCTCGCGACGCCGACATCAACGCGGTAGCAATGTAAACAAACTACGTCACGATTTTGTGTTGGCTGGTTGTTGGTTGTGCCCTTGCGCTACCTGCGATTTCTTCCTCCGTGTCTGACGTAGGCGGCGCCCGCTCTCGCGCGCGCCGCCTACGTCACAGTTCTGCATGGTCACGTGGCCAGCTGCGTTTATCTTGCTACCGGAACTGCTCCTGACTAGCTCGTTGCTCTTTGAAACCGAAACTGCGACTGGGCGCTCTAAAAACGTCTGTAATATCCCTGTCACACGTGGCAACGTAAGTACACTTTGAGCGAGTGCCCTTCGCCGCGAGTGTCATTTGCACGCTGTCACACGAGAAAGTTTAGTGTCACTCGCTGCAAAGTACACTTGCCGGCAAGTGTGTTCGCAAACCTCACTTCGCTGCGACGGAGTGTGTAGCCTCGGTCGCAGTGGCTTGCACATAAATACGCTATTGCATAAAGCGGCGCTCATAGTATTTTTAAACCATTGTTTTTGTTATCAGGAATACTGATATGTATTAAAACAAGTCATACTACAACGAAAAACCTCGCTACTCTCGCCCTCGAGCAGTTTGCGGCCACGTCCGCTAGGGGGGATGCGGGAGCACATGCGGTGTAATGGCCGCGTCCGTCGCGTTGTTTACTTCCTTGCACACTTGCACATATGTAGGTCACTCGTTCTCTATTCAGTTTCGATGGCGTGAGCCACTGGTGCTACTTCCACAAAGACAACGTGGTCCGTCGCTGTGACACGAGCGCAAAAGTAACAAATATATGTTGCGTTACTAATCCGCCAATTGCCATTGTCATCATTTTCAAAGTACACTTCGCTTTCTCGTGTAGCAGCGAACCGCCAAAGTGACACTTTGTGAGGGGAAGTGCACTCGCTGAAAGTGCACTTAAGTTGCCACGTGTGACAGGAGTATAAATAACTAACCGTCGCGCACTCGCGCAAACGAGGTTTCCAGCCGTGATAAGTGGGTCGTAAGCTACCTACTGCAACAAAAAAAAAAACAAGGTGCAAAATTTTTGTGTCAGTGCTCCTTTAAATGCACGTGAAGCGGAAACATCAAATCCGCAGTGAAAAATAAATCCCGAATGACTGCGTTTTCTTCTCATAAATGTTGTATTGATTCATTATAAGAAAAGGAAATGGAGAGAATAGTTCGAATTCTGGCTCTGCAATCCAGTGCTCGTGGAAACGTTAAATGGACACTGAAGCGAACCAAGGAATCTGTTTATATTATATAACCGTCCGCCTCGGTGGAACAGTGGCTACGGTGCTCGGCTGCTGACCCGAAGGTCGTGGGTTCGATCCCGGCCGCGGCAATCGCATTTTCGATGGAGGCGAAATGGTAGAGGCCCGTGTACTGTGCGATGTCAGTGCACGTTAAAGAACACCAGATGGTCAAAATTTCCGGAGCCCTCCACTACGGCGTCTCTCATAATCATATCGTGGTTTTGGGACGTAAAACCCCAGATATTATTATATTATATAACCAAGGAATCAGTTTATCATAGCCGGAGAACTTTAATGTCGTTGAGTACACCGTCGTAGGTTTATTAATAGGGGATAAAAACAAGGTGACAATTTCAATTTCCAATTTCGCGCCGATATTACCGCATGTGTCGTCACAGGTTTCAAATAGCATTTCTCGTATTTTGGCGACATTGACTCAACGAAATTTTCTGAAACTTGTGAAGTCTGTGGCTCCCCCCGGAGGACAATGCACTTCATTTTTACTAAGTGGGAACTACGCGGGACCTAGCAGATGCCGCCCAAAATCCATGGCTTGAATTTATGCTTCAAGCATAGATTTTATGCAAAATCTATGCCCGAATTTCAAGGTGGCGTCGGAACTTGCATTTTTCTTTTTGCGCGCATTCTCGCTCATCGAGCGCCTTCTCGCAGTAAGCGTGGTCATTTTGGAATCGTGGAAGTGCAAATTGCAAATACGAGAAGAATCGTTTTACTCTTTAGTGATCCCTCTAATGTGGCGCGGCAAATTTAAAGCATGTATTTAATTTTATGTATCCTGGGTTTTTATTGTTCAGTAAGAGTTAGTAAGACTTCTCAGGCTCCACATTTGACTAATTTCAGGTACGAAGAAAAATGGTGAAGCTTGGACTAAGTCGCGCAAGCCTTGACACAGTGATGCGGTCAATTCTGAAGTCTAATATGGTTGCTTCTAGGCTGTTGCTAAGCTTCAGATAGGTGATGCTAGGTTGTTCCTAGGTTGCTTCTGCGCTATCTCTAGGCTTTAGCTAGGGGATGCAAGGTAGTTTCTATGCTTCTCAGCGCAGAGAGGTCCGAGTGAAACCATAGACATTCAGAGACACGACATGGATGTCCTATCTCCGGAGACCGAAACTCGCGCTCAAACCGAGCGTTCGCAACTCCCGTAGATCTGCGGGCACGTAGTCGTTCGCGCAGGGCTTCCATCGCGTCGGGGTCTTCTCGCAGCCGCGGTTGTACTTCCCGCTCCCTCGTATTCTCTCGTTGTACGTACCGCTGAATCACTCCGTACAGGTGCTTCAGATAAGCTGAAACGTGTGGCCATGGTGTTTATCACTGGGTTAACCCCGACGGTTTATAAAACTTTTCTCCATTACTGGTTACGTCTGTCTAGAAATCTTAATTGGTGTTTGTCACCCGTGTGTTGCCTTCTTCATTTTTATTGGACCAGCGTTGAGTAGTGGGATTTGTCCAATTTTATGGTACAAACCAGAGTTGCCAGTTCCGTTTAAAATAAGCGGAATTGAGCTTGTTTTCTCGCCGAGTCGCTTGTAAAGTTTCGTAGTCGCTTGTCGCGTTTTCTTGGGCTTATTTGCATTTCTCTAGCAAGTATAGTTATTTTAGTAATCATAACGCTCACCGATGCGCGTTTGTCATTTACTAATTGCGTGTTTGTCGATGACATTCAGTGGTTAAGTGTTGAAGTCAGACATATGCTGGGTGAATCAACCAGTGACGTTAATCGGGCACTTACAAAAGTGTCTTTAACCGTATGGAGATTACCCTGCAGACAATGTTAAAAAGCATGCAGCTATGTACTTTCGATCATAGTTGCGCATATTTTCGCTGTACAAATCAATTAGGTCATTTTTTTAAAACTCCCGTTCGTATTTGAGTGACATATTTTTTTTATTATAATTAAAAATGTTTTCAGGAATGGGAAAACTCATCATGTTTCCGCTTCTTTGGGGTTTCTTTTGTGATGAGTATTTGCTTGCTTCCGCGGTAGCATCTGGCAACACTGGTGCAAACACGTTATAGTCTTTTGTACACATCAAAGTTTTTACGGATGGCTTAAACATCTTCGCTGTTACTATGGCTATATCGTATGCGAGCAACGTCTTTAATTAAGCAGTCGCTCTCAGCATTGGCTGTTCTACAATAGGCGAAACTCACGGTGGTCATGGATCCGGCTGTGCACACATTTGCGGCGTCTCCAAGGCACTGCGCAGAAGAAATGCAAAATCAAGGTCGGCCATTTAAAATAAAAGAACCCTTATTGCTACAAAATTACGCAACAAAAGAACCTAGTGCATTCAAGAGGTGTAGTCTCAGAAATGTGTCCTCAAAAATTTTTCTCCGATCTAAGGCACATTAGCCGAGTTGCTCAAAATAAGACTGGGTCGATGCCACGCCTTCCAGATTTTACATTCTTTGCTAAAATATTTGTTGATTTGTTTAAAAGCCTCCTTTAATGTACAGGGTTTGGAACATCGGTTCTCGTCCAGGTTTGGCTTAGCACTGTGGACGAAATCCGAAAACGCTTTATAGAGGTCCGTAAAATTCTAAAACAGGCACTATTTGGTCCATGGAGTTATTCGTCAAAATGCAATCTTCCTGCACCGCATAAGGGCCAACTGGGCATACACACACCAATTGACATGCCTCCATGAGGGGGGCGGGGGGGGGGGGGGGAGGAGTTTCGAGCCCTCTCCCCCTTAAAACAAACCTGCTTCGCAATGAACTCAAAAAATAAAAACGAAGTGATGACGTGGTTGTCACAATGGCCTGCCTTTGGAATCTAACACCAGGGGCTCTCGGCTGTCACTATCTCCCATAACGTGCCTAGTCATAAGCCTATACTTTAAACCAGGGGTCGGCAACCTGTGGCGCAGTATTATGTGGCCCCTGGCATGACGTCAGAACCCCTCCCCCCCTTGTCAACGCCTAGCTGAAGGCCGACATGGCATTTCTGACTCAAATGGGATTCGCACGCGTAACCTACGCTTGTAAATTGCAACCTTGTGACATGCGTGCAGAAAATACACATTATTAATATTCCATTTTTGTACAGTATTGCCAATATGCCAAATTTTTTCTCTAAGCCATCAACACCCCCCCCCCCCCCCCCCCCCCCGGTTTGCAATCTGGCCCCCACTGAGTCGGCTTGATAAAAAGTGGCCCTTCTCCTGAAAAAGTTGCCGACCCCTGCTTTAAACAATAATGGTGCAGGTCTGACTGAATGAAAAGTATGGGGCCACACTTGGCTCCCCCCCTAAGAAACTTAGGCGGGTGTGTGGGCGGGGAGGGGGGAGATGCCTCCTGTGTTAATGCCTATGCACCCGGTCTTTGTTCTTTAATGCAAGAACAGTGATAGGAGCTCGCGTAAGAAGGTGAGGCGTGGTGACACGGACACGATATTTACGTTGCCTCTTCTGTCTTCTATTCGCGTGCACTGCTCACTTTCTTTTACGACGATTATCTCAGTCTGGACGATGGGCCTCACAAGTTTGCGCCGTATGTAGTGAGATCGGGGACACCTAAGAACAATGATCGTATATAGATTATTCACTTCGGCCCTGGCAGTGTCAATTGGCACACAAAGTTTTTCAGCACCCCCGAAACGAAATCAGGGATCCAAATTTTTGGGGAATATTTCTTCAGTAATCCCCACTGCCATGGACACCACCAATGTGGCACTTTCTCGGAGCTCGACGCCACATAGGGGCAGAAGCTTGACAGAAGTGGTGGGTGACGCCGAGGCGGATATAGCCGAGGCGGGTAACCACCGTTTTCGGGACAAAGTCTCGAAGTTCCTTCAAGGACTTGAACACTGCTAAATAAGACGTTGGTTAAGATTTCGTGTACTCTGGTGGGTGGCAGGACTAAAGAAGTCATTTTTTTTCACTTCACATCCACTGAGCCTTGATGACCTAATTTGACAGCATGTTTGTAAATCTATAAATCCTTGCACCAATAGCTCAATTTTCGTTTGTGATCTTCCAAGGCCCTAGCTATTAAAAAAAACATGCGGGAAAAATTCTGCGACTGGAATAAAAATTCCATGACTGGAACGGCCGTCAAGGCCGTATTGTTCGGTATAAAGGAGTTTATGAGTTTGCCGGACATACGTAATAATTTCTTAATACTTACACTGCTAACGTTTTGAAGACCGGGCAGCTGGATGGTTATTGGACCTTGACAGGTGTCATTCCTAATGAAGAAGTTGGTGACGGGGCTCAAGACAGGAAGGTTGACGGCTGAAATATCCAGGAAAGAATAACAAAATAAAAAGACATTGAGCCACCGAAAATGTCATTTGCATAAGGGTATCATCGCGTGGTGGGAGTGCGGGACAAGCACTACACCGGAAATACACTGACGTGTTTTAATGCGATAGCGATTATATGCACACTCTCGGCGGATTTTTGACGTTGCCGTCGCCGTCATGTCCCGGATATGTATATGTATGTAGATATATAAAAAATTCACAAAGAAAAATAAATGAAAAGAAAAAAAATTCTGGAGCGCCAGACCGGGCATTCGAACCAGCGACCCCTCGCTCCGCAGCGCGCTGCGTTAGACTTCCCTACCACGCGTCATTTTTTTTCCTTTTTGCTTTATTGCCTGTTTCCAGACATAATAAACATCTACAAGCACATAGAAGTAACAACAACAAATAGTGTCTGTCCTACTAGACCGATACCAATTTTAAAATGCATGCCAGCAGTCTTCGAAAGCTTGCACAGGGGATCACGCTCTCTTTATGGCGCCCACCAAGCAATCAGACCAACCGGACAAACCGTCAACACCGCCTGTGCTCTTTGATGGATCTCTATATGCCAACAGGACTCCGCCGAAGTGATGACACACTGCTTTATCGTTTATGGTTAGGTGTGGCTTTCACGAAGTCTTATTCTTTTCGCATTGGGATGGCCGACGACGCTCTCTGCGATGCATGTCGTTGCGAGGAGACGCTGCGCCACATCCTGTGTGACTGTCCGCTATATGATGCTCAGAGACAGTCACTGGCGTCCGTTCTAGCGGACCGTGACAATAGACAAATGTCTGTTGAATCTATTCTCGAATGTCGTTCACAGAGGACATCGCAGCTGAAGGTGGCCAAGGAACTACTGAAGTTTCTAAGAAAAACGAACTTGGACAAGCGGCTCTGACAGCGATGTCGCGTACCACACCAGCGTGATGGACTGTCAATGACTCCTTGGTTGTGTGTGTGCTGTGTTATGTGCTATCTTTCTCTCTCTTTCCACTCTTTCCCCTCCCTCTTTCAATCTCCCCATCCCCTTCCCACGTGCAGGGTAGCAAACCGGTTATCCTGGACTGGTTAACCTCCCTGCCTTTCCTTCTCTACCATTTCTTCTCTCTAAAATGCATGCGACGTCTTAATAACGGCAAGCTATTTATATTTTTCATTTACCGCTGGCGGTACGCAGATCTTGGAGGCGCTTCAGAGTGTTTTCTATCACGCAACGGTCCTACATATTCTTTCAATGTGAAAACGGCCGTTCAGACGCGCACGAAAAAGTGGCCATTTTCTGTACCCACTCCTGATGTGGAACGAACAAAAAAAAGAACACCGGGCACACCTAAAGCCTTAGGTACACCTTCAGTCAGACGCCACCGCGTGTGAGGAGACGCAGGGGGGTCACTCCACGCGTCGCACGAAAAAAGAAATATCTTAGAGCGTCGGGTTCTGCATTGTGGACACTTGCAGCGCGCTGCTCAAACACAAAGACGTAACAACTATGACAGTTGTTAGTTCGCGCTTCTCCTGTGTATACCTGTGCGTTCTTTTCGAGCACCCTTCTTTGTGCTTCTGCGGTGCGCTGCAAGTATTGAGCTCCTTCTCATTCTTCGTGTAACATTCCAATTTCTCCCTATAGCGTTCACTGCTGCGTCCTCGCGGCGAAACTGTGAGTTTTTGTTGTCATGGGCAACGTGTGACGCACTTGTTTCTCTTCCAAGCACTTCCGGTCGGGTACTTACTTCCGCTTTTGGGAATATTCAGAAAAGTCTTGTAAGTAATATAACTGGTACTAAATTGATGGTCCTGGTTCGAGTTGTTGTTTACCGAATACCGGCGTGATACCGGAGCGGATGTTAACCTAATAAACGAGTCATTTATTGTCAGGATAATTATTGAAAATTTATAGAACTTATTGAAAAAAGCAGACGGTTTTCTGGTGAGCAGCTGGGATTGTTGAGGCACCTGGCGGAGACTTTCTGAACCACGCGCTTGTTTCCACGTGCACTCTGGGACGCACATCTGGGGCGTGACGAAAAACAAAGTGAAGCCGAGATGTACACCAAGGCACACGAACGCTGTGGTGTGAGGGCCACTACCAGACGCCTAAATCAAGGATTATGAGGGTTGCCTACAATTTCCTGTTTGTCTGTTTTTGTAGTACGCTGCACATCAGGGCAATGCAACCGCCGCGACCGAGAGTATAATTTGCCTCCTCCAGGTTAGCAGTATAGGGCAAACTAAAAGGTGTCACAAAGAGCTTACAGGTGAGCATGAGGCGGCTGACTATGAGGTTGAGGAGAGGTCCAAGTGCGCTGACAATGCCCTGTGGGGATCCGTAGGTGTAGATGCCTTGTAGAACACACTGGAAAAAAGAATTTTTCGGAACACTTTCAGGTCACGACCACGAAAATTTGCAGCGTTCGTTCTGCGAGAAGTGACGAGACGTAAACACGCTTAGTGATTAGGCCTACTACACCGCGTAATTAGCGTTCGCTATAACTACATACTGGCGTATGCTACTTCTATTAAGTACGCCAGTATAACGTTACCGATCGATTGGGGTGTCGTTCTTTGCCCGTTCATGGTCGTATTATGTCACTGGAATATTTTAAAGAAATTGCTCGAATAAACATGTATGTTATAGCATTATTAAGTCACAATTTATTCTGAAAGCAAGATGTAGAACAATATTCTGATGTGTTCACAATTGTGCAATATTATGATCGTGTGTATTATGTTATGTGTAATTATTTTTTTTGTGTGTTTTCCAGTGTATCTCAAACCATACAAAACAGCTTTGTTAGTGTAAACGTGAATTTTACTCGCCAGAACTCTTGTTCGAATATATTTGACTCATGGGCTGTGGGATTGTAGTGTGTTTGAACATATGTAGTGTGTTTGAACATATTGTGTTCTACTGTATTGCATATATTGTGCCCTTTATATTTATTTTTTGTATTGTAGATTCCGATTGCTAAGCGAGAAGAACTAGCCGGTGCAACCACTCCTGCACATCAGTTAAATAGAGAAATATTGTTCAGAAATAGTTTGGAGACAACACTTACATTGAGAAGTTTCACGAGTCCAGTCACCAAGCCAGTTGTCTGGTAAAGGGAAGAAAAATTGATCGTTAGAGAAATCAGGATGTCGTTAGCAGTACGAAAACGCGACAACTATAGTTTGGCCACGTGACATACTGGAGAACTTGCCCGAAACAGCACCATGAATTCTATAAGTGTGCGCTGTTTCATGTTTCTAAAAAATTCGGGCTCCTTTGAAATAAACATTGTTTTCTAAAGGCCAAAGAACTTTATTTTACTCACGTGCAAAACTATAATTGAAATTGGTCCCACAGTTTGGTTAAAAAAAGATTTTCAGCGTTTTACATGTTTTTCAAAGTAGAAATTGCGGTTGACCTCGAGTTTAAGTTAGTTTTTATCGAGGCAAGCGCTTTTCATGCTATTGCCAATTTGCATACCACCAGAAACACGAATGGTTGTTTATAATGTGGAGAACGATGTGTCGCCTCCGGATTAGAGAAGGACGGATTGAATTAAAGCAGTAGAGCAATCCAGAGATTGCATGCCAAATTATTGAATTCAATTTGAATTGAATTTTGTTTGCAAGAAAGATACAAGAATAAAAATATACATGAAAAAAACATCTAGGTCCTTAGCATTAAGGTAGTTTGGATCCATACAAAGAATTTTAGGGATATACATATACAAAAATGGAATTTGAAATGTACTTCTTTTTTGCAGGTAGCAGACAATGCACTTTAAATAGATTAAAAAAATAAATACAAGTCTATATAATAGCCTTTCAGGTTAACAGGAAAGATTTTACTTTGTTTTATGTCGACAGGTAGATTGCTCCACAAAGTGCAACCAAAGCTAGACAGCCGTCTTTTGCGATTGCTAACCAGGAAAATGACAACTTACTGATGTGCTACCACTGCAATAGTTCAGGTTGCTGCCCAGGCACTGCAAAGGAAGAGATATCGCATAAATTAAGTTTAGGTCAATTGTGAAAAAAAAAAAAAAAACACCACGCGGATTGGCCCTCGGCAGTTGTCTGAGTCATGTTTAAGCGTACAGTTTTATTAAGGCGAAAGCCTTACATGTCTCGTGATTTAGAGAATTTTCGACATTCCTTAGGAAATTTTCGAGACCGGCGTCGGCGTCCACAGGAATGATGCAAAAAGGAGACTACGTAGTAAAATTCGGCCAAAAGTCGCGGGACATGGAAGTGAACGTGTGTGTGCGGTCGGCGTATGAAATGTCGCGCGACCTCAATGTAACATGACGCCATCAATGACGTCACAGATTGCCAGAATTTGTGACTACATTGTGACGTCATTGATTGCATCACGGCTTGACATCGCATGGTGACATCATCGCATGACTCCGTCGCTTGGCTATTTTTTAGTGTATATCGTAGTAAAGTATACACTGCCACTGTCGTAAATGCTTCGCTGATTGCAGAGATCTACGCTGTTTCCATCCGTTGAAAACGCGCTCGATCAGCAGAATTTATAGGGCCCATAACGCACAAATTTTCGGTCATAATATTGTGCGGGTTAATCCTTGTGCGTTCACAAACATGTTGGCGAAATTTAGGCGCATTTGGTGAAACAGTAAAAATATATTTGAATGCTTTTATAAACGCGCGAGCGGCCTGAGGGTCGGGCAACTCTGGCGCACTTGGGAAGCGGTGACGTAATAAGCTCCTTGCTGGTTCGAGCGTTTGCATTCCGGCGAAAGATTCTGTTCCGCGATCAGCTGCGCGTGCAACCGCAGCGATTTCAGCTTTGTTCAGCTTGACACTGAAAATGAACGATTTACAGCGGCTGAAACTTTGGTACAACACGACGGCTGTGCTTAATGCAGCACGTGACGTCACACACACCATGGCGAAGTGGTGGTTGGCGCTGGTTGGCGGGGTTTATAGCCAGGTGACTTGTAGGGCTTATTTTAATAATAATAATAATATCTGGGTTGTTTAACGTCCCCAAACCACGATATGATTATGAGAGACGCCGTAGTGGAAGACTCCGGAAATTTTGACCATCTGGTGTTCTTTAACGTGCACTGACATCGCACAGTACATGGGCCTCTACCATTTCGCCTCCATCGAAATGCGACCGCCGCGGCCGGGATCGAACCCGCGACCTTCGGTTCAGCAGCCGAGCACCGTAGCCACTGTTCCACCGAGGCGGACAGGCTTATTTTGCAGCTTAATATTCTTTTATAGTTCATTTTTGAATAGTGTATAGGCACAGCAGACCATATACTGCCATTTTTTTTTCTGCTGCGCGAATTGCTGGGCGAGCGTGTCGTGCCCCTTTAAACGTAAAAACTGGTATATCACGCCGAAAGCCTCAAGTCACCTCACTGTACTTATTAGATAGCGACTCGTCATTGTCCTGCTAATTTGTATCGGTGGAGATTTCGTGTATCAATATTTCGTAAAGAAACATATTCGGTATACATATTTTTAGATATGAAGCTTATTGAACACTGTACAAATGTAGCAAAGGACGTCCGTCTTCTGCCGAAAGGAACGCAGTTTTCATATTGCTAAATAACAGGGTAAAAAATCAGCGGAACCATATGTATGACTTACGGTGCCGATGTTGAGGATGTTGTTGAGAGTGACGTTGGTGCAAGACGCTGAAACAGCAGAACACGAAATCAGATAATTCGCTCGTTTTCAGAAGCGCCGTCTATATTGGTTTATATTAAGCGAGTTTGCTAATGAGTTCTGCGAAATTTCTCGAGGTTCGCGGAATGGTCATGAAAGAGACAATTAACAACCGCACGTGTTTGTAACACGAAGCCACACGGAAATCCATTCGGATTTCTCAGAAAGATGTCTCTTTTCTGAGAAAGTCGTAGGGATTTCCTTGTGACTAAGTCATGCTACGAACGGGTGGTCATCATTTACACCTTACGTGACCACGTGGCCCTTCCGCCACCGTTAGGAACTTCTCAGAGCTATATACTCCGTGTCCGTGTGCTTCGAGTTGTCGATTAATTCGGCGTCGCGCTGTCAATTGCTAGCATCCTGGTTAGCTTATTTGGTAGAGCGACCTCCCCGAAAGACGTTGGTCCCGGGTTCGATCCCCGGACCATGACGAATTTTTTTTATCTTTACTTTCTGGGAAATACCAATAAATTTCCTTGTTGCTTCGTGCTACAAACGGGTGGTGGTCAGTTATCCCTTCTAAAGAACTTCCAAATGATATCTGAGGCATCTGCGTATTAGGTTAGGTTTCATACCACTCTTAGGTAACGAGTCTTCTATAGAAACATAGCTCGCCGTTCCTAGGTTATATGTTCTGGGAAACACGGATAGTCCTTATATACGTGATTCACTGCAGGCAGTTTTCCAGCGTCCATATTTGGTCGTCTTGCATGCGCGAACGTGCAATGTATTTGCGACGTAGCATTTCATTACAGAACACATAAGACAACATTATAACTGAGAGCCAGTGACATCACCTTTTCAAACGTCTGCATTGTAAAGTGGACTAACCTTGCGCATTAAAATAATATTGAGGGCTCACTTTCTCATTTTTATATTTTGCAAAGCCCGAAAGCAGGTGTTGTGCTAAATAATCGTGCAGAGTGGTATCTCTAAAGAGACGTGGACCTTAGAGAGAGTGTATAAGGGATAGGCGGAGATTCTGCGTCTAGGCTACAATTCTCGTCTACATATTGAAAGGTCGCGGGTTCGTTCCCGACCCTGGGAGACCCATTCCGATGGAGCCGAAATGCTGGAGATCCGCGTACTGTGCGGCGTGTTAAAGAACACCAGATGGTCGAAATTTCCGCACCCCCTCCACCGCGGTGGGCCCTATAATTACATCGTGGTTTTGGCCCTAAAACACAAGGTTATTCTTCTTCTTCTTCTTCTTCTTATTATTATTATTATTATTATTACTATTCGTCTAAGATAGAGTGCTATGCCTTCCTTCTCTGAAGAAGAGGATCTCAGATGTCTCCCAGATCTAAATAGTGTTAAGGATGTAGTTTTTCCAGCTTTTCCAAACTTTTATTGCTAAGGAATTTCTCTTTTCACTCTTTACCCTTGCGTTTAAACTGAATTAGAGATGAAAGCGAAGACGTAGGAAAACTTTAAGGCACAGGTAACGACCCGCGTGCGTCGCCAGGGTCGTGATTGGCGCTGGTTAACATTCACACAGCTACTCGTGCTAACATTTGGAAATCCAGCAGTGAAACATAGATAGCCCACGAGACCTCGACTACTATGAGGCTTGTACGTACCATACAGTTGTGTACACGTGCACATGTAACCAAGATAACCAAGGCAGCGGGAAAAGGTGTGGTGAAGCTTGATTGTAGAATAAGCACGTGTACTGTACGCAACGACCTGGCTTGGTTTGTATTCTTGTGGAGTTCCAAAGGTCCCAAAGCGACTGAGGCCAGGAGAAGCACCGTAGTTGAGAACTCCGGATAACTTCAACCACGTGGGGTTCTATAACGTGCCCTCACATCGTTCACTACACAGGCCTCTAGCATTTAGGCTCCATAGAAATACAACCTACGTGGCAGGCATCGAACCCTCGTCTTTCGTGTCGGCAGCCGAGCACCGTAACCATTCTGCCACCGAAGCGGCGGACATGGATTAGAGCCCCTCCTTGCAGTAAGCTTTGTTCTGCTATATTCACATTTTACTAAAACACGGGAGTAAATTCCTCTTATCCTTTATGTGGCTTCGCTATTCAACCGATAGGGTCGTTTCATGGGGAATTCTTTCGTTAAGCGGATTGCTGCTATTTCGAGCTGAGGCGTGCAATCATAACATGGGCGCCTGCAACCTCGGCGACCTTGGGACATAGTCTGCCACCTGCGAACACACAGGACAATTTTGCCTGGGACATAGTCAGCCACCCGCGAACACATAGGACAATTTTGGAAACACGTTTTCACACGACCCGCGTCCGCTTAGCTAGCCTAGACCATGCGCTCTGGCATTGCCCCTCGTAACGAGGTACGGACTGAATCTACCAGGACAGGTGGCTATCTGCTATCAAGAACCGCGATTCCGGGGCTCAACTCTGGGCCGTCCAGAGGGCCCACGATGCGGCGGTCGGGCTTGGCCTGACTGTCCCAACGTGGGAGCGGCCCGCTGCACGCTGAGTCGCGCACCTCAGGATTTTTCATCGAAGCTTCCCATGCTTCCATCCTTTAAGACAGTACCATTAAAATACATCTCACGGTTGTTGTATCTCCTCCTCGATTGAGATTATTCGAGAAATCCTCTACAATTACTTTTATAAAGAAAGCTCACTTATTCAAACAGGCTTCTTGATAAAAAGCGTGGATATTTGGAACACAAAGCGATAATGGAACTATACTTACTGGACGTCGACGCCGTGACAACTGATGTCATCGCAGCCAGAACTAGCAGACCGGTGAAAACGTACGAGAGAGCCATCTTGGACTTCTTTCCTGGAAGAGGGGTCAGCAGGGCGGTACAAGCTTAACTTGCGTAGTCGAAGGTGGCTTTGAAGCGAAAGCCTGCGGGTTTTTATACCCGGAACGATGTCCGTATCCGGGAAAACATAATCAGGTTATTAAGGACGGGGGTTACGTTGTCAATCCTATTGAGCGCGTATTTGGTACAAAGTGGTGACACACGCACACGTGTTTTCTCTCAGCGTATCCGTGTATCTATCTGCATGGTGACGTACTTGAACTTGTTTTTTTCCCTGGGAACGGAAGTACTCTGTAGTTGCCTTCACCGAATGTGCTCGAAAAATAAACCACCAGTAAAAAAAAGTTTTCGACGGTGTCAACGAGTGACTAAAATTTGTAAAAAAAAAAAAAAAAAAAAAAAAAAAAAAAAAAAAAAAAAAAAAAAAAAGAAAACTAAACGGACACAGTGCGCGTGTGGAGGCCATGACTGGTGAACGTGTATTTTTTCTCTGTCGTCATTCGCTTTGCTAAAGCTGAGCGTTAATCACAAAACAGGCCCTAAAAAAGTTTTCCCTACTACAGCTGCGCGAACACGCGGGGCTTCTAATACAAACCACGCACATCCGTTTTGAGACGAAGTGTACGACTGTGAAATTCGATATGGATGCTTTTTTTTAACTTGAGCATTATGTCTTTCAAAGATGTACCTAAATGATTGCTCTCAGTTATAATACAGAGAAACAACGGTGAAGGAGGAGAAAATAGCATTTACCTAAAGACAGCACAACCTCGTTTTATAAAGTAAGCTTGCTTATTGCGAACTAACGGTTACAGTGAGGCGAGTGGCCGGTGCAGGCCACATTCCCAAAAACATTCGCGTACGTTTTCGATGAAGATGAAGTGATAGAAGTGATACACATGACAAACCGGCTATACAACTAAGCACTAAAAGAGTACCAATAGTTATATTTAACTCGTTTGTAGGGAGCTAATGCTACTAGTGAATAGACCAGCGAGTCCTGTTTACATTAGGACCAGCGGATATGTTTGCACGCTTTCCTTCAACAATACTGCATGAAAAGGAACGGCCGCGGTGGCCGCAATTCGACGGAGGTGAAATGCTAAACGCCAGTGCACTTTGATTTAGGTGGACGTTAACGAACATCAGACGGGCAATACTTCTGGAGCACTCCACTGCGGTGTCCCTCATAATCATATTGCGGTTTTGGGACGTAAAACCCCTCTTTCAATGTTTCACAGGCATGGAACGAGTACGAACAAAGATGAGACACACAGAACGCTGAACAGCGTTCTGTGTCTCATCTTTGTTCGTCCTCGTTCCATGCGCTGTGAAACATTGAAATTATGCTGCACCAACTAGCCCAACGCTTAACATTAGTAAAACCCCTATAATTGTTATAATTTACGTGAACAGGAAGGTAGCGCAGAAAACAAATTATCCTTGGTAATAAATACACAATAAGATGTCATTATCGCAAAATAACATTTATTCAACCACCGTTAACAGTCAAAGACCTGCGAGAAAGAGCGCGAGATTTATTTACGGAAAGGCAGAGAGGCCGGCCTGAGCTGTGGCTTGCTCTGGTCTGCTATAGTCTACACAAGAGAAGGTGTACAGCGACACAGAAGAGTAATGAATGACGAATTGACGATAAGTTAGCGAGGTGGGTATATATAGTACCGTCACCTTGGTGGTAGTCTAAAGTTCGTGCGTCCAGTCCAGTGGTTTGTAGGAAGTGGCTGGCCCTATAACCACAGTTGTGCTGTGGACGTCAGGTCAAAGACCATACACAAGCTGATCTGTTATAGGCCGTTTATGAAACCGTGCCATCGACAAAATGGGTTTCTGTGAAGGACAAAGCTGCCACGTGTGTCTATGTACATTTTATCGCCGTAATCCTAGGATACTACACCAAGAATCATCAGAGGCGAAGGCATAACAGGGTCCCTGATGTATTCAACTAAGACGAATCCAAGGCGAAAGCCACTTCCTTTGTCTTCTTAGTCGACGGTACTGCTTCCCTCCACCCACTTCCTTAAGCCTTCTGCACACAACGTGGTTTTGCATTGCCTGTTAGGATTGGAGGTATCGCAAGCTTTCTGCCTCTCAGCTGGTTATGCACTGCCTCCGTGGTCGGACCACCATTGACCAAACGATGATGTCCTGTGTGATGTGTCAGCGAGTGATGGAAAGAAAAATGATAGGTGTAATCTTAAGAGACAGGAAGAGAGCAGAATGGGTCAGGGAACAAACGGGGGGTTAAGGATATCATAGTTGAAATCAAGAAGAAGAAATGGACATATGGGCCGGCCACGTAGCCCGTATGCAGGATAACCGCTGGTCATTAATGGTGACTGACTGGATTCCAAGAGAAGGCAAACGCATGAGAGGGAGACAGAAAATTAGGTGGGCAGATAAGATTAAGAAGTTTGCGGGTATAACGTGGCAGCAGGAAGCACAGGACCGGGTTGATTGGCGGGACATGGGAGAGGCCTTTGCACTGCAGTGGGCGTAGTCAGGCTTATGATGATGATGATGATGATGATGTCATGTGATGACGTCATCATGTGACGTCAGCTTACGTGTTGTCATAGTGACGTTTTGATGACGCCATGCTGGCATAAGAAACTCTAGCGATCTATACGTCATTATTACGTCACATGCTGACGCCTTAATTCACGCGACTTTTGCATCACCAGTGTTGATGCCGATGCCGCGGAACGACGGTCGACGGCCGACAGTCAATTTTCACGTTTGTTTAGGCATTTAAGGCTTGCGCTTCAATAAATAGTCCTCAACGACTAGATCAGGGGTCTCAAACACGCGGTCCGCGAACCTTTGACTAGCGGTCCGCGGTTTCACACGGAATAAAGTTTTGTGACTTTGTTAAGTAATACTGGCATTATTTCCTCGTCTACTAGCTGCAATTAACAGCGCTTTGTTCGGGTAAGCTAGAGAGACAAGACTGGTCTAAGTATTTTTTTTTGTGTGTGGCACTCGATGCGGTCACTAAGAGTTGAAACATCACCGTTGAACGAAAACTCTGTACTTCAGAATCGTCGTCCAGATTTTAGTCATTGTGGAGATCAGTATCGATCTGTTTCTCGAAACCTGAAATTAAATTCCCTTCAGAAATGTCCCATATATGGGATATGGGAAAGACGTTCTTTCAAATGGCAAGGTTAAGCGACATTTTGTTCGAACTCTCCCTCTCCCCCACCCGCGCTAACAGTCTTCACTGTCCCAGCACTTGTGGGACTAAATTTCGCGACCGCGGCACTCTAGCTGAGGTGAGCTTGAGACCCCTGGACTAGATGGTGCTTAACTCCCGGTGTGTTATTTTTTATCATATTATGATGTCGGCATTTACAAATGGTATTGACAGTCCTGTAACAGGAAGGACGGTTGAATTTGTTTACAACACATCAATAACAATGGATAACCAAAAGCGATAAGTCGAAAGCGAAACCGATACGTGTAGCTGCTTCGCGGAGCGTCTACGATGAGGTCACACCAGAGGTGGGGACACTTCTCGGCTTTCATGCAAGACGCGATCGACCAGACAAAGTAACAACGGCGCGCGTCTCTTGGTCCGTTGACGGCAGCGGGTATTTATCGGCAGGAAGACGCAACTCAAAGAGAGAAAATGCTTTCTGCACCGTTCCTATCCGCCTCGTGCGCTGCTGCTTTGAGCTGTACAGGTGGCGCCACCAACGGCGAACGGTGGCGAAACTCGGCCGACGCGGCAACGCGCGGCTCATAGGCGCCTTGCGCAAAGCGCCCGCTACTAACCGTTTCTTCTTTTTATTCAATTTACATTCTGGTTTGATATTTGCACTGCCGACGCTGCTCCACTAGACAGCCGTGACGTTTGTTACGTCGATTGTTCAATGTTATTTGTTTGAAAATGACAGGCCCGTTTATTATTACTGTGCACGTGCGTGATGCAATACATGCGTTTCTAACGTGCATGCGTTGAAGTTGTTCGCGTGATCTGCTAACACAGACGAAATAAAAAAACTGTTACAACATAAAACAGACTTCTTGATTTATTGAACACTCTAACCAGCACAACAAAAATGTAGATCGCGGTTGTATGCTTGCTTAGGAAACGCATAAAAAAGACACACGTTTTCATCTTTGTACAGCACTTAACTATACGGCCAAAAGAAAAAAAAAACGGTTAGCTAACTTGACGTTGTAACAGGCGCCACACAGCTGCATAATAATGTGTGAAAGTACTATAGTAAATGACCCACAATCATTCGCACTGGTTTTTTGTATCATTATTTCACAGACCGTACAAAAAATTGAGGAACTTCGAACTGCATTAAAACCACATATTTCTGAAAATCTAATCACTTTCACCGTCGAAGCCACGATCCTCTATCACATGTGCTTTAAATTACGCAGAAGATTACTCAGGTTTATATAGGAAATGCGCACGCGCGGCATTACTCAGATTTATATAGGAAATGTGTACGCGTGTAGCTAGATTCTCGTATGCTAGATTCTCTTTTGGTACGTGAAACTCCACATAAAATGCGATTCTAGAAGTAATGTTCGTGGACTAGCGAGCATAAAGAAGGACGACTACTTACAGCCTCACTTACCTTTGTAAAAACTGTATTCCAATTGCAATTCAATATTAACCGACGCAACAGAACAACCCACTTGCTACCACACAGTGCTATGAAGCAGACGCGCGAAGCCAGGCGTGGTGTTTCAACCACGGTGGTGGTTTCAACTGTAGCACAATCGTGCGCGTACAGTAACGTCGCAAAGGTTGCCGTCATATCAGCGGTTCCCACGATGTTGCACCTGTTCCCCTTCTCGGGTCATCAAACCGCTGCTACGCCGAAAACTACACTCGTAATTGACTGTCAAAGAAAAATGCCGTCTTGTAGGAGGCCATCTTGTACAGCCAACGAACAAAAGTGCACGACTGAAGGATCTGAAGCATTTCCGTTGATGCGATGGCAGCTGAGAGAAGTCAGGGCTGACCGTCCGACGTGTGGCCACCACCATTACACAATTTTAACTTCGCAACATCCAAGAAAGACACGACGGAAGCGACGAGCCGACGAGCCCACCCGGTCATGTTCGGTGCGCTGGTGACCGCACCTCCGCACAGCGCGCGCTCCCACGGCAGCCGAAAGAAATAAAAAAAAAGGGGGAGAGAGGAGTTGACTTGAAGTAGAGTTACTGTATATGCTACCTTTAGGTAGCAGAGTTGCGCCTTTGATAGAACTCGCCGCTCGCGCCCCCATTCGCCAAGCGCGCTCACGTGCGCAAAAAGCATCCTTTTGAGGGAAAGCCAACTTCCCGGCCGCCCGGGTGCTGGCGACCGCCGCGCCACCGCCGCTGCTCTGCTCTACCGCCGGTGCCACCGCTATCGCCATCGCTGACCAATCTTTTTCTTTCCATTTCTCCTCCCACATTTTTAAATTCCCTCTAAACTTAAACTTTCTCCTTCTCGCCCGATCCGGCTTAGCCCGTTGATCTCCCGCTTCAAAGGGAAGAGGCAACAGACATCATCATCATCATCACGCCGGCGAGCCGATCCGGCTGAGTGTGGAATGTTTTTCGTTGGTGTTGTGGTTGTGTCTTGCGTTGTCCGTTTTTAGTGAACGTCAGTGTTAGTTGTGCCTGTGCGGCGTAGCGCCGTGACTCAGTGCTGCGAAGTTGCGACGATGACAGGATGCTGCGCTCCCCACTGCACGAATCGTCAAGAAAACGGATAGGCTTTCTTCTCCATTGCATGTCTCATTGCATAGCCCATTTCATGGTGACCGTGACAAAAAAGGAAGTGCCAAACCTGCAACTCGCTAAGCTAGGTATGTTGGTCCTAGTTGTCAACGACCGTGTTCTGCTCTCACCCGGTTGTATTTTCAAAGTTCAAAATAAACTCTGCCTTTTGAAACGCGTGCTAGAAAAAAGCAACACTCGAAGCAAAATTGTTGAATGATGTTGGTCAGCATGTGTTGTCGTGAGCAGTGCGAACTGGAACACTGAAATTACATTTCAAGTGTCATAGCGGCTAAACGCAGTTGGCGTGAGCAAAAATGTTCATGACGCTAAATGCTCAAGCGAAAGGTAGCTCTGGCAATTATGTACGCCAAATTCATATCAGTACATTGCAAGTAGTCGAATAAGAATGAAATCGGTGTTCCAGCTTGTATATTGATCACGACAGGTAGTACATCCGTCAGCCGTAGAAATCGTCACTGCAGGTCGAATGTGTAGGCAGTTCCATACAACTCACTACTTATTCCAGCATTACAGTACGCTCCAGAATGCACATCCACGTCACGACTGACTAACATATGTGTTTATAGTGTAGTTATAAATCTCATGGCAATATTTTTGCGACTAGAGTAGGCGATAACAAACAGGATATGTATTGTTTTGCGCCCACTGTTCAACGGCTGGCTAGCCGTTCACATAAATCGAACGGGACGGCACGATAAAATTGTGCGCGAGTGAATGCGTGAATATGGACCTTACAGGTCTGTCAAAATAGTAGAATTCAGTCCGGGCACTGTGCGGCATTGCATTCGAAACCGAACCGAGTGTTTACTTCATGCCACAGCTACGTAAATATGCGGAAAATTCTCGTTTGCTTGCGTTATTTGTAAAACGCGGAGTGATAGTTCTAGCAATTGTTTGCTCGAGCCACCGAAGCGCTGCGTCAAAAACTACGTGAATCGAGCGATGTGCTGAACTTAATTTGTCGAGAATCTCGACAAATTAAGTCGAAGCTTTCCTGTTCGCTATTTAAAACAAAAATATTACTTCCGATGGTGACTGCCATCGAACAAGCTATAGACCAGTTTCATCTGGAGTCATTATTCGTTCGAGTTCTCCTTTTTTTTTCTTTCTACGAAGCCAATGTCATTGCGCCAGCGACGGGTTATGAACGAGCGAGAAAGCGCATGAAGCCGCTGGGCCGCGTTGGCCCCTACATTCGAAAGGGGTGGCTTTCCTGCATGACGTGGATGCCTCGACGGGCAAGATGGCGGACCTATGCGCAACTCTGCTACCTAAAGGTAGCATATACAGTAACTCTAACTTGAAGGAAACGAAGGCGGTGGAAGCGAGGAGGTGTCTAGTCGTCGGTGTGAAATATTTTCGAGAGATGGCGCTCGTTTGTTTTTGCACAACGGATGCGCAAACTTCATTCAAAATGCATGGGATCCTATGGCGGTTTGCATGGGGGTGCGACCGAGTTTGCCGAGCGGTGGCGCCACCATACCGGTGCACGAGGCGGATAGCAACGGACGTGTTCGGCGGCAACGCCGGTGTCCACCGCATGTCGCGCTTTCCGCGCGCGCAAGACGCGGTATGCGTTTCGAACTGAAGTTGCTGGCGTGTCATAGCCGCGTTCGCTGTCTAGGCAATTCAGATTTCCCGCGAAGCGCCAGTTGCTACGGGAACGCGTTTTTGTCTTCAAGTTGCGTCGTTCCGCCTATAGGTATCCGCTGCCGTCAGCGGTCCGACGGACGCTCGGCGTTGTTACTTTATCTGGTCGATCGCGTCTCGCGAGTGTCCTCACCTATATATATAAAGAGTATATATCTTACACCGTGCACCAGACCATAATGCAGACACAGTACTCATGGGACTGGCACGTGAAGAGAGACGCTGCAGAAGTCATTTGATGAGCTGTGCCAGTATTTAGGAACTTAGCTGCGGCGTTTTCAGTGACGACGTGAGCCCATGAAGATTGCCATTTCTTTTTGACCCCCTGCTCGGCGGGAATGTAAGCACAACGTCTCAAATAGAGGGTGCATCGTGTGCCGCGTTCAAATAGCACGTTGACCTTGGTGTGTTGTTAGATACTTGTACATATGCGGCGCTCGTGTGTGTCTACCTATGTCAACTGTCTTCGGCAAAGTCACGCTGCATTATCTTCGCATTCAAAAGTATGATACGGGAACTCGCTAAAAATCTTTAAAATTAACAACAGGAAAACTAAACAACTTTCAGTCCCATAGTTTGGCACAGATAATCAAATACAACTTATCTTGAAAATTTTATTCAGGTCAACAAAGATTGAAAATCACTGGAATCACCGGAAACCCTGACAACAATGCGATAGGCGTTGATCAGAAGAAAGCTTTTATGTTTCATGCTTATGCCCGTCCGTCCAAGCCCAGATATCTCTGCTCCTGTCATGATAAAGACCCACAATTGTGTCGCTGGTTTCATTTCGGAAACTTGAACGTCCTGGTAAATTTCGTTCGGTATTCTGACATCGCTACTCAGCCAAACATAATATTATGAACAGTAACAAAAGAACCCTTATTTAATGATATGCGTAGTGCTTATTTCGCCGACAAACAGTACTTGCGGTTTGAACGGAAGCCAGCCAGCGCGACTGTCTTTCACAGGAGAAGGGCAGGCGCGCCCGCAAGCGATTCCACGGCAAGCGGTTCGGAGAAGCACCGAAGAATGGGAATTCCCCCCGATACCAAACGCTATACCGAACGCTATACATGCACAAAAAAAAAAAAAAAAAAAAAAAAAAAAAAAAAAAAAAAAAAAAAAGACATGGCATATTCAGCCGAATGGCTTTCGCCACAGGCTTTCGCTGAACACACTTTGGAATTTACAGTGTCCTTCAATTTTTTTTAGGATATCAATTATATCGACACTTCAAGAGAATTTTCGCCGTCGCCGTCGGCATCGTCATGAGGTTCCGCATAAAGTACAAAGGCGACAACATCAGGAGTGGTGTTTTTTTGGACTAATTCGAAGAGCATACTGTATTTAGGAACGCGCTTGAAAAACAAGGGAGCTTTCGTTTGTGGTTTGGTATGTGCGTCATTTTGCCCCGTTTCTCAAGCATGGCAAACAATATAGTGTGCGATAACGTAGCTCGCGTGTCGTTGTGCTATGTGCGAGTTAAAGCACACGAGGGCAGCCCACGATCGCTGATCAAGTGGAAGGAATCTTGCCGGCATGGATTTTATTGCGATAGCAACTTATATGGACACTCTCGGCTAGTTTTCGCCGTCGGTGTCGGTGTTGCCGTCGCCGTCATGTCCCGTATATGTATCTATATATTTATAAAAACGTCAAAGAAAAATAATTCAGAAAAATGTTTCCGACGCGCGGCATCGAACCAGGGACCTCTCGCTCTGCAGCGCGCGGCGCTAACCGCTCAGCCACGAAGGCGAACGTCCTTCAACGTTCAAACGGCGAGCTATTAATATACAGCGAGCTTTCAGCGTGTTTTCAGCATTACCAGCGAGATGGCGCAAAGGCCGCGCTCGGCGGGGCTTAGCTGGGCGCCCCGTTCGTCGCGACGCGCGCTCTCAGGCGCTCCTAACTCTCCGGCGGGCACTTTGCCCGAAGGGGGGGGTAGATGCCCGTGCGCGCGCGCGCTTATCTCGCGGTGGCGGCGCGCTCCCCTCGCCGCAGGTGTTGGAGCGGTGCCAAGTAGGTCACGACGCAGCTGCGCGTTGACGTCACGCTCCCCTCGCAGTGCGCGCTGATGTCACTCTCTCCCTCGCCTACCGCGCGCTCGCCGCAGCGCCCGCAGCTGCCGCCTGAAGCGCAACGAGAATACCTACGCCAGCCATCGCTTCAAACGAATCTTCCAGCGCTCACCGCAGCACCCGCGTTAGCGCCGTTCAACCCGTGACGCCACCCGTGCGCAACGCTACTGCTTCGCATCCCATCAGGGTTCCCTTTGGGAAGATGCACCCAATTTTTTTGTTTGAGCAGCGCGTTAAGTGTCGAGCTGTGAACGTTGTTAGTTCGCTCTCATCCTGTGCGTGTTGTTTTCGTGCGTCATGTGTGCGTGAGCAGCGCGCTGCACGTTTCGACCTGCTTGCCATTCGTCGCTTGACATTCCAATTTGTTGCTATCGCATTCATTGCTTCGCCTTGTGGCGAAACTGTGACTTTTTTTTTTGTACACACCAAAGTTTTTTACAGACGGCTGTTAAAAGTCCAAAACGAGGGCTCGGTATCGTGAGAGTCCTCTGCGCATATGCTGCATAACATCTGCACAAAAACAATATAGTTTTTTTTATCAAACGCAACTACGCGTAGCGGCGCCAATTCACATGCCTTTTTTTGTTGACTTACTTTTCATTTTTTTTATTTTTTTTGAAAACGAATGCATTTATATACTAGCTTCCGGAAGCTCGTAGCAACAAGGTAATCTGTTTTGTGGCTGGAATCCGGTTATAGTTTCGTCGCAAAGAAAAAAAAACAACAAAACAAAGTCAATACGCCCACGAAGCGGATTTCCTGATGGCGTTTAAGCAATTCCACAAAGTGTATTAACAACACAGTAATAGTAAGAAACACGAAGAGAGAGCGGCGGCAGTTTATGTGGCTGTTTATTACAGGCTTGATACATCATTTAATATTCTAGTTTAATCGGATTCGAATGTGCGGAATACAGTTGTCAAGGTTAAAGAAATGCGAAACTTTTTTCCTCGAGAATTTACCGCGGAGAAAGTACGCCTAAGCGAGTAATTTTACGGACTGTGATTTGATGTTCAAGCTTGATCGAATTCGAATTTACGAAGGGCGTTAGTTCCGAATGTCAAAGCAAATGTCGAAATTTCTTCTTCGGCCTCTGCAAATTTCTGAGAGAAAATGTGGTGAAGCGTGTGATTTTGCCTTTCTCCGCCCAGTGCGCTATAATAGAGTTGACTATTCCAAATTACTCGTAAACTAAGCATTAAAAAAACAAAACTGAATGACACCCATAGGTCGGCAAAAAAAGTGGAACTCATTCAGACTCACTCAAGAAATATAGCTTGCGCTTTAGACTCACTCGGACTCAGACTCATCAAAATTTTCCTGAGCCGGACTCACTCGGACTCACACTCACGAAAATTTTCTTCAACCGGACTCACTCAGACTCAAACTCACCAAAACATTACTCACCAGGACTCACTCAGACTCAGACTCACGACTCGATCTGAGTCCGAGTGAGTCCGAGTGAGTCGACTCGTGAGTCCGTTAGCCTAGAATTAGCTTCTTCGACCATGGTGTCAATGCGCTTTAACACAAATATTTCACGTAATCAGTGTTCTTGGCACCTTTTGATATAGTACGTTCGAATACAAGTTATGAGTTCTGCAAACCAGTAAGGTCATTTTTATTGAAAGAGATGACAACATAAGGTATATTTATTAAGAACGTCCCTGGAAGAACTTGCGGGGGGGGGGGGGGAGGTCAAGGCACCCCCCCTACGTAATTCGCGCCTCTGATAAAAAAATACATTGAAATGGTCTATGAACGATAGTGCTTTGGAATACGTGTGAGCAGACGTGAGTATAAACGTGAATTCAGGTAAGGCTTATAGTAATGCAGAAGATGAGGGGATAGGACCATAGGTCGGCAAAAAAAGTGGTACTCACTCAGACTCACTCAAGAAATATAGCTTGCGCTTTGGACTCACTCGGACTCAGACTCATCAAAATTTTCCTGAGCCGGACTCACTCGGACTCACACTCACAAAAATTTTCTTCAGCCGGACTCACTCAGACTCAGACTCACCAGAATATCACTCACCCGGACTCACTCAGACTCAGACTCACGGCTTGAACTGAGTCTGAGTGAGTCCGAGTGAGTCGACTCATGAGTTAGTTCGCCGACCTATGATGACACCCCACATATCCTGTTTAGAGAGCGGTTGGCACTTGGAGCTACCCGTCGAGCCAAGGCGCGATGTCCGTAGAAGCAGGCCCTACTTCAGTGAATATTAAATAGTCGGCCACAATGGTAACACTGCTAATGAGAAGCAGTTTTATTTGATCGTGCCTCGATCAGTTATGGAGTTCCAAGAAGTAGCTGAAAGGCAAATGCCGACAAATACGTACCCCAACCCCGTAGCTTATCACTGCGTCTACTCGAAACAATATCCAAATAAATGCAAGCAGTTCGAGCAATGAGCATATTCGTTTCACATTATGTGGTCTTGGCCAGCAGTATATCATAAGAATCAAGATTTAAATAATACTGCACAGTGGGATACATTGCTCTCACCCTGACCTGCAATACAGAGTTATAAAGCAGAAGATGCCGCCCAGAGGCTCGTGGCCGCCTAACCACGAAGCCGCCCACCGAAATACATTGTGAGTTAAAAGTTTTTAAGGCGAAAGCCTTAGGTGCCCCATAAAACGCGGGAATTGATCGCCGGTGTCAACACGAGTGATGCAAGAAATCATCATCACGTGATGACGTCACAACATGACGTCATCATGAGGTCAGATAGCATGACCTCACACGATGACTTTATCACATGACATCTTCATTTGGTCGAACGTGAGCTGTTCACAGAGTCATTGCAAAACCAGGTGAAGTTCAGTAAGTTCTCGAAGGGGGGGGGTGGCGTGGCGTGGCGTGGCGTGGCGTGGCGTGGCTTGGCTTGGCTTGGCTTGGCGTGGCTTGGCTTGGCGTGGCAGGATCAATACATCGACTGAGAGGAAAAAAGAAGATGGCTTTCACCTATGAGTCACCTTATGCGAATGCGAGGGACCTTTCCCTGTGAGGTTTTACTCACTCACTTAGTCCCCGTGTATTTATCTTCAACTAATCCTATGTACATGTTTCCCTGTGTTCCTTTCACCAATTCTCATACACTATCCGAGCATACTAATTTTTGCTTATTCGAACAGGATTGGCTGAGACTAGAGGAGTAAAGCCTGACAAAGGTCTCAACCCCGAAAAAAGACATACTTGGCAGCAAAGTACACACATATGTAGTTTTTGGCAAGGCGAAACAGCTATGATTATTGTCAGAGAAGTCACAGTTTCGCCGCAAGGCCGGTGCAATGAAACAAATAGCAACAAAATAGCAACAATAGCAACAGAAAATAATATCCGTGCTGCATGGGCATAGAAATGACACCAACTTCCTAATGCCTTAAGACTTAATGTTATATGCGGGGTGCAACACGGGCAAATCAAATGACATTCGCCTTAATGATATTCGTCACTACTCATTCGACTGAGAAATGCATACTCTCGACGACAAAGCTTGCTCACTGCAGTATGCATGAAACATCTGAATTTGCGTATATCGTATGAAAAATGTTTTATACACGACTTTTAACTATCATCTTATTCCGAAGTTGCATTATAGTAGTAAAACTCAGTTCAGGATATCAACTTCTTCGACACGACAGGCATGTTGCTTCTGGGCTTCGAATTCAACGTACAACGCTTACGATTGCTATAGATTGCCAATAATCGTTTCCAACGTTGTAAAGCATAGCAACAAACTCTAGCCAATGGTAACAACAATAATACGGCCCCAGAAGTAAACTCAACTAAGCGCCAGCATAACTTAAATGAACTTCAGGGACATCGGTGCGTATCGAGCAGAAGAAAAGTGTAATGGTTGCCAGCTCCTTTGCCCGCTAAAGCTGCGGCGCTCCGCCGCGAGAATCCCGATGTGCAAAACAGGTTGGCCTCATCCATCCGCGATCCACGCGGACGAGGCGCGGATGCGGAGAATCGCTGATGTAAGGTCACGTGACGCACCGTCCGCGCCTCCAAATCCGGATTCGGTCCGTCGTCTGAATGCAACACAAACAACTTTACCTTCTGGCTGAGCGTTAGCTTAGGAGGGCGGCTTGGGCCGTGCTCGCAGGAGCCTTAAAAGAAAGGCGACTCGTTGCTATTCGTTTCCAAGACTGGTTTATAGTAAACAACGACCAGAAGGTTGGAAAGGAAAGTAAAAGGGAGACTTGGAAGGAAGAAAGACCAGAGACGGTCCCACGAAGGTGCTGTGGAAAAGGTGAGGGCGCGACCACTTCGGTCCCGTTGGCACTGTGCTAGTGGTCGGTCGACATCCCTCTTATGACCCGTGTTATCGGGTGGTGATGGTCAGACTTGTTAGACTTCTTCGACGGCGTCTGTCTGGCGAGAAGGTACGCAGAGGCCTTCGGAATTTCAACAGACCCATTATGCATTCGTCTAAGACGACCTGTGTCTGTGGCTCGGTATAGCACCGACTCCGCATCTGCACTGTTGTGTCCCGTTACAGCGGCAGGGGTCATTGCTCTGTGTGTGATCCTCTTTTTGCATCTATGGGACATCATTGCCGTCAATGAGGCGTAGGTTCCCGTGCTGGGGTAAAATTTTCCCGAGGATGACGTAATATCCTTCAACGTTTGCAGCCAAGGCTCTCTTCCGAAAGATCAAGTCTCATAATGGTAAACTGCAGTGCGCAAATTAGGTGGTGGACATGGAAGAACTCACACATAACAAGACGAGCACTGTGCTGTGTGTGTTCTTCTACGTCCCGTACCTAATTTGCGCTCTGCAGCTTACCATTACGAAATAACTGTAGCCCAGAAACGATTTATCTTAAGGCCAGGTCTCATCTTCCCAACTTCCAATAGGCGTTTACATCTCCTGAACGCACATCACTTTCCAAATCTCAACTCGATTGCGAAGCAGCCGATGTCCCTCTGGAGGCCGTTGATGGAAGCTCGGCTGCTTCCCTACAATGGCAGCCTACAGGACATTCGGATGATGAGGATTTTTTAGGCTGCCGGTGGATCTAGCCTTGCGAGATTTGCAGGCGATTGCTCCGCCCGGTTTCCTCTTTTCATATTACGCTGAAATAATGTCCTTTGTTTAAAGCGAAAGGCGGGGAGGCTACTAAAAAGGCGCGCGCAGCGCGACGCAACAATGAACATGCCGGTGGCCTATGAGCTATCCCACGCACGATGTCGTGCCGTTACCCCGTGTTATCAAGCCGCACCCGAACACAAGTGTCACTCATCACCAGTCACATGCGAGGTCTGTAGCGTTCAAAAACTACAAAAGTAGCCGCGGCACCTCCTTCCGGAATGTCCAGCGACCACGTGGAAACACGATATCATTCACACTGTCGTGTGGCGAGCTTAAACGTTGAAGCGCTTCAAAGAAACATTGACGACCTTTCTCAAGTTTACAGCACTTGAGCAAATAATGTTCTATATCACCATAGATCTCGCAAGCCGGGAGCAATGGCGTCGCGTAAAGTATGATCTTGTGGAGCCATGCTGGTGTGCGCGCTGGCCGCGCGCAAATGTGATGTAGCAGAGAGGCATCTGCCCTGATTAACCCTTTCGTCACTCATGGCTGGTGAGGTGTCAACCAAAGGACTAGAAATTCCTGGTGACAGCTTCTCTTAAATGAAGTTTACATCCTGTAGGAGCCTTCTTCATTGGCCTAAGTTCCAAAGTATTCTGAGCAAGTCTGCCATCCGCCTCATTGGATTACATGCAATGTAATCCAATGACACTTTACATTAAGTCCGACGCTGTGCAGATCTTTAAGAATATGCAGCGAGTTTTGAGTGCATGTGAAAGCGTGGCCTTTCAGGCAGCTTTGAAGAAACTAAAGCCTTGCAGGGAGCAACAAGGCGTTTTTTTTTCGGACAGTAAGCCCGCTCTGCAACTGTTAAAGCTAGAATTGGTTTTGAAAAAGTGGAAAGACATTTGAAGGCCGGTGGTGAACGTGGCCGTGCGAACCGATACCATGCTCCGCGCAATCCCTCGAAAAATTTAGGACGATAAAGCTATCTTGGTTAAGATGAAGAGACATTCTCTTTGCGCTGCGAGCAGCGCACAAAGTTGTATCGCCCATTTCGCTTGCGCGTCGCTGGCGTCTGTTGAGTGAAACGTCACTGAATGAATGAATGAATAAACTTTATTTAAAGTGAGTCCGGCAGTTTTCATCGGGCGAGGCGGGGGTAGAGGGGATTAACCACTGTCCCGTCCCACCCTCCGTCGATAATGATGGCGGTGCCTCAGGTGACGGCTCGAAGTCCTTGGACCCGGGAAGCATCTTCGTCTCGCCGGACGGCCCGAAGCTGGTCGGCCAGCTCGTCGCTGGTGAGTGAAGCGTCCTAGCGGCAGAAACGTTTTTAGGGGCGAAGCTCCTTAAGCCGTGGGTCGTGCGTCCTCGATGTATGTAGTTGTAGGTAGCCACCTATCGTTTAGTTCTTGGAATGTCCGCTAGGTGGCGGTACTTGTATGATGAATAGATTTAGGGGGCGAAAAAGGAAAGTTTATTGAACAAGTGTACACAAACACTGGAGGCACTTATACACTAAAAGTTCGAAATGGCGTCAGTAGAACTTATACAAACGCTAGACATAATTTTAAACAGACATCTACAAAACACTGTGCGGTACTAAGAAACTATAAAAAAAAAAAAAGAAACATGCTACTTCTCGAGGAGCTGAAGCAAGAGAGAGAGAGTGAGAAAAAAAAAAGAAAAAAAGGAGGGGGGGTTCGAGTAGCATAGCAAGTCGGATGACATGTTTTCCTGCTTAACTCAGTATGGCGCTGCGGGAAATTCCAGTTTGTCCCCACGTAATACGAAAAACCGAGTGTGCCAGCGCCTTAAAAAGGCATCAACACCACTTACATCTAGGTCGTCGACTAGGTATCCAAAAATAATTTGATAAATTCGGTGCAAGACCGGGAATGCTGCTCGCTGTGATTGTCGACGAGCTTCTGCTTGGCACCGACGTCTCCAGATCACGTACATTGTGACTGCGAGTACCAATTGGACAAACAGGCCATTTTTCCTCTGCGACAGTGATGTAGCCCTAACTCCAAAGGCGCGCCAAACAAGGTGCCACACACCCTTGGTAGCAACGCATTCAAATAACGCATGCTTAGTGGTCTCGGATTTTCCACAATTCGCGCACTTATCATTTGGCACCACGTGCCACTTTGCGAGGCGTTGACGCGTCGGTAGCACGCTCCATCTTCTCAGCCAGTCAAATTCGCGAACCACCTCGGGAACTTTGCTCTTTTTCCAGGTCTTCCATCGGCCTGGGTTCGTTTTTCTTTTATCTTCATCTTCTAGTGTCTCTTCCGTCAGCAAGTAGCTTAACTCTATTGGCGCTAGTTCTTCAAACCCTTCTCCCTCCGTTTTGTTATCTACTGTGCGTTTAAAGTCGCACACGGTCTTGTAAAACTCCAGTGGTCTCTCAGCTTGCGGTCCACTGTATCTCTCTGTCGTAAACGTATTCTTTAGAGTACTTGTCCAGTACATCAGAAGGCTCTTTCCTGGGTATTCCGGATCCGCAAACAACCTGGAGGTTGTTTTTGCTGCCAGTGCTCTAGTGAATAGCTTAATATCTGGTAGACCCAGACTACCACGCTCTGTGGGCAGATTGAGGCAACTAGTTTTCACCTTGGCAGGTTTATTTTCCCATATAAATGCTCCAATGACTGTTTTGAGGTTCTGTGCAAAACTGCTCGGCAGCAGCGCAATGTGTGCGATGTAGCAAACATAAGCGCACGCCTGCGTCTTTATCACACCGGCCCTTGCAGCGAGTGATAGTTTGAATCCCGAAGCCCTATTTATCACCTCCCTCGCTTTGGCTATTGCGTCTTCCCATGTTCTATTTGCAATGCTCCCTTCTTCAAAGATCAGTCCGAGAACTCTGACAGCATCTACGTATTGAACTCCACCTGGGAGATCGTCGGAAAAGGCTCCAAAGCGCATAGCCTTGCTTTTGTCGGTGTTCAAGTATGCGCCAGAGAGAGTGGAGTACTGCTCAAAGAGCTCCAAAAATATGGTAAAACCCATTTTGTTTCTCACAAATACCGAAATATCATCGGCGTAAGCTGTAACCTTTATTTCCTCGGTGCCTGGCATGGGAAACCCTCTTATTCTCGGGCACGTTGCTACTTTCCTGATGAGGGGATCCAGTGACAATACAAATAAAACTGGAGCGGCTGGGCATCCCTGTCTAACACCCCTTTCTACAGCGAAGCTCTCAGTCATGTCACCGTTTAAGTAGAGGTGACTACTGGTGCCCTCATAAAGCAGCTCAAAGCACTTAACGAACTCTTCTGGCAAGCCATAATTTTTCAGTACTGCGAACAAGTAACGCCGCTCGACCCTGTCGAACGCCTTCGCTTGATCGAGGGACACGAATGCTCCGGAAATTCCTTTCTCTTTGGCATAACAAAAGAGGTCCCTGATCAGCGTGAGCGTTGCGAAAGCGGAGCGGCCAGGGACAGCACATGACTGGAGAGGTGACACTAACTCGCTCAGCAGGGGTCTCAGCCGTAGTACTAACAGTGTTGCTACGAGTTTATAGTCTGTGTTAAGGAGAGTGATCGGTCTCCACGACTTGGGGGTTAGACCCATCCATACCCTCCTTTAACAACAGAACCACTCTACCTTCTTTGAACGACAGCGGCTTTTTCCCTTCGGTGATAAAAATGTTCACCAAATCAGTCAGGAGATCCCCAAGAATCTCGAAAACGTGCATAAAAGGCCGTGAGGATGCCATCCGGGCCAGGTGCCGATCTGGCATTCATAGCCTTAAGGGCTTGCGAAACTTCATCCTTCATTGCTGGGGAGTGCAATCGCTCGGTATCTTCGGGCTTCAGCTTGGGAAGTCCATCGCAGAACGAAAGAAGTTTGCGCTCGAAATCATCGTCATCTAGCTGCACTTCTTGGGCAAAAAGACGCTCAAAATGAGCTCTGAATGTATTCTGTACTTCCACTGGCTCGGTCGTTATACTACCGTCCTCTCTTTGCGCTGTTAAAATCCGCTGTGGTTGGTTTCGCCGCGTTCCGACCCTCAATGCAAACGTGAGATTTCCAAGTTCATCTCTTGGCAACTGTAACTCGTCTGCTATTCTAGACACTTGCGCTCTCTTATGCAGAAGGTTAGAATAAATCTTTTTTTGTGCCATCACGTAATCACGCATCGCCTGCGTAGACGCGCCTCCTCTCTCCACTATCTGAATGCGTCGAAGCGTCTCATTCATGCGACTCGTAATGCGCGCATGCCTCTCCTTTCCAGCCTCTTTGGAAATCAAACGCCATCGCTTTTTGAGCCTATCCCACGTGGCTGGATCCAACACGTCCACCTCAGCGATGGAAGCCGCAACTTCTCTTCCCATGTACTTGATACATTCCTCATCGTGCAGTATGGTGGGATCCATGCGCCAGGAGCGGGGTGATCGTCCACCACTGCTCGCTTGCATACTGAACAGCAGCGGCTTGTGATCGCTGACATTCAAGCCGTACGAAGGCACTTGCACGACATCACATGACACAAGCGTTGCGCGAAATGCTTCCGGGATATATACCCTATCAACCGGCTCTGCTGAATTCCACTCGCTCTGGTGGCAGCGAACGAGTCACCATGCAGAGCGACCCACGCGTCTATCAGCTGCCAGTCTGCAACAATATTGCCAAGTTCTCGTGCATAATAGTTACAGCGACCTTGGCCCGGGCCTCTGATGTCGCGCGAAGTGTCGAGGACGCAATTGAAATCACCCAATAAGATATACTGGAGTGGTTCGAGCATGTACGAACGCACTCCTTTGAAAAACTCATTAGTGAGATTTCTTTTTACAGGTGCGTATACGTTTACAATTCTTGTCCTCTTGCCATCCAGTGACAGGTCAAGTACGATTACCCTGCCATCCGTATCAAATTTACAATGCGCCCCTCTCCTAAGCCTGTTACTCATAAAAATGACACCGGCTCCGCATGCCGCGGAATGCGTCAGAGAAAAAGGCGTCTACCTGCCACCTATATCGGAAAGCGACAACGTCCCAACGCGTACGAAAATTAGTCTCTTGCACAAACAAAACATCAACATGCATATCGCGAGCCATCTGAATGACTGCTTGCTGTTTAGCAGGACTGCGAAAACCTCGGACATTAAATGTCATAAAAACAAATGTCTCCATTGTTATCAAAGGAGAAGTTACTAAAGTGTGGAGCAAGGCAGAAGACTAAGGGGGGTTATTAAAAAAAAAAAAAGAAAAAAAAAAAAAAGGAATTAATACATTTCGTCATCACTCACATGCAGCGGCGCCCCATCCGTTTGCGAGGCGACGCGTGGTTTTTTACAAGTCACATTGCAGCTTCCATCGCTGTTGCTACTTGAACTGCTTGGCTTTGGTCGCCGTTGGCTGCTGGGAAGGTCTTTGGACGCCTCGCTAGACAGCGAAAGGAAACCTCGAGTGTATGGGTCCTCCTCGCTGTCTGAAATAAGGCTACTGTCTTGTTTGCGTTGTGCTGATCTGCTCCTGGATCTGTTTCGTGTAGAGGAACGCTGTGCTTGGCCTTCTTCACGAGTAACCTTGTTGCCGCTTCTCTTTCCTGTGGTTGCCTTTGATGCGGGTTCCGACGCTTGAGAGGCTTCTTTTCCTGAACCAGCCACCAACGCGCCGCCCTCCGCGGCGGCCTGTGGAGACGCTGGTTTATGATTTGTAGACGCCGACGTGGAATCCCAGTCCGACTGCGACGAAGCAGGGTCGCTGGATGCTTTCACTGCGTTGCTGGTTGTCGCGACGCTCTCTGCGTTGCTCGAGCCTTCGCCTGTGGTCGTTTCAGACTCGGAGCTCGAGGTTTCGGGCTTCGCGTCTAGGGAGCGTTGCCCGCTTGCGGAGCCGCTGTCCACGTTGTCGAGAGGAGTGCGTCGCACAACTCTCTTCGTGGGCTTTAGTACTTGAAGCCTGGGTGTCGCACCGGGAGTACACGAGTGCACGGCCGAAGCTTCACTCAGTGACGGAAAATCTTCCTGAGAGGCCACCGTGCTCTGCGTAACTGCAGCATAAGATTTTCTTCGGAAGCATTCTTTCGCAGAGTGATCCCCGCCACACTTCCTGCACGCAACAGTGCACGTCTCCGTGACGTGGCCAAATGCGCCGCACCTCTGGCAAAGGGCTTGGTACACGTCGCAGCCATGTGGCCCTCGCCACTGCATCGAGCACACACTCGACGCATTCCTCGGTATTCAAGCATGGCACGATGACCGAGTACAGTAACAAAATTGGGGGCTGGTCTAGTCATTTCCATTTTGACGACACGTGTTCCCGAGTAGGTCGTTTGGCGCTTCTGCACTGTTGTGTACTGCAGGTCACGCACCTTGCCGTAAGGTTGAAGAGCCGCAACGAGCGAGTCGTTGGAGACGTACGGTGGCAGTCTGTAGACGTTGACATGAACGATCGGGGGGTCCTACAGCGTCGACGGACACTTTCTGTTCCCTAATGTTGAAACCTTCATTGACTAGGAGACTTGTAGCTTGGTCTGCTGTTCTGGTCGCTACCAGGAACTTTGACGTTCCGGAGATGCTGCAAGAACAGCACCCCTTCATCGCCGACTGTTTCCTCAATGCTGTCGATGATCTCGTCGATCGACACAGTGTCTTCGGGCACGTTGAACGTGAAACAGTGCTCCTTCGGTGGAGTCGGTGGCAGAGGCCTCGACGCCATCTCCGCAGGTCCCCGGAAGGGCCGACGAAAATGGGACAGACCTCAGGGCCTGCCAGCCGGCAGGCTCCCTGACGTGGAAGAAACGCCGCCGACGAAACGCCGCTGGACGCTAGTTGCGTTTGCGCACGAAAGCGGAGAGTCTCGATCGAAAGCCGGGAGACGCTATGCTGACAAAAATGTACTGGCGAAGCTCCCTTATGGCATTACCTCGGCGGTCCTCGGTGGTCCAACATCCTGAGTAGCCAGTAGGCACTGGATTTCGACCTCCAAGGTAGTGCCTGTGTGAGATGTCTCCTGTGCGTTATTAAACAATAAAAAAATTCACAACGTACATGTAAAATTAAAGTGAGCTGCGAGTCGCCATGACTCTCATCGACCCTTTAGTATAAATGCGCCCGATCTCACGTCGTTGATGATGTACTGCGCAGAATTTGCGGAAGATTACCGGTTTACCGACGCACCTCCAAAGCTTCGCCCACTCATCATCATTCACTCCGTGGATATGGTGTCGTCATCTCCAGTTCTCGTCTCGTTTCCGAGAGGGCGCTGTCCTATAGACATGCGTACAATATGGCGGTTGGGTGAAGGTACGCTAGATGGCGTTGGTGGTGCAGATGCTCTCCGATTGCGCGGACCGCCGTACGAGCAGTACGAGTGCGCTTGCCGGATCGTGCTGCTTGGCGGACCATGGACGACGACCGGTCGTTGAAGTTTGAATAAAATTTCACACACACTATCGCTTTGATTACTGCTGGGCGAAACCACTGAAGATTTCACGGTGTAACCATGATTGCTTCAGTCACCATAACTCTCATCGACCCTTTAGTATAAACGCGCCCGATCTCACGTCGGGGATGATGTACCGGGCAGAATTCACGGAAGATCCACGGTTTACCGATGAACATCCGCAGCTTCGCCCACTCATCATCATTCACTTCGTGGATATTCTGTTTTCTTTATTGAAGTGGGAGCCTTGAGTGTCTCGTCGCAGGGCCTCTTAAGGGAAATACAGCAGGCCAATTGATCGGTCTAAATACGTTCTGACTACGGCATGGATGACGTCATGTAGTACG
>JALIZH010010633.1:0-104541 GCA_030522465.1 Rhipicephalus appendiculatus | reverse complement strand
ATCGTCATCAGCCACATGGAGCATCAAATAGTGCACATAATACCTCACAGATGCGTAGCGAGTACCCCGCTCAACCGCAAAAAGACGAATAATGACGTAGTGGGTGCTGTCCTACTTCACAAAAATTATGATTATGGCGTAGTCGATACCTTGCGGAAACCCAAAGCTTCAAACACAGCTGTCCTTGCCCGGCCACGAAGCTGCGCTCAGAATTCGCACTAGGCAAGTATCGTACTCGTCGGTGAATTTTTGAATTCAAGAATCTGCAAAAGGCATAAATTTTTAGTAAAAGCTTTATACTTCCTAAGGCTATTAGGAGAAGCAAGTACGCGCCTGAATACTGAAAGGACTCGGGTATCTTAGTTCCCTAAAGTCTTAATATAGCTGTCATCTGATAAAACGCCAAAGCCAAGACACAAACATAAGGGCTGACATTCTAGCAATAAAATTGGGAGCCGTTGCCTGCGTTACCTGAAAGTTACTTCTTATCTTTTTGTGCTGTTGGCTCAGCGTTCTCGTAAAGTTCTGCCTCCCTTGGAAAATTCGCTTATCGAGTAAAGCAGCTTTTAGCGACGCTTTCCGTCTCGTGCGCTCTTTTGTAGATCGAAGCTTCGTCGGAATTCTTAATGACTTCCGGTACAGCCAGTCCCCCCCCACTCGAAGCGCAACGAAGGAAAATGTCCGTTGCCCAAGTTTGAACAAGTACGCACGTACAGCTACCACCTGCATTGTAGAGGCTAACAGATGCAAGAAAAGATAATGCAATTATGCTGACTGCATTACACTGTAATGCGCTTTACAATGTTTCCAGTGTCTCAGGCAGGACACTTTCTTTCGAGTAAGCAGAAGCGTGGCGCCCCTTAAGTGTTTTAGTGCCTCACAACGGCAAGCTGGGCGAATTGGTTTGTTAACAACACTGAATTTACATTTAAAAGCCAACAATAGACATCAATTCCGGCCAAACGGACATTGAATTCTTCGTCTTTGTTTCCTTCGCGCTTTTAATTTAGGTGTTAGCCTTACTGAGACTAAGAGAAATGTGTGTTAGCCTTAGTGAGACTAGAAGATTGGGTTAAACACGCAAAGTGTTGAATTAAAACAACGTTGTCTGACATATCTTGGAAAGCGCTTCTTGATAAGTGGGAATGCAGCGTTGAAATTCGCATTTTAAAGATCAGGGAGCGTAACAGGGATGTATTCAGTTCGGCTAAGGTAAGGGTAGCTGGCGTAGAAAACATATTTCCAGATGTAAAAAAAAGCTGTGGAAACCTCAGCTCTAACGCACAGTATCAGCGCCAATAAAAAAAGAAAATCTGTTCCTTCAGGATGTTGCATTAGAAACGACAAAGATAAATTATTTACGTAGTATGTATTTTCCCCGGTACACGCATAGGGAAGTTCACGAGGGCAAGGACAAAAAGAAAAGTCACAGTTTTGCCACAAGGGCGAAGCAATGCCAATAGCAAGAAATTGGAATTTCACACGAAGAACGACAAGTAGATCGATACTTGTAGCGCGTCGCCGAAGCACAAAGAAGGACGCTCGACAAGAACGCACAGGTATACACACGACAAGCGTGAATTAACATATGCCACAATTGTTACGTCCTAGTGTTAGAGCAGCACGCTGCAATGTCGACAATGCTGAACCCCACGCTCTTAGATATTTTTTTTCTTTTAAACTGCGGTGCGTGAAGTGACCCCGCTGAGTTTCCTGCCACAGGGTGGCTTCTGACCCAAGGTGTTCCCAGCGTTCTTTTTTTTTCGTTCCAGATCACGAGTGGGTACAGAAAGGGGCCACTTTTTCGTGCGCGTCTCAAGGGCAGTTTTCAAATTGAAAGAAAATGTAGGAGCGCTGTGTGATAGAAAACGCGTTCACGCTCCTCCGAGATCTGCGTACCGCCAACGGTAAATGGTGTATATAATTAGCTCGCCGATATTATCGCCGGGACAGGAATGGCGCGTGGTTGGGTTGTCTAACGCAGCGCGCAGCGGAGGAAGGGGTCGCTGGTTCGAATCGCTGGTTCGAGCTAAACGAGCTCTTTAACGCTGTCGCGTTAAAATGGAGCAACTGTGGACAGAAAAGAAGCTGCTGCGATGACAGACAGACAGACAATGAAGTCCTGAGGGACTAGACGGGATGGACCCATCGGGGGGCCCCCCTGCTCGCTACTGGCTGCTCCTATTACCAAACTTAAAAGAAGGAAATAAACGAAGAGCGCATAAAGGGACGTCCATGGAGATAGCTTGGAGAGGCCTTCACCGTACACTGGTTGTAAATAGGCAGATTATAATGATGGTCTATTAATAATGTGTAATAAATATAATAAAAACTTCTGCCTCCGTCGTATCATAGGGATTTTGCCCACTGTGCCGCACCGCATGATGTAATCTTTGAAACAGTCGGAATGTTCGTAGTCATTGCATCGCTCAGGATATATATTTTTAACAGCCGAGCTATTTATGCCAGCCTTTTGTTTGAAATCCATGAACAGAAAACTGTCATCACATTGAACCGACACGTGCTATGTTCACCCTCTTCTTTCTCTTTGTCCTCCTCTTCATTTTCTGCTCCGTTCCCATAGCACGAACGCCGATTTGGCCGGCATGGGATGGAATAACTCTGATGGGCGAGAGAGCGAGAACAGAGAGAGAGAGAGAAATAAAGAAAGAAAGAAAGAAAGAAGAAGAAAGAGACGGAGAGTAATTCTTGGTGAAAAAAATTTCTTGGCCAGGAGTTATTGGAACCTGCGTACGCAATACATGAAGGTGACCATCTAAACCACTCGGCTATCTAGGCACGCTAGCTAAGCATAACATATTACAAGCAGTGCGGTGAGGACTGGGATTTGCTCAATTGCAGTAGAGCATTCGCGCTATAGGAGTTTTACAGTGGAGTTGTTATGGTCAAGGTTTGTCTACATGCATAGACAGAAAGAGATAAAAGCCCATAGACTAAAAAATATAAAAAAAAACATGTCCACGAAGTGAATCATGACGAGTGGGCGAAGCTCTGGGTATCGTATCGGTGAGTAATTGTACGTTACCCGAGCGTCGCCCCATATGATGTAAACTGAGTGACATAAAGTGTATATAAAAAGTAATTTTATTTCGCCTTCCAGTCGTCTTAGGCAATTCAAGGAGAATTAAAAAAATTGCTGGAGCGGAGGATATGTCTCGAAAGTGAATCCAAGAGCCCGCCACTTTACCGGTGGCAAGACACCATTTTAATATGGGTAATTTGTTGGGACATATAGTGCTCGACGTGTGCCTTTGTGTTGCAGGTTTCCTTGAGAAGCCGCAACACCTAGGCACATTTTAGTAGAGATCAACTCATCAATACTCTTCTCGAGAAGGTATTTTCGCCGGGAATAGCGCTCTTTTACCTTATAGTTAGCCTATTTTTAAGTTGAAGTCTATTGCAAAACCTTTTTTTTTTGTGCCTCACATATGTTTCAACTAGAGTGCCACACACCCTCCTTTCTTTGTTTTATGTTCCCGACGTATTGCACGTGTAGATACGGCGTTGCGCAATCCACGGCCAGAATGTCTGAGAGCATTCTAGATAGTTTTCAAATCACCTGTTCGGCTTGAGCGCGCAAAAGCGAACTGCTGAGTTTATTCTTAAACAAACTCGGCCACCAGCGATAACGCTCCAATGTTGGACGCCGCTTGTATAAATGCCGACGCGCGTTACCGCGGACATAGGCGTGCGCACGAGGGGGGGCAGGGGGGGGGGGAGGCCGCCCCCCCCCTAGTCACCTAAGAAGGGTGGGGGGGGCGCAAATTCTGCCCCATACATTGACTTAATAGGGAAGGGCGAAGAGCCTTCGCCTCCCCCTGAAGGGGAACCCTGTGCACGCCTATGACCGCGGAGCAGTTTTGTCGACGGGCGAGGCTCTGTTCGCCGCTATCAGTGTATACATTATGCATTGCTGTAAATTGACGTTCCGTTTCCCGACCACAAGTTCGGCCAAATAAAGAGTTTCATCTTGGACACGCTGCCTGCTCCCTTCGTCCACGTCATGACCCCGTGAAAATAGCAACGGTTCTATACCGTGACCACAACGGAAGACAAGGCTACGTCCTAAGGAGCTTCGCCCCTAAAAGAAAGCAATCATAGCCACATATAACATAATATCACAAAGGGTGGAAGAAAAAAGCGCCAGGTCTGCTCAGAAAGCGCAGCACAGTCACAGCGAAAGCTAGAAGAGCGGTATTTCTAGAACCCTTTGTAAACTCTCTTAGGGCTACTAATACAAGTACGCTTGCAAGGTATACCACTACGCCTTAAATCATAATTTTTGTCAAGTTGGGAATTTGTCATTCTGCGGAGAAGCGAGGTACCCACTACGCGTTTGCGAGGCATTATGTGCACTTTGTTGATGCGCTGGCCGATGATGATGAAGAATTATGGCTGAACCCTTTGCAGAGTGGATAGGATACTAGAAGTGTGATCACCGTCAAACGTCTCCTATGGGAGGTAGTGACGCCGCCTTCCGATGTTTCCGCTAGGTGGCGGGGGGCTGTCGCATACACGTCAGGCTCTGAGGCTGAGCACGTTGTTGAACTCTGCAACTCTCCGGTCGAACGTGCTTCATTTGCCTGTTTACGCAATTCTTTCGTGCTGTATTTGCTGGTCGGACAGCCTGGTCGTGTTTACGGGATGTCTTTTGCGGATGATGTGCCATGAGCAGGCGTCAGAGCCACTGTTTTGTGGCCAGATGTGCAATTGGGTTCAAAACGTGCAAGCAGAACTCTTCATAGTTTGGAGTCCCGAAAGACGACCATTTGTTCCAGCAGTGGCAGTGTAACATCTCCTGCCACTTCGAGCACGTTATTAACGGTGAGGTAGTGCGTTTGGACAGAGCGAGGCCTGTACTTTTGCCGCATTCCGTCCCTACGATCTTCTCAAATGCGCCTTTCTACCTTTCAAAACCTGTGGCGCAAAAAAGAAACCCAAAGAAGAGATCATGCCCGCTGCTTGTGATTCCTCAGAAAAGACGTCACGACCGGGAGCCGCGAGAGGAGCCGCAGAATGAATCGGAGCCACCCGACATTCCAATTGCACCTGCTTACGACTACAAAGACGTTCCACTTCCTTCAAATGGATTGGGAAGGCACGTATTTAGTGAGGAACCACTAAATGTCGCCTACTGCTTGTGCACGCCTAGCTCTGGGTCGGCCCCTCTTTTGGGATTAATAAAGTTTTGATCATCATCATCGGACATAAGCCTTCTTTACGCAGAGAAACTCGTTACATTTTAAGCCAGTGGAAGGGCCGTAACACACGCAGTATTTGTGCGTGGTGTGAAGATTTCGATGAATGGGCCATGTGGAACCAGCTTCTCTTCTGGACGCTGTTGATGCCATGCTAGTGTGTTCAGGGGCAAGTTTGTTGTGCGAGTGTACTTTTGCACCATCTGGTAAGAACTTGAATGTGTGGAATGGGAAGCTCTACCATCCCAAGTGTAAAGGTACCTCAAGTGAAGACGAAAGGCGCTACATAAATTGCAAGTACTTGAGGAAGCTCCTTCGTGAATCAGAGATACCGAAAGAAAAAAGCAGCGGGCAAACTGACCCGTGCAACAAAGCTTAAAGCTAAAGCTCAAACAGTACGCCGCCTTAGAAACAAGGTGAAGACTCTCGACCAGACCATTGCACAACTGAATCTAGAGAATGCAGAAATTGAAGAAGCTGCGCTCCTGAGCAAAATAGACAAGTTCCCAACCAAATAGAAAAATGCCATATTGCAGTGTTTTGAAGCTGCAAGGCCGCAAGTCTCTAAATGGTATGCGTTACAGCCCAGAGTGAATGTTGGAGTGTGTCATTATGCACATGAAGAGCCCGCGACTTCATGAGCACGCCCGTAGGGAGAAAATTCTTGTGTTACCCAGTCGTACATGCCTCAGAGCATTCATGAAGAAGTATGACATGTTCTTTGATTTGACCAAATGTGTCCTCTCGGGCATTTCTAGGAAGATTGCTAATATGAAAGGCTTCGAACGTCATGGTGGACTGATTATTGACGAAATGAAACTTGCAGAACACTTTCATGTTCAGTGGGGAAGCGGAAAAGTTGATGTATTTGTGAACCTTGGCTCTTTCACTCCCGAGGCTGACAAAAGTGTTTCATGTGATCATGGTCTTGTGATGATGTTTGAACCTTTGTCGGGTTCGTGGCACCAAATCTTGGGGGTATTTGCGTCGATAGGCAATGCGAAGGCCCACTACTTTCCAAAATCATTCTGGGAGCAGTTGTCCTGACAGGGAATGCTGTGACATCGGATGGAGCATCTTGGAACCATGCAATGTGGCATCAATTCGGCATTTCGGCATATCTCATTCGGCATCAGCTGTCAAGCCTTCAGCACCTAATTCCAACTGACGTCAAAGGCACCTTTTTTTGTGTCCGACTTTCCATATCTAGTAAAGTGCATCAGGAATAGCTTTATCAAAATGGGCTATAAAACACCAGATGGGCATGTTGATGTTCAGACAATCAGGATAGCTCACGACTTGGACAAGTGGGCCACAAAGTAGAAAGGTATGCCGAATTTTACAAAAGTGCACTTGAACCCCAACAACTTTGAAAGAATGAAAGTTAATTATGCATTCCATCTTTCCAGTCTTGAGGTTTCACGCGGGCGTTTCTTATACAAAGAAGAAAGTCATGCTCATTAGAGAAGCGACAGAACAATTTGTTCGCTTCATGGAAAAGCTAATCGTCGTAGTGACATCAAGAGCGCCTTCTACGACACTAAGAAAAAATTCTGAACAAGAAAGAGTACTGCGAGGCGCTCTAGTGTAGATTAATTACAGCGCAAGAGAAGACACGTGACAACGAGACTAACGAAGACGTCCCGTGTCTTCTCTTGCGCTGCAATTAATCTACGAAATGGAATACCAACTAGCCCGTACCCACACCCTGCTCTAGTGTACTTAGACCATTGGGAAACCTGAACTGGACCTACCAAGGCTGGCTTTTTGTGTGCTAGCACTGCAGAAGGTCTAAGAGCAACTCTGCATGACACTTTGAACTTTTAACATACTTGTCAAAGGACGTGCAGTACAAATATTTGTTGACTTCACGCCTCAGCCAAAATCCAAGTGAAAAGTTATTTGGAATAATTTGTCAGTTGTCCGGGCTCAATGAGCAACTCATATCGACCCAGTTCATTATGCCCTGCATTCCCTCAGCTTTTACAATTTCGTCAAAGCACCACACACGGGCAAACTGTGCAGGTGGCACACTTACGTTGTTAGTTGGAACTGGTGCAGTGGCCAACCATGTCAATGATATACTGGACACTGAAAACCTGGACGAGGCTTCAAGTGCAGTGCAGTCATCACCTACCTCTCCTTTCTGACCATGTGTATCCAGTGCAAGTGAGTGATGCGAGACTGGTGTACTATTTGGCCAGCTATGTGTGACGGAGGAAAATTTTGGCAACGAAATGCCGGGACTGTTTTGAGCAGCTGCTCAAATCTCTTGACAACGCAGATAAGAATCTTGCGTCGTTAACAGCATTCTGTGATCATTGGAAGGCTCTTGTATCCTTCACCTGAATTGCTTTCATTTGTGGAGGCTCTAGAGAACACATTTACATTCTGGCTTCAGTTGGAATAAACTCCAAAGGGGCGCTATAGTTGAGCTTCTTAACTCAATGCAGACCGTACCACCCATAGGGTGTGACTCACACAAGGAAGATATAACGAGCAACATGATCAAGTTTTTCTTGCTCACACAGCTACGCTTCTACACGAAATCTCTGAACAAATAGAGAAGTTCCGCAAGAGAAAGATCGAAGCCCCTCAAGCTTCGAAGGACAATGTGATGTGCACCACCCTGTAGTGTGCTATCTTACTCGCCTACTTTGATGCCCCTAACTTCAAATAAAATCTCTGAATATGCTCTCTGATTTTCTATGCAGCTGTTAATTGAAAAATATTTCCAGTTTAAATACGCGAGAATAATTAGGTCCTTAAAAACTACCTCATGGAAATGTTAAGTATAACAACATGAAAGAAATTGATATCAATGTCATAGTAGCATTTTGTAGTGCTTCTTGAGGTTGCTTATAACCTTTTGAAATAGCAATGCCCCCCCAAAATTAATATGTTACATGCCTCGGCACTGAGGAACAATCGCAAAGCTGTGGCAAGCTTAGCTGGCGGCGATGTTTGCTATCGATGTAAAGCTTTACTTATGGTAGTGCGCGTACGATGATAGCATACGGTTTATAATGTTTAATAATATCTGCCGCGAAGTTGATTCATATACCAGGCACTTACACCCTGCAGTGTAGTAGAGGCACATAAAGATTTACGGCACAGACAAAACCACATCCGCCGCAAATCAGCCTTCACATAGCAGATTCGCTGCAGCGAGCCCAGCGAGCGAAGTGTTAGCACAGCCAGCGCCACCTGGACAGCGCCGGTCGAGGCATCGGTGGAGAGCGTCAGTGCAGGCGGCGCGGTCTTCACGCTTCCCCTACCATAGCCACTGTGCCCTTTGTAATGGGTTGGGAGCATTCAACGGCCCACTGGTTAGGCAATTCATATTGTGTGACGCTTGGTTACAGAATTGGCATTGTGTGACGCCTGGTTGTGATTTTACTCTTCTACGTGGTTCCTTCCCGACTTAACGCCTGTATAGGGTCTTTTTGGGGAGAAGTCTCGAGAGCCAGCATGGCTTTGTGCTAGAAAACTATGCTGCCACGCAGAGGACCCAGGTTTGAGCCCCGTTCCATCCTTGACATTTTTTCTTTTCCCGTTTTTTTAGGGGCGAAGCTCCTTAGGGCGTAGGCTAGTCCGGCGTCGTCCTGCGTTGTCGTCGTCGTAGTAGTAGCCACCCCGGTGCGATGACGATGACGCTGCCATCACGGCACAGCACATGGAATGTACCCACTATGCGTCATAACGATGACGCTGATGACGATGATGACGCTGATGACGATGACGATCGCGATGCCATACAACACATGGCCTCGCGATATGGTCTCACATGCATATCGTTTGACCACATGCAACCAACCACCATCCGAGGAACCTGCATCGATCTCGTCTTTGCAAACTTTCGACTACGACCCATCCAGGAACCGCTCTCCTTCCATTTCACCGACCATAAAGCCGTTATAATGAAGGGGGGAACGGAAGCCACGGCTCATGTAAACGGTAACCACGACCAACGAAGAAAGGAAAACAAAACGGAAAATCACGGCTCACGAATAAAATATAAATTTCTTGTATATATACACACAGTGTTTGTCACGTCTTTGATGATGTACTGGGCGAATTTCACGGAAGATTCACGGTTTAGCGATGAACCTCCGGAGCTTCGCCCACTCATCATCATTCACTCCGTGGACATGCTGTGATTTTTTTCTTATTTCGCGCGATAGCGCTTACAGACACCTTGGGTGGAGGAGGTGGCGGACAACTACGGCGCCAAAAACGGCCCTTGGTGTGATCTCATAAGAGCTTTCGCTGTACAAAAGAGAGGTGAGAGGGTAAAAGCCTAGCCAAGCTAGCACTAGCTAGGTGCCCACCAGTTCTGATGTGGCCCAGCCTTGCGCGATTTACTGCAAGTTACGCTAATTTTTTGTTTACTTTTGGCAAGCTTTTTTTTAAATTCCAGAAAGCCGGGGCTACAAATAGATTTCTCATTTATTGAAATGGCGACTTGGCTATCCCTTATTGTGTTAACGTGCAATATACCGTTTGTCGTAGTGAGGCTGTCAGTAAACCAGGCTCCTTCCTTCTACCTGTAATTCTAGCGAGACGACTGTAATTTGGCTTTTCATCACGGCAATAACCGAGGGGCATTAGGAGAAGCTGGAGAGGTCTTTTTGCTGTTTTCACGACGGCTGCTTACTATATATCAACTGTCCGGAAAATTATGGCCGATAGCCAGAATGTCTCAGGGAAAACAAGTTAAATAAAACAAAACATGCCTTACGCATTTCGAGCATTTGGAAGAACAGTCCAGAACTATTCCCAGTTGTGTTATGGTGCTGTTTTTTCTAATATCGTCTAACCGCAATTCAGAAACCACTTGTATGTGCAGTCGTAGATGCACTACAGCACAAAGCTAAGTGGAACCCTCTTGGATTTCCTTGGACACTTTACGAATGGCAGCCTCAAGATTGGTGAAAAACCCTCAAAGATTCTTCAGACTCCTTTGGCCTTCTGAACACGCTGGCTGAAGTTCGTTAGCGGCAGTTTGAGCCGAAGTGGAATTTCTGCAAAGCTTTATTCCTTACATTCGTCCAGCATGATCACTATGATCATCAGATTTTCATATCCACTGCAGGACGAAACCATCTCCGAACGATGTCCGATTTGCCTTCCCTTGGTCAAGCTGATTTCATTTTACGTGTGCAAATTTTTTAAATTCCATCAGTCACCCGAATACCTATGGACGCCTGCCTCACAAGACAATTTAGCCTATCTAAATGCCTATAGATATACAGTCCATTAGAAAACTATACTAAACAGTAGAGCTGATAATGCGTTCGAAGTTGATACGACATCTTAAGTATGACTAGGAATTCTGCCATGGAAAGTGTTACCTGCATTTATGACTATAGGCTGGACATTCGACATGCAGGGCTGCTGCTTTACGGCTGCGGAAATAGTTTCTGTTTGCGGCTTGTCACTTTGTGCACAAGGCCAGATCAGAAAAAAAAGAAGAGAGGAAATTTCCAACGCTCCCACGAAGCAAGCTTTTTAATAAGCGTACCTGAACAGGAACGGCGTGTTTCCTCGATCCTCAAACAAATAAAGAATGGCCCCGTCCGCGGTGGCGCCCACAGAAGGAGACTCCCTAACCCGGGCTAAATCTGTTTCCGGCGTTAATTAATCTCGCGAACAACCCCCCCACGACAAAGACACCTGCGGTGTAGCGTGTATTTCTTTCTGCTAGATGCGGCGTCCCAGGCAGCCGACAACGTTCTCACGAAAGGCTTCAGTGAATAGCTTCACCCTCTCCTTTCTTTTCAATGAAGGCAATCAGCAGGTGTACAATGTCTTAGACATGATTTTTTTCGAAGCCTGCGCTACAGTGCTAATCACTGCAGTGCAGGCTTCCAGAATAACCTAGAAGCAACCAGATTAGTGTTCAGAATCGCCCAGTTTTGCTGTTTCTAGCCCTGCGTGGCTTATTGCGAGCTTCGCCATTTCTTTTCTTGTTAACTAGCGCTATTTCTTCTTGGTAGACTATGTTAGTACTATCAAGCAAACCATTAATCGCATCATTATAGCTATCTATAAAACAATAACTGCAACCAACTGCTTTCTAAACCAACACAACTAAATTGATGAATTGATTCAGAAAATTTTCTCCGCTGTTCTGTATGTGCATAAACGATTCCGACGCAGGGGAGAGCCGGGAGAATTGGTACACTTGTGACAAATATGTATATTTTTAGTTTTATTTAACTCGAATGCAGAACGTGGTTTGACGGATTATAACACAAGTCTAGACAAGCGGCAAAACTTCCGAGATGCAGTGGTTCGTTTCACTCTTGGTTAAACTCTACAAAAATAGTTCATCATACCTAAAATCAGTCCCATTCCACCGGCCTCTGTGGGTAGTGTCTGACATTACTTGCAAGGAGCGGTACGTAAGTAACAAAATCGTACGAACATTTTCAGCGACTATTATAAGCCGATAGTTTAATATCAATCTTGAAACAAGATTGCACAAACTCTGGGTCAACCTGGAGAATTGGTAAACAAGGATCCGCCAACTACTTACAATGAAGTTGCCCAGCACTTCGCTATGAATAGGAGAGTTTTTCCGCCTCCAGATAGAAAGTTATATAGAGTGCAGGCGCTGACAATGAGATTCCTTCAAACGGAAACGTATCATAACCCTGCCTTTCTCCACAAGCTTTACCCTGGTGTTTATTTAACTAACTCGTGTACGAAATGTGGCGGTCTAACCACCTTACAACACGTGCTCTGGGAGTGCCCTTTTGTACGTGGCACTGATACAGCATCGGTGAGCAAGTGGGGCTCCGCTCTGTGGAGTCTGGACAAAAAATCACTTGTCTTCTCTGTCCAGTCTTTCGCGCTCTACTTTTAATTTGTGTCATCTAAACACTCCTTGTGTAGCCCACAATTCAAGCGCTTATCCTGCAGCACTTACATATGTGTGATAAATGGGTTTTGAATAGAGATACGTTGTGTATTATGATACCCTGTAGTTTGCCTCACTTAACGTGAGTTGTAGACTAGCCAGCCTGTCAGCACATTTTCACGGTACCAAACATTTACATACTTAAAATGCGAAATAATTAAAATTAACAGCTTTCTGGGCCAATGTGACTTAACCAGGATGCTGATTTGCCAGTTACTGCGCCAGCCTTATTGTGGAAAGGAATGGGGCCGTGTTCCGTTCAATTAATAATAACAGATTTCTGGGCCAATGTGACTTAACCATGATGCTGCTTTGCCACTTACTGCACCAGCCGTATTGTGGAAAGGAATGGGGTAGTGCCCCGTTCCACCCTCAGCTCCGCTGTACCATTCCTCCCAAACTACGTTGCCTAAAGTAAACAGAGTTCAACCTCTAAATTTCAGCCGTTAGCCCAAAACTTTCTGTTTAAAAAAGTAAGACGCTGATGCGTGTTTTCCGAGAGCAATTGGTATTAGCCTCTGCAAAGCGCTTTAAATAAGATAGAGTTACCATTGAGATAGCAGGAACTCAGATATTGATAAGATAGCAGAAACAGTTACAGAAACTTGTGTCCATCGAAGACGCCCGTCTTTACAGTCATGTAATCAGTAGGCAAGCACCCTCTTATGTGTAACTGGATAGCATGTTTAAGTACATGCAGGAGAGACAGACGAGCTGTCCCACTCCTCCAACTATGCCAAACCTCCCGACTCTCCCCTATTGCTTCCACATCGCCTCTTAGGCTTAGAACTGATTGTTTGAATCAAGCTAAGCCCTGGAAAAATGAAGGATCTGGAATCTAAGTTTTAATTGTTTCGTTTTTTTCATCACCATGGCCCCTTACCAAAAAAAAGGGTGATGTCGCGTGTAAAAGCACGTGTTTTTTCGCAGGAAATGCTGTTGTCTTTTTCGACTTTAACTTAGTCCGTAGAATACTGAAAAAATACATATGAAATGGGCAATGCTACATAGATAACCCTGATGTTCAATGCTTTATTGCTTGTTTCATTCTACATAGCGAATAGAATTTAATCAGATGACGTCGATAGGGTATAGGTATGGCTCATGCGCAAGTAAGATATAAAGCTCGAAGCCACAAAGAGCAAAGAGGCGTGCTTGATTTTTTAAATGCGAAGCATTTCTTAGCGAACTTCGGCGAGTTTGAGCGTATCTATCTATCTATCTATCTATCTATCTATCTATCTATCTATCTATCTATCTATCTATCTATCTATCTATCTATCTATCTATCTATCTATCTATCTATCTATCTATCTATCTATCTATCTATCTATCTATCTATCTATCTATCTATCTATCTATCTATCTATCTATCTATCTATCTATCTATCTATCTATCTATCTATCTATCTATCTATCTAGCCGCCTACGACCTTGTGCTCTCCTGGCCGTATCGTTAATGAGATTTATACCAAATTTCTTATGGCATAACATGACTGTATGACGTACATAAATAGCTGGTCATATCATGAAAATCATGACCAACTTGTTATGAAAATAATGATTCACATGCCACGTTCATGGCGCGCTCGCGGCCGTTTCGTTAGCTTGATATACACCAAATTTGGGATTGAGTGACATTACTGTATGACGAACATAAATGACAAGTGGTAATATGAAAATCATGACTTCATGAGCGACATGACTTGCATTCCACGCTCATAGCGCGCTCGCGGCCGTTTCGTTAGCTTGAGATACACCAAATTTGGTATTGAGTGACATGACTGTATGACGAACATAAATGACAAGTGGTAATATGGAAATCATGACTTCATGATCGACATGACTTGCATTCCACGCTCATGGCGCGCTCACGGCCGTTTCGTTAGCTTGAGATACACGAAATTTGGTATTGAGTGACATGACTGTATGACGAACATAAGTGGCAGGTGGTAACATGAAAATCTTGGCATGCATGCCATCTACAATGCCATTTACATGCCACGCTCATGGTGCGCTTGCGTCCAGTTCGCTAGCTTGACATACACTAAAATTGGTATATCGCGACGGGACTGTATGACGAACACAAATGACACGTCGTAACATGCAAAACATGACATGCAACTTATGTAAAGCATGATTTGCTCCTTCCTGGCTGCTTCGCATTACATCGATTCCCACAGTGCGTGGGATCGGCCGGCTTTTTTTACTTTTCTTTCTGCAGCAAAATATTGTTTCTTTTTGTTGTCAAAATATTTCACTGCTGTCTGAAGTAACAAACGTCGAGGTGTTGGCGGCTTTTGGTGCTCAATACCACGACACGTACCCTTTAAGACTGCCGAGTGCATGCGCCTAGAGACGCAAGTCATGGATTCTGACTATAGGGAGGGGGGGCAGTTGAGAAAGTGAGCGTAGCTTTTCGCGGTTCGGATGGCTGTCAACGACATCGACATTTTTGCGTTGTTTGTCTTGGCAAATCCTTCAGTGAACGACACAGGCAGGAATTCGCATTTCTGACACATGAACAGAATAATAGTACGTGCCCATCAGTCTGATTTGCTTTAACTATTTAGTTGGCGTAAGCCTTGTAATGGAAACTAGGAACGCACCTAGGCCTATATCGGAAATTCTGAAGACTGTAAAATATTGTTGTTTGCTACTGCAACTTGTACCTACTAAATGAAGAAGTTGACAAAAGGGAGAAGGTACGAAGGTTAATCAGAAGCATGTCCGGTTGGCTATCAAACGCTGTTAGAATGGGAAAATGAATAGAAAGAGGAGGAAGAGGGGAGGGAAGAAAAAAAATCAAATGAGCAATAAATGTACAATGTGTACCTACTGAAATACTGTAAAATACTCCACAAGTTTGCAAGCAGTGTTAATGCTGCTGTATCAAAAGACCGTACCAATGCAATGTAAATCTCTTTTAAATATTCTAAAGGTATTTCCAAAGAAGTTTCTCATTTGTTTTTTTTTAAATATAGAGAAGTTTTGTTATGGTATGTAGTTGCATCGTTTTTCTCACGCAAGAAATGCTGGAACTCCATACGTATTAGGTGACTGCAACAGACAGCTCAGCACAACTGCCGCAATGTAGACATTCAAATCGAAGCCGCTTCAAGAAAGAAACCATAAAATTGTGCCTGAAGTTCCTTCACAACATTAATATTTATAAAATGGCACAGAACACGATAAGCAGTATGTTTCAAGGCTTCACATCAATTTATTTGTATATATTATCCCACAAAATACAAGAACACAAGTGCCAAACATAGCTGATCGAAAGTTCGCTTTTACCCCTAACTAGTAGTTAAGGGAATCGGCTACTGTATGTGGTCATGCATTTGCTGATAATAAGAGCCTCACGGCGTGGCTTTCAATGGCAGTGCCAGCTTGTCTGCAGTTAAAAGTAATGCTACCCTTTGGAATTTCATGCCACGCTAGAAAATATTTGTACCATGCTTTCATGTTTGTATTTGCAGGCAACCTCAACACAACCAGTGCCAAACAAAGCTGAGTTCATAATGCAACCACCCATAACTCTCTGTCCGCGTAGTGTATTTGCTAGGTTATCTTCCGTTTATCTTTCCGTAAGATTTATAATGACCAGCTGGGGTCATTGAACTGAGCTCTTTCAAAAAGCTATCATTTCTGATTTTTCTTTCAATTCTAATGTTATTGAGTTCCCTGTGCAAACAGCTTTCTCAGGACATTTCTTCAGATAAGTAATAAAAACTATATGCACGGTCCTATATATGCATCCGTTGCCTACACAATCTCTCGGTACATACGCCGAGTGTCGCGTGGCTTTTATGTAGCCAATGTTTTCACAAATGGTCCAGTCGCATTTCATCATCACGAATATTATATAGTAGGTCGACTGCTGGAGTCCGTGTCCCGTGACTACCCAATCTGTAAAGAGCCCTGGATTTGTCGTTATAGCCCGACTCAACGCATTCGTACATCGGGTGCTGACATGAGCTGCTGCGCTTGGATGACATTTGGGATGTTATAGGAAATATTCTCTTCGTTTGCTTCGAGTTTCCTCATTTCTCTAGTCAGCAGAATTCTCAGCGCTCTTCAATGCCGTTCTTCATGTTCTTTTGTTTTCGTCAGTACTGTGCAGAAGCTTGCAATAGAATTCTGGCGTCGCGTTAGACTGTGATTAACATTTATGCAGCTGCTCTAACATCTGACATGACGATATACTTGATTGGAAAGATGTCGCTTCTAAGCATAGATCATTGCAGTAGTGTTCGCATCTTCAGGGAAGGAGACTCACATGCGGCAGAAAAGCTAAGAGGTAAATGCATCCGCTCTGACCGCTGTGGCTCCACTGCTATGCCACGTCTTGATGCAATTGAGAGCTGTTATTTCCTTGGGTTTTATCATTACGCACGTTTCAATCGCCGGTAAGTTACGGTCTCTGACGAAATGAAATGTTCCTTGTCAAGCAGTCTTACACTCGTTGGCTGCCTTGATAAATAACAAACAAATATAACTTTTCGAGGGAGCCAACTCTATCGGTGAGAGAGAAATCGATTCCACTCGAAAGAAATTGCTGGGCAGTGCAGATGCCGTACCTCTGCCCATCCATTTGCCTTATTGCACTGGCCGAATTTTACTTCCAAGCCTCTGAAGCTGCAGCCTAATCGCGTACGGCTGCAGTTTATTCAACGAATCCCCCGCCGAAGATAATTCATTGTTAAGGGAAGTGCACATTCAAACAAAGAAAGGTTCTAAAGGAACGACCTGCAGTGGCAGCGATTCACACAAGTAGAAAAGACGTTGAAGGCATTGGTATGCTGTATCGGCTGAGGAAGTCGTGAACGGTGTGGGAGCCAATGCTACTTCGAAATTTCGCTTTCTTTTGGGCAAAAAAAAGAATATATATATATATATATATATATATATATATATATATATATATATATATATATATATATATATTCAGCAGGAAAGTTCAGTGGGTTCGGTCGTGTAAGAAAAAAAGCGGGTGCACGTACGAGAAAGCAATACTTTTATGCCTTACGTTTCGGCCGTGGCACGGCCTTCGTCAGAGAAACGGCCTTCTCTGACGAAGATAGTCTCCCCATAGGCTAAAAGTATTGCTCGCTACGTGCGCATTCTTAAATATATATATATATATATATATATATATATATATATATATATATATATATACAGTATTAATGAGAACTAACAGACAAAGATGCCAAGGAAAGTATAGGGGAAGCTATTAGAAGTAATTGTTATGTAAATGTGAAGAAAGGAAAGAGAAGTGGACGAAAGATAACTTGCCACCGGCAGATCCGAACCTGCGACCTTCGAATAACGCGTCCGATGCTCTACCACTGAGCTACGGTGGCGGTCATCCCCTCGTCCACTTTATAGGGTATATATGTGTACTTAAACGCGTGGGAGCGTCGTAGCGCCGCCTGTTGCCATTACGGCGAGTGTGGAACTCTTTTATGCCTGTAGGCGTCGTAGAACGGGATCTTATTACGAGCGGGCAGCTGACTCAGCTGCCCGCTCGTAATAAGATCCCGTTCTACGTGACGCCTACAGGCATAAAAAGAGTGTTCCACACTCGCCGTAATGGCAACAGGCGGCGCTGACTGACGCTCCCACGTTTAAGTACACATATATACCCTATAAAGTGTACGAGGGGATGACCGCCACCGTAGCTCAGTGGTAGAGCCTCGGACGCGTTATTCGAAGGTCGCAGGTTCGGATTCCCTGCCGGTGGCAAGTTATCTTTTCGTCCACTTTCCTTTGTTCACATTTACATTACAATTACTTCTAATAGCTTCCCCTATACTTTCCTTGGCATCTTTGTCTGTTAGTTCTCATTAATACTGTGTTTAACAAAGCAAACGAGCCCTTAAGTTTACAATTCTGTCCTTCATTCATAACGAGGGTCTCGTTCTGGCAGACTTGATGCCTTCAGGTGGTATGCGAGGGATTATTAGTCAGCTGCCCGCTCGTAATAAGATCACGTTCTACGTGACGCCTACAGGCATAAAAAGAGTGTTCCACACTCGCCGTAATGGCAACAGGCGGCGCTGACTGACGCTCCCACGTTTAAGTACACATATATACCCTATAAAGTGGACGAGGGGATGACCGCCACCGTAGTAGCTCAGTGGTAGAGCATCGGACGCGTTATTCGAAGGTCGCAGGTTCGGATTCCTGCCGGTGGCAAGTTATCTTTTCGTCCACTTTCCTTTGTTCACATTTACATTATAATTACTTCTAATAGCTTCCCCTATACTTTCCTTGGCATCTTTGTCTGTTAGTTCTCATTAATACTGTGTTTAACAAAGCAAACGAGCCCTTAAGTTTACAATTATACATATATATATATATATATATATATATATATATATATATACGTAGATTATGAAGAGTCTGGCTTCGGTTGCCGTAGAACAAAATAGGAAAAATATATATACTTCTAAAAAACTGTTTATTGGTGACGTTTCGATCGGAGACCGATCTTCATCAAGACTTGATGAAGATCGGTCTCCGATCGAAACGTCACCAATAAACAGTTTTTTAGAAGCGTATATATATTTTTCCTATATATATATATATATATATATATATATATATATATATATATATATATATATATATATATATATATATATATATATATATATATATATATATATATATATATACAGATCTTTTTTAGACCCAAAGGCACCTTTCGTAATCTGAATGTCGTCCTTGCTCGAATGGTTCCTCTAGCTACTAAATCTTGAACAACAAAACCAAGTGAAGTAGCGTCTCTCATAATCACATCGTGGTTTTGGGACGTTAAACCACATCCATTATTATTATCATTAGAACCCAAGTGATGTTAGAACACCCGTTAACCGACGGTCGTTAGGCGAATTTCGCTGACAATGAAAAGAGGACAACGATGAAGTCGTGGCGAAGTACCTGTTTCGACGCTGTTCTAGATTTTCAGGGGTGAGACTCGGGTCTTGCGAGTTTACATCCCTCACTCTTATTTCGCTCTATTTCATTTTTAAGTTGTCTTCCCCGATCCCCAAGTGCCGGGTAGCCAACCAGACGCTTCTCTTATTATTGTCCCTGCGTTCTGAATTTCTCTCTCTTTTTCCCTTCCTTTGCTGAAGCAAGTATAACAGACGTTGCACAATTTCCGCGTACGACGCAGTTTCCTTTCCACTCATCTAAATGTCAATTCTATAAGGCTAGAATAAAGAATCGCTGTATATGTCAGATAGAGAGCGTAGAACACATCTTTCAGCACACACGCACGAACCCATCAGTGAACGCCTCTTTTTCGTAAGATGCAAGAGCTGTTTCGCGTTTTTGTACAGTTTGATTCGGCAGTATTTAAATGCAAATTGCTATTCCAACTAGCCGAGAGTTTTAAATACTCACGCAGTTGTAACAGCGGAGATGTTAGGGTTTTCGTTATGCAGTGCAGAGCCGCTAGAAAACCATCATCATGAACCGGCATGCGATATCTTTTCCTTTTCCTCCGCGTATTCTTCTTGATGCTCTGCTTCACTCCCACAGCAGGTGCGCCGATTTTTCCGGCGTCGAATGCAATACTTTGATGGGCGAGAGAACGACTACAGAGAAAGAGAGAGAAAGAAAGCGATGGAAAAGAAAGAAAGAAAGAAAAGAAGGAAAGAAAGAAAAGAAAGAAAAGAAAGGAAGAAAGAAAGGCAAGACAGAAAGAAAGAAACAATGGAAAGACAGAAAAAGGTCAGAGAACGAAATAGACATAGAGGGAAAGAAACATAAAGAAACAGTGAAAATAAGACACATAAGAGAGAGGAAGACGAGAAATAGAGTAAGACAACCAAGGAAAGAGAGAGAAAAAAACAGAGATAGAGATAGAAAAAAAGAGGGGGGCAAGAAATAGAGAGGCAGAAAAGTACTATAGGAAAGAAAGAGAAAGAAAGAGCGAGAAAGTTGGAGAAATAAATACAAAGAGAAAGAAAGAAATATCAATAAACAAATACAAAAACAGAGAAGAAGAGAAAAAGAGAAAGACAGTAAGAAAGAAACAGAAAAAAAAAACCCCGGTTGACTCCTAACTAATAGGAATCGGCATAACAAGAAAGTGAACCGTGTCTTCAAAGCAGTACAGTTGAAATTTTTACAGTACCTTGATGTTGTTGAACTTGCGCAATATATATTGTGTTTGGCAATATGGCACCGTTTGACGTGGATGCACACACGTTGACGCGTATTGGCACATCTCCATCCCGACGACTAAGGCCCATGATCATGATTTAACCTTTGAGGTAGATGAAGGCGTTAATAAAAGATGGACCCATCATATGCCGAATCCCACGCAAATGGCATCAGCAAGCACATAACAATAGTACTCAATATGCACCCATTCAAAGCGCCGTCATTTGACGAGACAAACACCAAGGTGTGAACTCGCCAGTCGCAGGCCGCTCATGTATATACCACACAACTCTTCAAGAATACAAGAGGCAAAGTTAGTAGCTTGAGCCTTGAACGCAGAAAGGCGTCCCGCTTCCCGCTGGCGTGCATAGCAGCACCGAAGCCTGAAACTTCCAAAGCGCTCACTGTCGGTGCTCATTACACTATTAATCAGGTCCTGGTTAAATGCTGGCTATATCCAGGAAACCAGACAAAAAAATGTCCGGTTTTCTGGCTATATCTAGCACTATAAGCGGGACCTGGTTAAGAGTGTAGTGTAGTCTTGAAGTGCTTCACTTAACTGCCCAGACGGTGACACCGCCCCACACCAACCAAGCTCGCAGGGGGAGAAGGTGTGAGAGAGATATATGGACGCGTTTGTGACGCTTCATGCATGAGTGTCGGTAACGTAATGGGTAGAGAGCCCGGCACCAATCGTCGCGGACGATTGGTGCCAATTATGGGTTCCAACCCGAGGTCATCCAAGTCAACGGAACTTTCTCTTCTGCTTTTTTTTTGTCATTAGTATTTTACTGGCGTATTCCCCTGAAGAAAAAAAAAGAAAAAAAAACGTCAGTGAAGTTTTGGTGGACTCCGGCGGAAAAGAGTTTCGCATTAAGAGAAAGCTGGCGGTCCCCCAGCTCCGCACTTCTTTCAGGCTTGGCACACCACCAGTCTTATTTATTATTATTATTTTTTTCTAATGACTGGATGGAACCGTCAAGGAAAGTTGCTGGCGCATAATTTGGGAGCTGAACAGTCAGGAAATGTAACGGAATTTCACATACAGCACACTAGCGATTAGCCAATAGTAAGGTATTCTTTAAACACCAGCGTCAAAGTGATGTCACAGCTCAAGCTGGGCACTGTCGTACATGCGACAGTGCCCAAAACCCGCATACCCGATATTGGTGTGTGCGGCTCTGCACGCCGTAAATGAAGCTGGGTGAGTTACACGCTTAGTGAATTCAGTGCCTCTCTCTTCCTTCTCTTCCCATCCTCTCTCTTTCTCATCTTTCTATTCCCCTTTCCTAATCCCCCCAGTGCGGGGTGGCCAACCAGGAAGTCTTTCTGGTTGACCTCCCTGCCTTCTCCCTTTCTGTTTGCTTCCATCCTACATGGTTTCTGATAACATTCGCGACGCTTAATGTAGGCCCATCAAGGCATGAAATCCGTGTGAAGCATGGTTCAGAGAAAGAGACTGAATCATTCGAACAATGGGAACCTGGTGAGACTGATGTTAAAGACATAATTATAAACACGTTATACGATGCGTGAAACCACGGCTATTCCTCATTCCTTGCAGCGTTCTCGCCGTTAGTCATACTGTTATCTTCTTAATATCATTTCTTCATGCAAATACGTCACCCGTAAGCCCAGTATGCAAGTTACCTGCCTAAAGTCACACATTGTGGTTCAGCACGCTTTAGCACAGATTGAATATAATGGCATAATAAGAAGGCTGACTTTGTCTGCATAAGTTTCATATGTTCGGTGTGCTATTTCTGACTTGGCACCACACGTTGTCGGCGGTTTCTCTAGTTTCCCTCTAGATTTTCACGAAATAATTTGCAAGGAATATTTCTTGTCTACCACTCAGTAAACTTAAGCTGCAAAATAAACCGACGGTAGTCGACTTATCTTCTTCGCTGAGCGCAATTTAATCTTGGCAAGGCGCTTCAGTAAATTTCATTAACCAATTAAGCATTGCTGCTTCATAAAATCGTTTTAGAAACAAACTAAGCTTATGTTGTTGCTACCTGCTTGTTAGAAACGACAATCTCAGAAACAACGCAGTCTCGACAAAAGCGGATGGAGTTATCCGGTTATCCGGTATGCACGTAGTATAAACAAAACATCGCTGCGGTGCCTAGAAACAGCCGCGCGCTGCTTTATCGTGTAAACACTGAAGATGCAAACTGGCAAACTCCTGTGTATGCTGAACGGCGCAGGAAGTGCTCGCTTTATGTAACAGTGAGGTGGAGTCCACCGGCTCACGTCCATGCAGATGTAGGCTCGGCCGCATGGCGCGAAAATGTTTTATTAAGTATGCGGGGAACATTTCGGGGTTGAACTGCCACGAACTGTAAATGTACGGAAAATGCCACGCTGTGAACTGGCACAAAAGGTGTGTAGTTCTGAGTTGCTCGGACAGAAAACTCAGGCGACACGGTTCATGCGAAAAAGCATTGAAAAACTACAATGTGTTCAGACTAACACGCATTTACCAAAGCACCCCGATCACGTATTGTACTGACGCATTGATTACGTGGAAGGGGTTGCCAAACACCAAGGAATACATACGCGTAGTCAAGATTCCTAAGTTTTGTTTATTTCCTTTGGCGTGTCTATGCCACATTTCGCATTGTGTACTGCGAGCTAAGTTCAAACAATGGGCCAATTCTTAAGTATGGTTTTCCTTTTGTGGAAAGCATAACCACTGTTTGAGGTAACTTCATCTTAAGCATCAGCTCTTATTACAAGCCATATCGAAGTCACTGCAGATGATGCTGGATTACGCTTGCCAACTTTTTCGGCGAAGTTTATTGCCCAAGCACCATCCGTCCACGTGAAAGCAAAACATGTGCGGTAGAAATAGAAGGGGGTGGGGGAGACGAACACGAGCTAAACAAGTATACGATGGTTTGTCTACGTGCTGGTCTTGCATCAACAACTTCAAACCTGTGTAGGAAAGCCACGTTGATTTTTGTGAGTATGCGCGTAAGAACTGACGCTGTCGTACCCTTGCTCTTTGGATTTTACTTCTAGAGCCTTTACCGAAACGCAAAAATAGGCAAAACATTTCCGAGCAATGCGTTTTCTGTCCCAGCAACACTCATCGTTTCTGCGCAGGTTGCCAGAACAACGCCATACCATGCTTGGTCTCCGTGGACGGAGTCACCCGTAAACAATGATTTCGGAACAACCGGCCTCGCGCACGCGGTCACATGTGTATGTACACACTCGGCTGGACGCCTGTCATGCCTCGCATGGGGGTCGTAAAACGTGCTCTGGGAGGCGGTACGGTTCCGCGCACAGTGGCTGGATGCCTACTCGGCATTCGGACATGAATACGACGGCTAGCGTGGGCCAGCACACCACTGCTTTCATTCGATGACACGACGTCGAAGACAGAATTGTTTTTTTATACATTTGTACCAAGCAGACTCTACGTATATTTTTTTGTATATGGCGAGCAGTTGGGAGTAAGTCGTTTCTGCAAAAGTTGAGGTTAGGTTAACCCCTAGACACTTGCGATCCTTTCCTATATACCAATCTTTGCTTGGTCTTATTCTGCTTCTGGCAGAAGCACTATCAAGTAGATCGCAAAGGAAGGTGAACAATTAATTTAAGTCATGCTTTGTGGCTCATTCATTCTAAGTAATGTGTCTAGGGCTTATATCGCTACTCCAACCACATGTTTACGAAACTTAATTTGCCTAAGATACATTCTAAGCAGAGTAACTTACCTATGCACTCTAGTAACACACAAGTATACACAAGTATACCAAGTATACTATACACTCTAGTATACACAAGTATACCTATACACTCTAGTAACGGATAAAATAACGGTTACATCGTTCATCATTTTGATGTTTTCATTATTTTGGCTCAAGATAAAGGCTGCACTGTCTAAATAGAATGAAAAGAGACCTGTTTATCGGCTACTTCTCACTGCTGCCGGCATGCAACCTTTATATTGGAACCCATAAATTTTCTGGTATCCTGTAACCACGATTCGAAGGATACTTAATGAAGGGAGTGGAAGTTCGCAATTTGCACATGAGCAAAGTGCAGGATAAGTTGCCTTCACACCCACATAGTTAATCCGCTAGATAACTACGTGCATGACTGCTCAGTCACAGATTACGCATGAAGGTAACTTAGCCCATTGAGTCATGAAGGCGTTATATCGTAACTAGCGCGCAGGGAAATGTTCTGTATGCATAATCACAATTCTTGCAGGGCCGAGCAATCACCGACTCCCGCAGTAGAAGGAAAGAAGGAAGGAAAATATTTATTGACAGAAAGGGGTTTGTGGTATGGGCCAGCTTGGTCCGCAAGTCCCATCTAGCAGTGCTGGCTGTCCTCAGTCCAGGACACCACAGGCAGTTGCCGCCCTGCGGGCCCCTGTCGATCAAACTGATCCGATCGTCAACAAGGCTGTCACTGGCCAGTAACTCCTACCGTTCCACGCTCGCTTCTTCAATGACGGGCAGGCCGGGAATGGCCCGGCAGGTCCTATGTAATGTGTATTAATGTGGGTTTCTCAGAGCACCATGGGCAGCGCACAGAGTATTCTGTTGGGTGCATTTTATTGAGTAAATGCAAGTTCGGATAAGTTCCGGTCTGGATTAAGCGCCAGCTGACAGCTTCCTCCTTTGTGAGCTTCTTGTGGGGACCACGCACTCCGGCTATCTAGAGATCGCGCCACGTGTTGCGCAGTACCGGTGAGCATGGCCTACATGCGCGCTTTAAAAGGACAGCCTGCGCGCAAGCGCTGCCCGGGAGAGACGTGCCTTCGCTGCCAAGAAGGACAGACGCTGCCACCCGCGCAGGCCGATCTCTGCTGCCCGAGGTCATGGGCTTCACCTCGCTTACACCATGTCCCTGGGTCGAGCCAGCCGTATGAGTCGTCGTTTTAAATAAACTGTTGTTGTGTGTTGTGATTTCAAAACTGCATCGTTCTTGCTTTAACTACGGGCGGGATGCAGCAAGCCCAATACCGGCAACCTCTTTTTCCTACGCATCGCATTAGTTGTCCACCTACATTTCGGTCGCTTGTCGCATTTCTAATTAACCACATAAGCTGACGCATGCCACGGCAGCTGCATACAGAAGATTGCAAGTAGAGAGATTGCAAGTGGTGAGTTTTGTTGGTGCCTGTTCTTACCCCACATTCACCGACTGCAAACCGCTTTTCAGATTAGATTGTTTCGTGACAAAACTAATGCTCCTTTGGCACTTTTGACTTGTTCCTGGGGGCGGAAAAGAAAGCATCATTATTATTTGGGTTTACATGCTCTGAGCCTGGGGGGGGGTCCCTTTGCTGTGTATTCATAGCTAATTTATGAACTTTTATCCAGCCAGTGCAAAGAGTCTATCCGAGGCATTTTAAGTCTCCTTATCACTGAAACGTGTTATTCAGAGCAGTCTCGACACTGAAACTCCTCTAATTCTTGAGTGGTAAAGACAGCCAACTCCTGAAGGACAAGGAAGCGGCTGTTTACATCGCTGCCATCCACTCAAATAAAACTGATTTGAGTAACTCTCATTGGCACATAACACTCCGTCGTGGCCATACAACGGGTTATATGATGAATAAAAAAGTGGGTAAATGACTCAATAAAAGCGGGAGATTTCCAATCCTGGCCTCCATAAAGTTGTCAGAAAGGCTGGAGCGTATCGGAATTTAAGTGGTGATTGGGTATGACTGTCAATACGATTTGACTGTCAGTATTGACATACATCTCCCGTTTGTAAGACTACGTTATATATAATTGCAACAGGCTTCCTATAAAGGAGGGGTCAGCAACCTACCCGCCCCATGCGGCCCCCGGCACGACGTCAGAAGCCTCTCCCCTAACCTTGTCACTTGCTATATCCACTGTAAAGTTCCTATCTCAACTGTAAAGAAGGTCTTTCAGTATTAAACAAACATGATTTGTATTCCACTTTAAATAAACAAGATTTATATTCCAAGTTGTGTAACAATATTGTCGCTTCGCCGAATTTTTCGTTTCCGTCCTTGCCTGCACACCTCCCCCCCCCCCCCCCGCTCATAAAACGCCGTCCGGCGACCGCCATGTCGGCTTCATGCTACTCGACCCTTCGCCTCAAAAGGTTCCCGACCCCTGATCCAAAGGAATGAGATGGCAGTTATTACTGAGCAACACGGCGGCTTTTCTTCTAATGTATACCAATCAGCAATGTTACTTTCAACCGTGAAACTTCATTCGGATTTTTGTAGAAGCGGCTCTTGTATAACAGAGGCCAGGGGTTAGTGCTGGCTTCGCAAAATTGTTGCCAAATGTTCCGAACCGATGTTCTTTCAAAGCGATTGAATCACCGAAAATATCATTACGTGCTTACAGCATGTTTTGTGATATGCTATAGGTAAAAGCAGGCGGCAACAGCGCCCCACATAGTGCTGCGTCGCGTTGCAGGAATGTGCAATAAAGCCAAGTGTTTTGTCAGTATGCTGTCATTTGAATTAGGCTTCTTCTTTGGGTTCTAGCGGAGGCATAATAAAGAGAAAACCATGCAGCTTTTCTGGACGCCAGCGGTTTAGTTCGCATGAATGACACCACGTGGCGTATCTACCTTAAAGAATTCAAAAGTCCCGCCATGACGTATGCAGTGACGTGGCACTAAATAAAAGAGAATAAAAAGAAACGGAACAAGCGCCCCGAGCCTGTCGCTTCACTTAGTGCGTAGAAGAGAGAGCGCTGTGTGTCGGCGTTATCTTGACGGCGACGACTGGCAATGAATTGACAGTTTTTCGAGACGTGCCGTGCCAGACAGCTGGCAGCATACCGCACGAAATGTCTGGCCGTGATAGACGTTCCCGCGATTCATCAAGAGAATCGTGTCTTTTTTTTTCTTTTTTTAGTTTCTGCGCTGCCGTAGCGGTGGGACATTTGAGCAGCATGCCGCTTTCCGAGTTTCTTGTTGAGGTAGCGTGAAGCATTACGTTTTAGTGCGAACATGATATTGTGTTTGTATAATAACCAAATTTCCTTTGGTGTACCACTTAGATGTTGCTCATTTGCTCCTTGCGCTACCTCAAAGTAAAAATGTTTGAGAACGCTACGAATGAGAGTAAAAAAAAAAACGAAGTTAAAGATAGTTTTTTTTTTGTCATTTAGTTCTGATCGAAATGTGGCTGCCGCCAACTTGGGGCGCCGTCGAAGCGGGTGTGCAAAAAATGATAGAGTCGTTGAAATATGATCTTGTACACAGGAAAATGTGAACTTGGTTAGCTTTTGTTATGAATGAACGTATAGTAGAACACATAGGACCAACGTGTTGTGTAATAACCTCTTGATCTGCCGTCTATCCCGCCTAAAAAAGGCACCTATCTATCCTATTGCATTTCTTCTTTTCCTTTCTTTTCTCTCTTTGTTTTTTCCTCAGTCGACTGATCCATATGCTGGAGGTGATTGTCTTGAATTATGTCGCGCTTGCTTTCACACCATGCCATCATCGCGGTGTCGCACGGACACTTTTGATCGCGATCATGGGCGCTACAGATCGAGTTTGGCTCGGAGGTTAGCCAAACAGTGATTAAAAGCGACGACGCAGCAGCACCTCACAACATGTCGTGATCAAACCTGCGATCGAGTGCTGCCCGTGCCATCCTGTCGGCGCTGTTTCGGTTCCCACAAGCGCTCTGTAGCCTGCGTTTTTCACCATTCGCCGTCTATGCTTAATTATTCATGAAAAACTCGCTCGTTCCATGGAAGACGCGCTAGCTTGGCGCCGCGGCCACCAGGGGCCGCTGGTTGTTATGTGTCCAGAAAAGCTGCATATGCACAAGCGGGGCCATTTTGCGCAGTAACAAAATGTTCTTTATCAGCGCCAATTAAGCGATAGTGACAGTGAAGTTTGGGCCCGGAGGGTTGGACTCCCCAGGCACATGCGTGTTTACTGAAATTGACGCATGCAACGGATGCAATCACCTCTATTAGCTTAAGTCCAGCCAGCAAATACAGCGTTGGCCATGGGTTGCGCCGTGATGTTTTGACATGCTCAAGTCGCCACCGTTGCAGTTGCAGCGTCATGCAGCGCGCGCCACGTGCAAAATCTTTTCGCAATCAGTCAATAGGACTTCTGGAATGCTCATGCACAAATTCTGGAGTAACCGAAAAAAAAGTGCTTGTTCAAACATCCACGTATTCAGAGCGAATGCAACAGCTCATAGGGAGTACGCACTGTATGACTTCGTTGTAATTTCCATCATACAAAAACCATATATCTTTCATTTAATCAATAATAAGAAAATACTCTCAGATGGTGTGGCGTCATTACACAAAAAATGCGTTTGTAAATAAACTTTACCTCCATAATTACCACGTGCGGATTTCTGTTTTTAGTGCTTCAGCAGCTATTGTAAGTGGCGCGTAGAACACAAACACTCCAGAGTCGTGGGAGTCCCTCCTGCGTGCCTCCGAGTCAGAACACCAGCGTCGGGTCATACAGCGCGTGGTGGAGGCTGCGCTATCCCAACCGCCGACCTCCTCTAAGCACGCCCAACAAAGCGCTTCGCGCTGCGGAACATGAAGTTTGCATTAATCGCACGCACGAAGCTACATTGCGTTGGCTATGGCTGCGATGGCGGCGAGGGGCTTTAACCACATTAGCTGAACTACCGCGTGAAGTGTGACAACCTTTCCGAGTACATTCTTGAGCAAGAGGAAGTGTCGCGAGGAGCACGCAGCCAGATGAAGTACCACTTCAAGAGGCCACAGCAATATAGAAACTATTGTTAAGATGTTTATTGGTGGAAAATGGAGGTGAACGGGGAGCGGTCAGCAGCGTTCGATCAAGCGCAGCAACCACGAGCTCGTGCCGATGGCGATGCCGCTGAGGCCACTCTTTTTCACTACAATCGCCCTCCGCAGAAAAAGGCGCCATCCTGGCGGCTTAGGGTGAAGAAACAACTACTGGGTCGTAGTAGGGCTTGAGGCGAGAGACGTGCACAAGTTCACGGCCGCGATAGCGTAGATCTGTCGATGGCGTGATGGGCTCCACGATGTAGTTGACGGAGGACGTTTGCTCTACAACGCGGTATGGTCCGAGGTATTTAGCGACAAGTTTTGCGGAGCGGCCAGGGGCGGTAGCGGGTACCCGAAGCCATACCAAAGAGCCAGGGGGAAAAGTTGTAGCCGAACGGTCACCAGGTTGACGGGATTGCTGCTGCCACTGGTCTTCGGTAGAAAAGGAGTGGGCAAGCTGGCGGCATTCTTCAGCATGTCGGGTAGCTTCGGACAGGGGGGTACTTTCGGACTCATCAGGTTTATATGGAAGAATGGTGTCCACTGTATTTGAAGGTTCTCGTCCATGTAGAAGAAAGTACGGTGAAAACCCAGTAGTAGTTTGTACCGCAGTATTATACGCGTAGGTGACGAAAGGGAGAACTTGGTCCCAATTTGAATGATCAGAGGCGACGTACATTGATAGCATATCACCAAGAGTACGGTTGAAGCGCTCTGTCATGCCGTTCGTTTGCGGATGGTACGCTGTACTTGTGCGGTGCACGATTCGGCATTCAAGTAATGCCTTCAAAGCGTCGGAAAGGAAGGCACGACCTTTATTGCTTAGAAGCTCGCGAGGGGCACCATGACGCAGAACGAAATGTCGCAACAGAAAGGTTCCAACGTCACGGGCTGTGGCAGTCGGCAGTGCGGCTGTTTCGGCATTGCGTGTCAGGTGGTCTATTGCAACGATAATCCAGCGGTTACCAGCTAGAGTTGATGGTAGCGGTCCGTAGATGTCAATGCCAACGCGATCAAAGGGTCGACTAGGACAGGGAAGAGGTTGTGACGGGTAGACTTGTCCGGGAGGTAACTTTCGTCGTTGGCACTTAGCACACGAGCGAATGAAGTTCCGCACGTAGTTATACATGCCACGCCAATAAAAGCGGAGTCGAAGCCTAGCGTATGTTTTGAAGAGGCCTGCATGCGCGCACTGTGGGTCAGCGTGGAAAGCGTCACATATAACAGCACGGAGATGGCGGGGTATCACAAGGAGCCACTTGCGACCGTCGGAAAGGTAGTTCCGTCGATAAAGAATGTCATCCCGAACGCAAAAGTTGGTAGCTTGGGGGGCGAAGCGCTCGAGACGGTGAAGAAGTGAGAGGATCAGAAAGGATGCCGATGAGGGCACTGATCCAGGGATCCTTCCGTTGCTCCACCGTCATGTTGCGTAGGGCGGGTGATGCAAGTGCAGGCTCGAGGGAACAGAGGCAAGCACCGTCATCCGATACCGGTGAGCGAGAAAGGGCGTCAGCGTCCGTGTGCTTGCGACCGGATCTGTAAATAACGCGGATGTCGTACTCCTGAAGTTTGAGCGCCCAGCGAGCAAGTCGTCCAGAAGGGCCCTTAAGAGTGGATAGCCAACAAAGTGGTCAGTGACGACGTCAAATGCATGACCATACAGGTAAGGGCGAAATTTTCCAAGGGCCCAAATAATGGCTAAACACTCTTTCTCGTAGAAGAGCGGACTGTTGGGCGAGTTGGTGATACATTACGGGGAAACTGCGCGAAAAAAAAAACGTGGACAAAGGAAGGAACAACAGCACAAGCGCATACTAACAACTGAATCTTTATTCAGAAAAACACAAAAATATGAGGAGCACTAAAACCACTTGTGCAGGTTGGAACAACGATAAAGAACTACACACGCGCATCTAGATACGCAATCTCTGTACTATGTAACGCCACAAAGGGCTTAGCAACACAGCTATCACCGGCCTTGGAAATGAAATAAGCTTCTACAATCTCACGCGTAGTGCGGTCCTTGTGCCGAGCCAGAAGTTTCGTTCCTCTGAAACCTGGGCTGCATTTGCAATCACTCTTTCTCGGTCACGGAGTAGTTAGCTTCAGCTTTCGTCAGAGTTCGGCTCGCGTAGGCGACGACATATTCATCAAACCCTGCTTTTCGTTGCGTGAGCACAGCGCCAAGTCCGACACCACTGGCATCAGTGTGAACCTCCGTGGGAGCGGCAGGATCGAAGTGGCGGAGGATGGGCGGCGTAGTTAGCAGGCGGCGTAATTTGGTGAAGGTGTCGTCGCAGGCTGGTGACCAAGCGGAAAGGTCCTTGTCGCCGCTAAGAAGGTCCGTCAGGGGCGCACATATCAAGGCGAAATTTCGAATAAAGCGTCGGAAGTATGACGACAAGCCGACAAAATTTCGATCTCCTTTAAGTTCTTTGGCTTCGGAAAATCGGCGACTGCTCGAAGCTTGGCTGGGTCTGGAAGTATGCCGTCCCGCGATACGACGTGGCCAAGAATGATGAGCTGTCAGGCACCAAAACGACACTTCTTTAGTTTGAGTTGAAGGCCGGCGTCAGTGAGGCATGTGAGGACGCGCTCGAGACGACTTAAATGGGTGTCAAAATCGGCGGAAAGACAACTACGTCGTCGAGGTAGCATAAACATGTGTTCCACTTGAGGCCTCGTAAAATAATGTCCATCATTCTCTCGAAAGTGGCTGGAGCGTTACAGAGGCCGAAAGGCATGACGGTAAATTCGTGTAATCCGTCGGGTGTGACAAATGCTGTTTTAGGTCGGTCAGATGCTTCCATAGGAACTTGCCAGTACCCTGAACGTAAATCCAGCGAAGGGAAGTATTCCGCTCCCTGCAAACAATCGAGGGCGTCGTCGATTCGCGGTAAGGGGTAAACGTCCTTCCGGGTGATCTTGTTTAAACGTCGGTAGTCGATACAGAACCGAATGGAGCCGTCCTTCTTCTTAACAAGAACAACCGGTGACGCCCAGGGACTGTTGGAAGGCTGCACGATACCCCGCTGGAGCATGTCAGCAAACTGGTCGTCAATAACACGGCGCTCCGACGCCGAGACTCGATAGGGACGTTGCCGTAGAGGCGCGTGGTTTCCTGTGTCAATATTGTGTGAGATGGTTGATATGCGGCCGAGACAAGAAGCGTGGCTGTCAAAAGATGTGCGGAACTTTTGCAGTAGGTTGATCAACTGGCTTCGCTCTGAAGAAGACGTAGCAGCATCGATAGAACGGTGGAAAGCGTCAAGGAGGGGCTGATCAACAGCAGGGTCAGAAGTGAGTGCGCTGAGGCCCGTAGAAAAAGAAGTAGCCGGAGAGTCAAAAATGTGACAGGCGTCGATCAGCTGCACGTGACCGAGGCATTCACCATGGAATAAAGGTAAAGGCCATTCCAGCGTGTTGTGGACGAGCGTCTTCATGACGCCACGGCGGAGAGTAAGGAGAGCAAGGGGCAGTGGCGAACATTTGCGGCGAATGAACAGGTCAGTGGGCGTAAGGAGAACATCGCCATCTGAAATAGCGGCACACGACACAGGCACAAGCATGGAAGCGTGAGGAGGAACGGTTGTGTCGTCGGATACGGACAGTTTATAACACGGGAGGGGGGTTTCGACAGCGTCAACGTCCGGAAGTGCGGAAAGCTGAAGTTCGGCGCGACAGCAGTCGATGACAGCGTTATTATTCGCAAGGAAGTCCCAGCCTAGTATTACGTCATGGGAACACGAGGGCAGCATGACAAATTCGACGATATACACGAGTCCTTGGATGACGACTCGTGTAGTACAGGCCGCGAGAGGTGTTACGTTGTGTGCGTTCGCTGTTCGAAGAGAGAGACCGGATAATGGCGTCAGAACTTTTCAGAGTTTGCGGCACAGCTGGGCGGAAATTACAGATACAGCGGCTCGGGTGTCGACAAGTGCCATGACGACGATACCGTCGACCGACACTTCAATAACGTTGGCTGGAGAGGGGCGAGGACTTGTGCATGGCGACGTGGACGCAGTTCGTGCTTCGGGAACTGCGGCCATCAGTTTTCCTGCTCGGTGGGTCCGGTACGGCGACGCATAGGGGGAAGGCGAGCGAAGACGTGGAGATTGTGAGCGGCGGCTTGGTGGGAAGGGAGCGATCAGGGTGAAAGGAAGAGGAAGGATGGCTGGACGGCGCAGAGGAAACCTGAGGAGTGAAAGATGGCATTCGTCGAAAGTTGGTAGAAGAAGCTGGGCGACGCCGGCAATAACGCGCCACGTGGCCAACACCGCCGCAAGCAAAACATATCGGACGGTCATCGTAGGTCCGCCATTGGTCGGCGTACACGCCGAATTGCGGCTGGGGGGGCAGGAAAATGCGGCTGGAGTGGCATCGGCATAGGCGGCGGCGAAAAGGTCGGTGGTGAATACATAGGCGCTGGCTGGAGTGCACGCTGTCGAGGGCGGGCAACGGCCTCTGCGTACGTGAGAGGTACGGTGACTGGCGGCGGTTCACGGGCGGGAGGAATGGCTTGAGCGACCTGGTCTTGGATGAAGTCGCGGAGTGTTGCTGCCAAACTGCGTGGTTGGTCTGGGACGCAGGACATCAAAGAGAGCTGACGAGCGACCTCGGCGCGGATGAACTCTTGAATCTTCGAGAGCAGAGGAGCGTGGTCGTCTCCTATGCCAAGACTGGAGAGAGAGTCGTCCGGCGCCGAGGGACGTCGGGTGTGCAGACGTTGCCTGCGCAACTCGTCGTAGCTCTGGCATAGTTCTGTGAGTTCGACGACAGAGCGAGGGCTCTTAGATAGCAACATTTGGAAAGCGTCGTCCTCAATGCCCTTCATGATATGCTTTATCTTTTCCTCTTCTGTCATTGACGCGTTCACCCGCTTACAAAGGTCAAGGATGTCCTCAATGTAACTGGTGAAAGTCTCACCAAGCTGTTGTGCTCGAGTACGCAAGCGTTGTTCGGCGCGGCGTTTGCGTACGTCGGGCCGTTCGAAAACTTGGGTGAGGCTTCTTTTGAAGACGGACCACGTAGGGAGGTCAGCTTCGTGGTTTATGAACCACAGCTTGGCTACGTCTGACAGGTAGAATGAGACGTAGCCCAACTTGTCGTCGTCGTCCCATTTCTTATGGACACTCAGTCGCTCATACGTGGTGATCCAATCGTCAACGTCCTTGTCGTCAGTGCCCGAGAAGATGGGTGGATCTCGCAGACGCAAGGAACCGGCACAGAGTAGGGTGGGCGGTGCCGGGGGTGGTGCCGTTGGAGGAGTTGGAAGAGCGGCGTTTGCGTCGTTGGGCATGATGGCAGGTAGCGTGCGATTTCGAAGTTCCAGGGCGATCGAAACCGAGCAGCCTCCACCACTTGTTAAGATGTTTATTGCTAGAAAATGCAGGTGAACGGGGAGCGGTCAGCAGACTCGATCAAGCGCAGCAACCACGAGCTCGTGCCGATGGCGATGCCGCTGAGGCCACTTTTTTTCACTACACTATGGTTTTGTCGGCAAGATACTGCTATAAAGAAAACTGATTTCACTGTCTCCCCATGATAGCGTACGCCGTCCCCCCTCCCGTCCCCGTCCCGATTCCCTTCATTGAAGAGTTGTTAGCCTTAGTGCGGACTGGTATTTTTGCAAGCGGGTGCGTGGAGTGAACTCGGCGAAATTAGCGCACTTCATGTGTAATGGCTGTGGTTCCAGATGAGTCGAGCTTAATTAGCAACAACTGTGCCTCTATGCAATTGGAAAATAAATTTTCGGGAGCGTCTTCTGCTTCGGCGACTGAAGCTATGCAAGATTGCCTCGCCGTCTTCTGCGTAGGCCGGTTGGAGACGAGTGTCAGCTTCGGACTGCGTGTCATCGGTCTCGTTGACACTGTAATCTCAAATCCATGCTACGTGTGCTTAGCTCGGTAAGCTTGAGTGACCTGCGATATGAGTGGAATGGGCGTGTTTGTTGTTGGTCAATTTGAATATACAAAGTCAGTAATTTAGGCGTGAGCCTATACAGCAAAGTTCTCCTTTCGAAATAGTTTTCTACTTCGCAGCCATGACTTGAAGAAAGTCAGCGCATGAAGCATTATCCAAACACATTATGCGCCGAGAAAAAGAAAAAATGAAGGTGTGTTTTAACAGCGGAGCTGTTTAAGCCGACTGTTAGTCCGCGCAAAGCGAACAGAAAAATGCCATCATCAAGAAGCAGCATGCCCTCTTTTAGTACTCTTCTTCATATTCTGCCTCACTCCCAGAACGCGTGCTCCAATTTGTCCGGCGTGGGATCAGATTACTCTGATGCCCGAGAGAACGATTACAGACAGAGAGAGAAAGAAGGAGATAGAAACAAAGAGAAAGGGAGCAATACAGAAAAAGAAAGGGAAGAGAAGAAAAAGGGAAGCTTGCCGCCGACAGGTTCCGAGCATGCAACCTTCAAATAACGCGTCCCACGCACTTATCAATTGAGAGTCGGCGGAGGTCATCCTCCCGTGCACTTTCTCGAGTATATATATCAGTGCATTTAAAGAAGGTAGTGTTAGTCGGCGTCACTCGAAGCCATGACGGCGAGTGTGGAACACTCATATTTGCCTGCAGGCGTCACATAGCATATTTTTACGTTCTGGCAGCTGTTCAATAATCCCCCGCACATGCATTGCCTGAAGGTCAGAGCAGGCTTAATCAACTGGAAGAGCATCGGATGCGTTTATCGAAGGTTCCATGTTTGGTCCCTGCCGGCGGCAAGGTGCCCCTCTCGTCCGCTTTAATTTCTCCAGATTTCTCTCATAAGTACTACAAATTATGTCCCCTACAGTATCCTTGGCATCATTGTCTGTTAGTTCTCATTAAAACTGTGTCTACCTAAGAAAACGAACCCAAGCATTCCCCCCCCCCTGTTTTCGTCCATTCATGGCGATGTTCTAGTTATGGCAGACTTTGATTCCTTCTAGTAGTTTGCGATGGATTATCGGTCAGCTGCCAGCTCGTTGAAAGATCACTTGTTACGTGACGCCAATAGGTAAGAAAAGGGTGTTCCACACTCTCCGTCATGGCTACGAGAGGGGCTGACTAACACTGCCAGGATTGAATGCACAGATAGACCGGGCAAAGTGTGCGGGAGATCGACCACCAACGTAGCTCAATTGGTGGAGCTTCGGAGACGTCATTCGAAGGTTGCAGATTCGGTTTCTGCCGGCGGCAAGTTATCTTCATCTGCGCTTAACTTTCTCTATATTAGATGTGAAGCATCTTATGGCGAAGCTTTATCCGGTGGTGGTGGTGGTGGTGGTGGTGTGCCGCGTGCCCACCCTTACTGCGCATGCGCAAACAGTTAAAGAAAAAATAAAAATAAAAAACCTCCTCTCCCCCTCTCTCTCTCCTCTAGGCATCCCTCCACACGGCAACCACCCCCTCACTGCGCATGCGCCTCCCTTCCTCTCTCCCCTCTTACACTCCCCCCCTCTCTCCATCCCTGCCCGCGGCGTCTAACTCCCCCCTGCGCATGCGCGTCCCCCCCTCTCTCTCCTCTCCTACGCTCCCCCCCTCTCTCCTCTACGCATCCCTGCCCACGGCGTTCACACTCCCACTGCGCATGCGTGTCACCCCCTCTCTCTCCTCTCCTCCGCTTCCCCCCTCTCTCGCCTCGCGACGCCGACGCAGGCAGCGTCTGCTAGCGAGTTTCTTGGTTGAAAAAACCGACTGCTCGCGCTGCACAGCCGTTCACTGGCCATCCCGTATATATGGCAATGGATCTTGACCTCCAAGGTGGTGCCGGTGGAAGATTTCTCCTGTGCGTTGTTGAACAATAAAAATTCGCAGCGTGCGCGTTAACTAAAAGCGGAGTGCGGGTCTCTGTGTCCAGTCGGAGTCTTCTGCTCTCTCATTGCCCATTAGCAGCGATTGGCATGTTCCAGTAGGAAACACCGCTCCATCACTGCCTGCTTTGCGCCTCCCCAGTTTTCTCTCCTGCGCAACGCTGCGATGAGCGCCAGCGTCAACGCCGCCGCCAGTGTAAGCGTTAGCGCCCGCTGCTTCACATCTACACATGGTTCCCTTTAGCGGGAGATGGTGTAATTTTTTATATCATAATTGCTACAAATCACATGCCCTATACTTACCTTGGCGTTAGTGTCTTTTGATTCTCAGTTATTGAGGAGTCACTTACAGAGAAATACTTAAGCGTGATATAGCATAGAAAATATGTCGGCTATGGGAGCACCCGTGGTAGGGAGGCTGCATAGGCTGAGTTATAAACGTTCTGTATGGAACCGTGATGCGCTCATTTTCATTAATAGAATGTTAAAATGCATGTTAAAAGAAGTTGACGCACAGGCATGGACACAAGAGAAGCGATCAAAACAACACAAAAGCCTTCTCTTCAGTTCGTGTCTGCAATACAACTTCTTTTATGATGAATTCATGCCTACTAGCTTATGTTTTCATCGTTCTAATGCTATCAGGTGAAAATATATTTTGTCTTACGTTTCGCCTCCCACACATGAGGCTTGTTTACAATCAATCTTACTGTCAAAAGGGCTTCTGTGGGGGGAGATGTAGCATATGTAGCGAAGCTTTGGAACTATACAGTGGGTCATCCTCTCCAGCGCCTTCTAGTGGGTCGCCCTCTTCGACGAGAAAGAGCAGCTCGTGCTGAGAGTCGGTCCCCGCCTTGGCTGTCGCTGTGTGCATCGTCGCCAATAAACGTCTTAACAATTTCGTGGAGAGTGCTGTGCCCTTAAAACAACTTCGGCCCGCATTCGATGCCCTTGGAGCTTTGATCCCCTTACCGTACCATCTACCATGCCCCAAGACGCCGCTCAGCAAACGCTTCCTCCTGCTCCGACGCCATGTCCCGGTGTCCCCCGCATCCGCAATCCTCCTGTCTTCACCGGCGCGGATGGCACCGACGTCGAGGACTGGCTCGCCATTTACGAACGCGTGAGCGTCCCCAATAAATGGGACGAGGCAGGAAAACTCAGCAACCTGGTTTTCTACCTCGCGGGTGTGGCCGGCATGTGGTACAACAACCACGCATCCGATTTCCCGACTTGGTCCGCTTTTAAGACCGCCGTCGTCGACATGTTCGGCCGTCCTGCCGTTCGTAAGCTGCAAGCCGAACAGCGTTTGCGTGAACGAGCACAGCAGTCCGGCGAGTCCTTCACTACCTACATCGAGGACATCCTTGACTTGTGCAAGAAAGTGGACGCGAGCACGTCGGAGTCTGACAGCATCACGCATGTTCTCAAAGGCATCGATGACGATGCCTTCACCATGCTCCGGGCCAAGAAACCTCGCACTGTGGCAGAGGTCATTACGCTGTGCCAAAGCTACGAGGAGCTGCGCCGGCAGCGCTTGATGACCCGTCGACCGCCGTCACTGACGCTGATCTCGCGGGCTTGTCGGCCGTTTCTGACCACACCACCTTGCTCGCCGAAATCAAGTCGTTCGTGCGTGAGCAAATTGCCCGCCAGGTCTCTTTACTGGCTTTCGCTCCACCGCAACATGTTGGACAGCCGTCAACTACACTCCTGCCTCCCCTCCGCCGAGCGATTCAGCAGGAAATCGTGGAGGTCATTCCTGAATACCACCAGCCGCCTCCAGTAGCTGCGCCACTAAGCTACGCACAAGTTGTAGCCAGGCCGCCCCCACCGATTCCTGTGGCTGGCCCGCTTAGTTACACCGAAGCCGTCGCCAGACCCCAGGCCTTCGACGCAAATGCCCCGCATACATACGCCGACGTCGTCCTCGTGCCACGACTGCCGCCCACCATGCAGTCATATCAGCAGCCGCCTCCCCCATCACGTTCTGCGACATGGATGGGACCCGCGAACCGATGGCGCACTTCCGACAACTGCCCCATCTGCTTTGCCTGCGGTTGCGCCGGTCACGTCGCACGCTATTGCAATCGCATGCAGCAGCCTCGGGTCTCATCCAACCTTCCCAGCCAATCGAGGCGCCCTTATTATGACCAATCGCCGCCTATGTCACCGACGTCCCGCCCCGCACCATCTCCACGCTGTTCGCAGTCTCCACAACGTCGCTCACTGTCGCCGATGCGGCCATGTCCGCCTGCACGCGACCAGGAAAACTGGTCGCAGTCCACGAGGCAAGGGCTGCGACGCTGTCGAACTGCGAACGCCCTCAGAAGCCCATCGAACGTGATAGACGTGTTTGTGGACGGTGTTTGCACATCTTCCCTTGTAGATACTGGCGCCACCGTATCCGTCATGGACGCAAAACTTAGCCGATTACTGCGCAAAGTGACGACGCCACTTTCCGGGCTCTCCCTCCGTACAGCCAGCGCCCAAAGCATTCACCCTACAGCGGTGTGCACCGCCCGCCTCATGATTCGGGACGCGATGTACGCCGTCGAACTGATCATACTTCCTGCATGCTCTCACGGCGTCATCCTAGGATGGGATTTTCTCTCCCGCCACGAAGCCGTCATTCATTGCGCACCAGCTGAAATAGAGCTCTCACCATTCGCTGATTTGACGCCGGCCGACAATCCATCGGCTGCAAGCAAGGTACTTGTCAAAGACGACACCAAAGTGCCTGCAAACTCGTCAACGGCGGTGTCGGTCTACTGCGCCAGTCTTTCCGACACCGTTGCACTCATCTCGCCATCTGAATGTTTTCATGAGGAAAGGATTGCTGGTTCCTTTCGCGACCGTGCAAGTCACTCACGGCAGCACCTCTATTTTTGTTATGAACTCATCGCCGTACAGTGTTACGTTGGTGCGAGGGGAATGTCTCGGCAGCGTGGAACCCATCGAAGACGCACAAGTTATGGATGAACCCTATGACACGCACTGCCCATGTTCCAGTACGCTCAGTGCTGTTTCTACATCTGCTTCATAATCCGCTGATGTATTTGGTTCCTTCATTCCCGACAACCTTACGCCTGTCCAGCGTTCCCAGCTTCTGGGCCTGTTGGAAGAATTTCGCTCTTCTTTCGATGTCGGTCAACCTTCTCTCGGCCGCACGTCCGCCGTTACGCATCGCATCGACACAGGCGCCCAACCACCACTGCGGCAACGTCCATATCGCGTATCTCCCACAGAACGCCGTGTAATCAACGAGCAAGTCGACGACATGCTTCGACGCGGTGTTATTCGACCCTCTAACAGCCCCTGGGCGTCTGCTGTCGTTCTCATTTCGAAGAAGGACGGTTCTGTGCGGTTCTGTGTGGACTACCGACGCCTCAACAAGATCACTAGTAAGGACGTGTATCCACTACCGCGAATAGACGACGCGATTGACAGCCTGCAAGGAGCAGAATTCTTTTCATCTATCGATTTGCGCTCAGGGTACTGGCAAGTACCTATGGCTGAGGACGCCCGACCGAAGACCGCCTTTGTCACGCCCGACGGCTTGTACGAATTCAACGACATGCCGTTTGGGCTGTGCAATGCGCCCGCTACCTTTGAGCGCATGATGGATACCGTTCTGCGCAACCTGAAATAGCACACGTGCCTGTGCTACCTCGACGACGTCGTTGTTTTTGCTCCGGACTTCTCCACGCATCTTCAGCGCCTTCGGCATGTTTTGACGCGCTTGAGTGACGCCGGTCTGCAACTGAACCTAAAGAAGTGCCGATTTGCAGCACGGCAGCTGACAATACTCGGCTACATCGTGTCCAAGGACGGAATTCTCCCCCCATCCAGCTAAGCTTCGGGCCGTGACCGAGTTCCCCAAGCCGACGTCCGTCAAGGAACTGCGCAGTTTCGTAGGACTGTGTTCCTACATTCGGCGCTTCATTCGAAACTTCGCGACTATCATATGGCCGCTGACGAAGCTTGTGAGGTAACGGGCCTTTCCATTCGTGGTCGTCAAAGTGCGACGACGCTTTTGCAACGCTCTGTCGTTTGTTGACGTCGCCTCCCATACTACGCCACTACGACCCTACGGCCCCCTACAGAGGTACATACGGACGCCAGTGGTGTTGGCCTCGGCACTGTCCTTGCGCAGCGCAAACCTGGGTTCCCGGAATATGTCGTGGTGTATGCAAGTCGTACGCTTACAAAAGCCGAGACCAATTACACCGTCACGGAGGAAGAATGCCTGGCAATCATCTGGGCCCTTACGAAGTTCCGACCTTATTTGTATGGTCGCCCATTTGATGTTGTCACCGACCATCATGCACTGTGCTGGTTGTCGTCATTGAAGGATCCCTCAGGCCATCTCGCCCGTTGGGCACTTCGCCTGCAAGACTACGACATCCGCGTGCTATACCGCAACGGACGCCAGCATGCTGACGCCGACGCCCTGTTGCACTCTCCCTTGCCTGACGACAATGCCCACAGCTCAGCGTCTCACCTTGCAGTTTCTTTCATCAACCTTCATACCATTGCTACCGAACAGCGCAAGAATCAATGAATTGCCTCACTGATAGACTTGCTGACTGATCCATCGGCAACACCATCCACTCGCGCGTTGCGTCGTCAAGCCCACCATTTCGCCGTTTGCGACGACCTCCTCCACCGACGCAATTACAACGGTGACGGCCGCCAGTGGCTACTAGTCATACCGCGCAGTCTGCGCTCTGACATATGCGAGTCGTTCCACTCTGATCCGCAATGTGCGCACTCCGGGGTATCGAAGACTTACCACCGCATTCGCCAACGGTACTTTTGGCGAGGGATGTACCGCTACGTGCAGAAATTTGTTAGCTCCTGCATAGATTGTCAGTGCCGCAAAACTTCAACGCACCTGTCGCCGGCAGGTCTGCAACCTCTACCTTGCCCTGACAGGCCGTTTGGGCGCGTTGGTATCGATTTGTATGGGCCACTTCCGCTAACGTCGGCTGGTAACCGCTGGGTCATCGTCGCTGTAGACCACCTCACGCGATAGGCCGAAACGGCCGCTCTCCCCGCGGCTACAGCGCGCGATGAGGCTTCCTTCCTGCTCCACCGATTCATGCTGCGTCATGGTCTACCCCAGGAACTGCTCAGTGATCGAGGCCGTGTTTTCCTGTCCGAAGTCGTCGAAGCCATTCTCAAAGAGTGCAATGTTGTTCACCGCAAAACGGCTGCTTACCACCCGCAGACGAATGGCCTCACCGAATGCTTCAACCGTACGCTCGGCGACATGCTCTACATGTACTGTCGGCCGCAAAAGTTTACGGGATCTGCAGCGCGTGGCTGAGCGACGAAAAACTGCATCGCTGCGTCACCTACCGTGACGCGGCGGGTGTTGAGGCTATCGGCCTCAGCGATTAGCGACGGCCCGTTTAGACCACGCGCCGTTGCCGGATCTTATCGCGGAGGCCGCTGCCGATATCCTCAACACCCGCCGTGTCACGGTAGGTGACGCAGCGATACAGGTTTTTCGTCGCTCAGCCACGTGCTGCAGATCCCGTAAAGCTTTTGCGGCCGACTGTACGTCGCCGCCGATCACACAAATTGGGATGCCATTCTGCCATTCGTCACGTACGCCTATAATAGCGCCCCTCAGAGCACTACTGGTTTTTCGCCTTTCTTCTTATTATATGGAAGGCACCCGTCGCACACCATCGACACGATACTTCCATACAAGCCGGATCCATCTGAGTGTGCGCCTATTTCTAACAGAGCCAGGCTTGCTGAAGAGTGTCGAGAGCTTGCAAAGACCTTTACTACACATGATCAAGAGCGGCAGAAGAGCATTCGCGCTGACACCACCACTTCTGCGCCTACGTTCGTCCCTGGAGCGCTCGTATGGCTCTCGATCCCTACCACGGCAACTGGCCTCTCTTCAAAACTACTGCCCAAATACGAAGGCCCCTACCGTGTCGTCGAACGCACTTCCCCTGTAAACTACCTGATCGAACCCATCGAACCATCTTCGGACATGCGCCGTCGAGGGCGCGACATCGTCAACGTGGAGCGTCTCAAGGTCTACCATGACCCGCTCATAGTAACCAGCTGTTAGGTCGCCAGGCGGCTCCCTTTTCGTACCTGGGGTAATTGTAGCGAAGCTTTGAAACTATACAGTGGGTCATCCTCTCCAGCGCTTTTTAGTGGGTCGCCCTCTTCGACGAGAAAGAGCAGCTCGTGCTGAGAGTCGGGCCCCGACTTGGCTGTCGCTGTGTGCATCGTCGCCAATAAACGTATTAACACACAATATAAATTTTAAATGCGAAGCATTTCTTTGCGTACTGTAAGTACTTTTGCGTTTCTATCTGCGTATCTATTTATCTATCTATCTATCTATCTATCTATCTATCTATCTATCTATCTATCTAGCCGCCTACGTCTGGGTGCTCTCGTGATGGCCTCCTTAACTTGGGGTAGACCAAAATGTGTATGGGAGGGTAAGAGGTATTGACGAATATGTCTGGCTGGTCAAGACATGAATAACATGAAAATCCCGTCGCGTACGTCGTCAAACTCATTTCTCCAGACACGTGTGGCTCATACCCGTATACCACGGGCAGCGGAATGCGGGTATGCGCCACAGGACTTTGACAATTTATATCTACCCAGGAACGGCGAGAACAGGTATTGCTAATTTAAATGCGAGAGCGTTAAGAAAAACTGACATCGGTGGCGTTGACACTGGTAATTTAAAGGCGACAGCGTTAGGAAAAATGAACATCGGCGGCGTTTACGCGAGGATACAAATAGAAATCAGTGTCCCAGCAGGAATCGAACCCAAGCATTCTGCGTGGCAATCAAGCATTCTACCGCAGAGCCGCGTCAGGTCTCGAAACTGCTTTGGAAGAACACCCTATGTAGACGTAATGTTGGTGAAACGTATATTGTGGTTGCAGTGCTGGCTATCTAATTTTATAAACATTACATACGTACTCCTATGTAGAGCTGTGCACGGGCCGAATTTTGGAGCCCGAGCCCGGCCCGGGCCCGCTTACTGCGGCGAAGGTCCATCCGAGCCCGACGCTGAGGGCTGCGAGCCCCGCCCGGCCCGGCCCGACGTACAAAAATAAAAGCCCGGGCCCGGCCCGGCCCGGCCTGACATTATGAATGTTTGCTGCGGAGTAAAGATGTCGTTTTCCGATAATGTGGCATTTTATTCAACATATCAAAGTGAAACATAAGCAAACAACACATGACAGTCACTAGATGAAACGATTACAAGTTGTCGTGTAAAAATAAGCTGTCGAATGATTCGGGCTTCAGTGAAGTGCGGCGCTCCTGCGTCACATAACCCACCCAACTGAAGGTCCCTTTGCTGCTCGCAATGGTAGCCGGAACCGCCAATATATCTTTCGGAAGCATAGCAAGCTTGGAATATTTAGACCGTTTGTTGTTGCAGAAGCTTAGTACCTCAAATGTAGGAGAGGGGATTATTCCGTGTATAGATAATCACAGAGCTCATCTTGCGGGGCCTCACCCTCTCCCCTTGCGTTTAAAGTGGCTAAAGGAAGGGAGAACCGAGAGTGGCGGGCGGTTGCGGAGAAGGCGCTACGCAGTGAAAAACAGTTCGGGCACAACCTCTATATCTTGACTTGATTCGGGCTTTGCATCTGGCACGGCCCGACCGACAAAAGAACAATGTAGCCCGAGCCCCGCCCGGGACCGAGATCAGAAGGCGTCGGCCTGCCCGAGCCTGGCCTGCGGGCCGGGCCGGGCTCGGGCTTTCGGGCTACCCGAGGCCCGTGCACACCTCTACTCCAATGACGAAGGAGTCATGTCGGGTTAACGTCAGTTGTATAATTAAGCGCCATCCACTGTAGTTGGTTTACGCAGCACTATCCAGGGCTACCATCCTTGCAACCACAAGCTCTACATATCAGCTCACGGCTTCTGGTGTTCGCAATAACCATGTTTTTGTCGGCATCGTTACACAACTGTAAACAACTGGTTATATGAAACATATGCGACTGTTTAACAAGTCTGTGCGTGCAACATTTGTAAATATCTTTAGCGTCATTTCATGACGTTTCGCTGAATGAAAAAAAATTACAACTTAGTCACCTTACCTCCGGATGCTTCGCATAACATCGATTCCCATGGTACTTGGGATCTGCCTATTTTTTCACTTTGGTCGGTATATTTCATGGACGTTTATATCCGCAGAGTACGAAAGAGGCTTAGCTGATTATTATAGAACAATGTCGGTGGCAATGTAGAAAAACAATGTCGGTGGACAGACAATGGCAGTAAAGATCGTCATTATGAGTAGTGTAAGAGAGGGGCTTGGCTATAGCCTGCAGCACATGACGCATGCGTGATGAGTCTTGGCGGTGCCCATTCACTTAGTTGTTTCTATAACTAAACGTGAACCCAAATGCTCAGGTATCAAAATCAACCATCATTTATATAAGTGCGTAGCACTAAACGAGTGAAAGAGTTACAGAAGCAGCTTGATATCAGCTGGAAGGCCAAGGGGCTGCGAGGAAAAAGGTGACAGAGGCTATCCTACTCGCGGTGGTCCTGTTCTAAAAAGCTCAGCCCATCTAAATATAGTCTTCTGTAGTTCGTGTTTGTAGCTGCGCATGGCAGCCTCCCAGAGCTCCCGACTGTTTAAAATTCTACAGAGGTTAGGGAGATAGCCGTAGATGACCCCACGTGATACGGTGTAGGTCCGCTTTTCTAGCAGGACAAAATTTCCAGGCTCGGGTGCAGTGTATTTCCGGGTCAATTTTGTAACGTTAGGAAGAAGAGAAAAAACTGCGAAATGGTGGTGTATGAACCTTTCTGATAATTCTAACGCAGAATCTTCCGTACCTTTGTTTGAATGCTAGTCCCGATAATGATGAGAAAAATCTAGAACAAATTTTCTTTTAATTTTAAACGTACGACCTACGGCAAACGCAAAAACTGTATGCATGGAGGCCTGTTTGCGCGTTAAACATTAAGAGTACCCTATGGTGGGGCTCATAGAGCCTACGAATCATAGTCGGTGGTGTCATTGTGTGAACTCCCACTGTTTTCAGGTGGCGCCCCCAGATCTTGTGCAGGCCTAGGCATGTCCATATAGTAAGTGCTTGATGGTAGCCGTGGACGCTTCAGCTGTACAATATGGGTGAGTATATCCAAATGGTCTATGGAGATCTTGCGGCCAGGCTTATGAGACCGATGGTGTAAGTGCCGCCCCCCATACGAAGTATCCTCAACACCACCTCCTTCTGGCGGGTAAGACCGCCTGGGGGTTCCGAACCACCGTGGAGAATTAAATTACGAGTAGTGTGGCGGAGAATCTCATTGCGGTAGAGGAAATCATCGAGACAACAGACGCTGTGCGTGACGAGGGTCCGAGAGTCGTGCACCAATCTAGCCATCGTCATCTGTACAGTCTTCAATGGAGCTGACGAACTTGTGCCTTGATACTGCGCATTTCAATTTTGGTTTCTACGGACGGGGGATCTCGCACGCAGCAAGCTGAGCCCGGACCGGGTTGCCCAAAGGCGCAACAGCGCGCAGAGCTGCCTTCAATTACCCATGACGTTTAAGTTACTCAAGCGAGTGCCTTTCGCAGAAATTCCCGAAAGTCTTTCGGCGAGAGATCATGTGGTATGAGCGGAACGACGCGAAAGGCGACCCAGTGAACAACTCGACAAGAGCGACGAGATCGGGAGTGTCTGTGGGGGGGGGGGGGGGGGGGGATTTGAGAATGATGCGATAATGGTCACTGTCCCAACAGTCCGATTCACGTTGCCATCGAAATGCACCAAACCCTAACCACTATGACAAAGCCGGCGAGTACGATGAAGCCTGTGGGTGGTCTCCGCGGCGCTTTGGGATTGTAACACCGTTCAGTGGCTGGCACTTTGCGTCCACAAATTTGTCCGATACATGATTCCCACGAGGTGATGAAGTCATATACCACCATGCAACGTGCGGAGCGTTAAAGTTTTTGCGACTAATAAAGGGCACCCTGAGTGCTGTGGTAGAAGAAAAGGAATCCACCCCAGTATTATTCGGGTAGAGGAACCAGTGTTGCGGCTTCGCATAAAACGATAGCAGGATTACATCAGTTTTCTGTAGGCGAATTTTAACCGCGAGGACTTCCTGTGATTGCGAGCACCATTTTTACAAATCAATGGCAATTATAGGCACATGTTTGTATACCTATAGCGTGGTTTTAACTTGCTGGACATTGCTTGAAACAGAACGTCGATCTGGCATGCTGGTGTTAGCATATAAAATGAATGATATGATTCTAACTGGGAATTTGGTTCTTGTACTATTACCGCCCAACAAGCATGACGTCCGAGGCAAACCTTTTTGCGAGGTTGACATAACTTTCCCAGTAGGCCACGAAATTTCTATTGCAGGAAGTTTTATTACACGGGGCGTTGCGACGACGTTATTCAGGAAGATTTGAGGCCAGTACTTACGACAGTGACCCCAGCTGTTAAATAGGGCTGGGCCTTTGTATCACGCCGTGGTGTGGATGAAGATGCGTTAGTTTGTTAGAAGTTCTCGACTGCGCTGAACGGGATCTATCTTCTTTTGAAGTCGAGTGAATTTCGTATGGAATATTGCTACTTCATTTGGTGTTTCCGTTTTTGAAGGAGAAGGCGCAGACATGGTCAGAAAGGGCATCCCGCGCGGCCCTTTGGATTTTTTTTCCGGTGGAAGGCGCTGCCTCGGGGTAGTGAGAGTCATCCGTTTGTAAATCTGCCAAGATCTCAAAACGGTTGTTCAGTTGCTGAACGCCGACGTGGTCTTGACGGCTCGACTGTTGACGCTTACGCCGACGCTTCCGCGTGGCGTTTCCTTTAGTCGGGCATTAAGGTGACGTCATGCCGTGGCCGTCGCACTTGCAAAGACCGCAGCGAAAATTGGGTCCGTGTTAGCGTCCGGCTCTGTGTTAGGGCTGGATGGTTTGGTGTGTTCTTTTGTTAGAGCATCCATAGCAAAATATGAGAGCAGGCTTGAAATGTCAAGGCCGAGTATACGCAGCAGTAGTAGTACATCTTCTCCGGCGGGGTCAAGAGTTCTTGCACAGTGACGAGACAAGTACCACTCTTTCTCATGTGGCGTGCGGCAGCAACAGTATGTTGTGGGCAGAAAAGCTCTCCGCGCAGGGTATCTTGGTCTTCCCTTGGGTCGACGCCAGCAACCACGTGCCACCGGAGGCCAACGCCCGGGGCTAGATAGGCCTGGACACGTATAGGATTGCCGCCTGGAAGAACAATCTGACTAAGCTGCCGCAGTCGGCTTACCGCGTTTAGTGATGGTGTCCACACTGACACTATTTTTCTACCGATGGATGCTGAATTCTCTAAATCCCGCAATTTGTAGAGATGCATGTACAGCCGCTTGACTGCACTTCGATGGTACTGCCGAAAGGTCGACGCAGGCGCGCGCTTTGATAATGGCCTTCTATGGAGTCGGCGTCTCCATATCAAACCGGAGGGAAGGGTGCGTACAGGCGCGCTTTGCACTGGGGGGCAGATTCTTGTTCATTGCCCAAGTCCGTGGCTGTTTGTGAAGGAAGACGCTTACCATGGGCCTTCAAGGCAGCAGCGTCTTGGGCCGAAGTGATGTAGACCAGCGATCAAGCGGCATCAGACGCCGTCAGCATTGCCAGTAATGTTGCGGAGAGAGGCGTTGGCACTTGTAAGGTCCCTAGGCACTTGTGCCCACAGACGCCACGCGGCGTTCCATACTGCAGAGGTCGAGATGGCACACCGCTGATTGTGGTGCCTACGACGAGTCCGGCCTACTTGTCAGCGATCGGACAGTGGTGAGTCCGATGAAGCCGCGGCTTACTGTGAGTGACTATGCCTCTTATCAGTGGGCTCCACAAGTGGTGCTGAAGTCCTAACGCACTTTCGCAAGAAGACATGTCCGCACAAACATTGAAAAACGGTTAGAATAAACGAGGGTGGCGATGCGGGCTTGTTGGTCTGTCATACTTCTTGGATGTGGGCGCTAGAAGACGAGGACGAAGGGAAGAAGCGCCAGTGTGTGTGTCCTTCCCTTCTTCCTCGTCTTCTAGCGCCCACATCCAAGAAGGTTGGAATAAGGTAGTTGGGACAAATCTAACTGATAACTACCAGCGCCCGGTCGAAAAAGGAATTTTTATTTACGTCACATGGTTACATACAATGGGTTACAGAATGGTTCACAGCCAGTGTTTTACATGTCCACAGGTTCCGCACAGTATTGTAACAGGTACTGCATTACATATTCATATTCAATGCAATGGCACACAACAAAGAGAATCACGTTGTGCGTAGGCCTTGTATCGGGCCGCACAGCAGTCGAACTCTACTGTTAGCGACTTGCACAAAAGCACAAGACCACCTTTTTAGGAACTCTTCTTCCCCTAGCGAAAACAGCTCGGTTTCCAAGTGGTCCATTACGATATTGTAGGTTCGCGACAGAATTGGCCGCAGATTCCTGCGGGCCTTGGCTTGGTTTACTGCTAGTCTCTTTACACTATCATACGAATTGTTTTGCCCAAAAAGCCGAACCATTCATACGGAATCTGCTCGCCTTATGTCTGAACGCCCTCCATTTTTCACCGGTTTCTTTACATAAAAAAGTAAAATCGTTTGTGAACCAGTTCAGCGGCGCGAGCTGGTTTAGCCCGGAAAATCTTCTCACCGGTACGTTTCTGAATGCTGTTGACCTAAATGTGCCGTCCTGAAAGACTTTCGGTAGCCCTGCTCAATAACTACACTCTTTAATTTACCAAGCGTGTGATGTTTTATTACCTTCCGTTTAATTTCGGTTTTGTTTACAATTACGTCTGATGCCCAGCGCATGGTAGTTCGGCAACTTTTGACAGGTGGTAAAAGTAGTCGGCCCAGTGACATATTGGAGACAACGACTGATGTTTTAGATGTGAAGCATCTTATGGCGAAGCTTAATCCGGTGGTGGTGGTGGTGGTGGTGTGCCGCGTGCCCTCCCTTACTGCGCATGCGCAAACCCTTTCAAAAAAAATAAAAAACCTTCTTTCTCTCTCTCTCCACTAGGCATCCCTTCCCGCGGCAACCACACCCTCACTGCGCATGCGCCTCCCCTCCTCTCTCCCCTCCTACGCTCCCCCCTCTCTCATCTAGGCATCCCTGCCCGCGGCGTCCACACTCCCATTGCGCATGCGCGTTCCACCTCTCTCTCCTACGCTCCCCCCTCTCTCATCTAGGCATCCCTGCCCGCGGCGTCCACACTCCCACTGCGCATGCGCGTCCCCTCCTCTCTCTCCTCTCCTACGCTCCCCCCCCTCTCTCGCCTCGCGACTTGACGCCGACGCAGGCAGCGTCTGCTAGCGAGTTTCTTGGTTGAAAAAACCGACTGCTCGCGCTGCACAACCGTTCACTGGCCACTCCGTATATATGGCAATGGATTTTGACCTGCAAGGTGGTGCCGGTGGGAGATTTCTCCTGTGCGTTGTTGAACAATAAAAATTCGCAGCGTGCGCGTTAACCTAAAGCGGACTGCGGGTCTCTGTGTCCAGTCGGAGTCTTCTGTCTCTCATTGCCCATTAGCAGCCATTGCCATGTTCCAGTAGGAAACACCGCTCCATCACTGCGTGCTTTGCACCTCCCCAGTTTTCTCTCCTGCGCAATGCTGCGATCAATGCGTCAATGCCGCCGCCAGTGTAAGCGTTAGCGCCCGCTGCTTCACATCTACACATGGTTCCCTTTAGCGGGAGATGGTGTAATTTTTTTTTCACATATATCAGTGAAAAATAATGAAAATAGCAGTATCAGGTGTACTTTTAAACACACCCATCACGGTGTAGAAAGCAGAGGTGACGTCATCTCAGAGACGCAGCGGAGCAGCCGCGTCCCAAATTTTTTCACGTTCGCCGTCTTTTCACCAGACGGCGCTCGGTGCATGGAGGCCGGCAGAACCTGTGTAAAAGTTCTGCGCGCCACTGCACTTTGTTCTGGCCTCGACGCCACGTTTCATGTCGAAATATATTTATTCGTTATGAGTGAAAAACTGCGCTAAAAAGACAAGACAAGAAAGGACGCGGGACCACGACGATTACTAACCAAATGCGTTTATTCCTTCAGTCAGCTTATATACACTTCACCGCTATACAATGAAACGACAGAAAATTGAATACTCAGGCTGCACTCCCTCCTTCCCTCCTTCCGAAATAGATAAAATTCATGTCCCATTGATCACAACATTGCCTCTTCGCAGGCTTTGTATTCAACCTTCTGCCGTTTCATTGTGTACTAGTGAAGTATATATGTGCTGACTGAAGGAATAAACGCACTTGGTTGTTAGTCAGCGCCGCGGTCCCGTGTCCTTTCTTGTCCCGTCTTTTTTAGCGCTGTTTCTCACTCGTAATCATAAACCGACCTGCCGAAATGCGTACATAACTGTCTTTACTCATGTTTCTTGAAACTGTTCGACTCAGTGGCAGTTTTATTTCATCCTGTGAACTTATGTGAGGTGGGTGAGCCCAGGGAGCGCTTAGCAAAAAGTGTTTCGCCCCACATTGCACGACAGGGTGCACTGAGAAACCCTCATTGTTTTACGCGCCGTAACAAGAGTGCCTTCGGGCATAGGAATCTCATACATCGCAAAGACCGGATGTCGCAGTCTATGGACAACCTCTGGGAAGGGCACTTCGAGACACATCTGGGGACAAAAACCTGGGAGGCGGTAATGTCTTCTACAGCGGTAATGTCTTAGCAGGCCCCGGAAAGCATTCCTCTCAAAAGATGCAGTGCCTACAGTATTGCCAGACTGCCCGCGCTATCTGTCGAAAGAGAGAGGGAAAAAAACGAAAGAGGCTAGCTGAGAGGCACGGCAACAGCGCACCTTTAAAGATGTAGTGCAAGAAAAGCCCGGAATGCAGTGACGCGGTTTTCGGTATGGACTCTTTGGGTGCACTTTGCAATTCTGCCAGTGACGCTGCACGCAGCTCAACGACTCACCTATGGTGCTGGCTTACGATATCGGCCTTTAAACGATAATCAGTAGAGCGATACTGTCGAGGGTGACATGTTTCAGTCGGAATGAAGAAGGGGAATCTAAGGCCTTCATTAACTGTAAGATTTTCCTAAAAACCTATCATAATTTCAGCATGCACCGCAAGAATAATTTTGAGCCAACAATACACTTTGTACTGAATGCAAGCGACAAACGCTCCGCTGTTAGAAAAAAGGAAGACGATGGGTGACGGCGGTTCACGCTCTCACTCGTGCTCGCCAGTAGCCAGACCTACGTCGCAAAAAGCCTTCCTTACAAGTGAAAGTGCTTTACAATGTAAGACCTACTTACAAAGGAAAGCATGCCATTTTGAAGTAACTTATAGTGCTTTCCACGTGCTCGTCGGGACTGGGATGCTTTAGCTCCGACGGCGGTCGCACACGCTTCATAGCTAAAGAACATGCTGGCTAAAGTGTACTGTCGGCAACGACTTAGTGACAGTATGATTATTGTGCGTATGAGTACTGACAGTACTAGTGACAGTACGAGCATTCTGCGTCTTCCTTATTAAGTATACCGTAGATCTAATATGCATGCGACATTGCAGGTGGGAGTATAGCTTTATATCCAATGTTCTTAGCTTTCTTTTTTTCCATTGAAGTGCATCGTATGCAACTGAGGCAACGTCGACTAAGTGTCATCTTTTTGCTCTGCTTAACATTGCTGCATTATTTTTAGTTATTATCGTTATTAACGCGATAGCGTTAAAGAGCTCGTTTCGCAGAAATTCCGGCGTTGGCGTCGGCGACGACGTCATTGGTTGTCAGTGAAAAAATCATCATCTTGTCCGTGACCGAAAAATCGAGAAAGATGCAAATAAACAAATAATAAAAATTGCCGGGTCCGAATGAGGATCGAACCCAGGCCGTCTGCGTGGCAAGCAGGTGTTCGACCACACAGCCACGCTTCTGCTTGGGATTACATAACTTCCTCTGCTTGGAAATGCAGTGAAAATAACTTTCATGCTTTACAAACACACGCGTCCTGTATACAGGCGTCACAATACAACATGTAATATCACAGAAATATTGCGTGGTACAAGCGTACATTGCCATCGGGCGTCAGACAATGTGAATGTCATAATGATATTGTGGTTCAAAGCCGTCCACCCATTACGAAAGGCACACACGTTTCTGCGCGTATTCCCTTAAGACCACGTAGTGGGTGCATAGCAGGTTCGAAAACATTTCACGGGCACTAAGTGGTTCAAGTACGCACTAGAGACAGGATATCGCTATCGTGTTCAGCTCTTAAAGGGGCCCTGCAACATTTTCCCAAGTAGCCATGGAATGGATTCACTAAAAAAATATTATTGCCTTACGAATTCACCGCCGCAAAAAATTTTAGGGTCCATCCAGGACGAGCGGAGTTACAAAGATTTGTCGCACGCTGCGCTTGCATTCTCTCTTCTCTCGTCCCGACGAAAGCTCTGGAAGCTAAGCAGGGAGGGATAGCACGGGGGAAGAAGATACGTCACGCGCGCCTCGTGACCTTGAGCACTTTTTCTAGTTTTTTTTTTCTTCGAATGCGCTGCTTTTACGTGCGATCGCGCGCGCCCGCGTGGACAAGTCGCGGCCTCCCGCGGCGGCCGTAGTAACTACCGAGCGCGCGTTGCTCATATCAGCCAATGGCTGATACTATGGCGGTCCCGAGTGATTTTTGAGCTTGGAGCGTCATTTGTCGAGAGAAGAGAAAGATTTTCAGCTGATTTTGAGAATTTATTGTAAATTCCAGGCAGCGTGCTGCGCTATAATATTTGGCTCGCGTGTTCTCGGGAGCCTCGACTACCGTTCGGCACGGTGTCCTGACCATGCTCAAAAAGTGTTGCAGGGCCCCTTTAAAGGCGAAGCTTAGGGGTCTCCGAATTTTTATTATTATTATTATTATTATTATTATTATTATTATTATTATTATTATTATTATTATTATTATTAGTGGTAGTAGTATTTTCATTATTATTATTATGATTCTTATTATTTTTATATCACTTTATGGTTGCAACATTGTAGGCTTGTGTCGGTTTATGTGAATGCCTGTACCATAATGCATATTCACCCTTCTAACCCAGTTCTGAAAAAAACAAAAGCAAAAATAAAGTGATAGAATTGAGAGTACATCACAGAACAACAAAGAAAACGAGCCGCTAGTCATCTCTGCGGTTATCGGTCACTTATGCTAATCATGTTCTTCCGTTCCAAGTTGCCTCCAAGTCCGCCGCAGTGGTGTAGCGGTTAGGGTGCTCGGCTGCTGACCCGAAGGTCGCGGGTTCGATCCCGGCCGCGGCGGTCGCATTTCGATGGAGGCGAAATGGTAGAGGCCCGTGTACTGTGCGATGTCAGTCCACGTTAAAGAACACCAGATGGTCGAAATTTCCGGAGTCCTCCACTACGGCGTCTCTCATAATCATATCGTGGTTTTGGGACGTTAAACCCCACATATTATTATTATCAAAGTTGCCTCCGGAATATTTGCAATGCGGGCATGTACTCGTTTGGTATCCTGACTTTTCTACTAGGCAATTTAATCGGGAAGTGAAATAATTACACTTAGAATGCCACGCTCTACGTTTATTTTGGTAATTTGGCCCGGTGATACTTTGACTTGAATTGCCTTTGTCATGCGGCAGTTCATCGACAAAGGTGGAAGAGGCTATGCATGAGAGATAATTTTTTCATCAATTCTTTCGTAACAAACAAAAACAAAAAGGAACCTCAACAGAAAGAAAACGAAAGTCATAATGCTGGCTTGAAAGACAGCGGCTGCACGGCTTTCGAAATTTTCGGTGAACATTTTATGGAAGTGCGCGAAGAACTGAAAATTTGCTCATAATGCTGTTAGTTAAATAGTAAATTTTATAAATTACTACTCCATCGCATATCATAGAGCTAGTTAGACGATTTCTCATGTAGTGCAGTGCGCTTGCGGAACTGCCAGTTACCTTTTAAAACCTTAATGAGGATTTTATTGTATATCGAAAAAACTACCTATAAGAAACCCTGAATTAGGTAATGGCGTGTATTAATCATTCTGTGTTCACTACGGATTGAAACATCAAGCTTGCCAAGTTAGTCTGTTGATAACTTCCCACGTACGGCGGGAGGCAAGCAACGCACAGGGCGCGCTTACTGTAGCTAATATAAACGCCCTTGCAGCGCCTCATTTAGCTAGACCAAAGTTTGGTCGAGGCATTTGACATATCCAGAAAGATTCTACTTTGTGGCTAGATTCAATTTCTAGCACCCTTTATGACAGACAAGGCGTATTTATGACCACCCATCTTGTCCCAATGGGCCCGAGTTCTCAGGCATTAGCCGGTTGCTTTTTTTTTTTTGCATAAAACCCGTGAAGTATCATGTTGCTTAAATACCTGGTCATTGTTTGCTTCGAGCAATGCTTTCAAACAAGTTTAACGCATTCGGTGTTAGTGATCTTCACCGCTAGTGGCGACTATTGGCGCACTGGCTCAAGTATCGCGATAACTTCTCTACCACAGCAATTTCGAGGAATAAGGGATTCGCCGTCTAAAGGACGTGACGTCTAACCGTGTGTTTAAATATCTGTGTGAAACAAGTACGATGCGCGGTATTGATAGAAGGAACTGTATGGTGTGGTATCGAAAAACTTTATTTAGGTCCGTCGGAGCATGAACTAGCACATAGCGGGCCGCTCCCACGTCGGGACAGATAGGCCTAGCCTCTCCGCCACACCGTGCGCCCGTTGGACTGCCCATAGTTGTGTTTTCAAATCCGGACTGCGTAGAGCAGCATCCCACCGATGTGACGTCTTCGTCAACCCGTAACGCAAGGCACCGCCAAAGCATGTGATCTAAGCTGGCAAAGTCTGAGCAAAGCACGCAAGTGTCTGACGTCTGAATTTCTGGATAGATCTTGTGCAAGAGTGCGGGACTGGGGAAGGAACTGTAGCAGTATTAACATAGCGGATTACCGAACACAACATCGTGGATGGCAGAGTACCCATGTCCGTGATAGGGGGTGTGGCCAACAGTAATTCACGAAACGTGGACTCTAAATCACGGTTTCCAAAAGTCAATCCATCCGGTAACCTGGAATGGCAGTTCCAAGCACGCAAGCTTATCCTCTCAATGAATCCGAAAGAAAAAAATTATAACAAACACAACTAATAGGACTTGCAGAACCTAATCAAGATGTAGTGCGGAGAAAACAAAACGCACAGGAAAGACAGGGCAACCGCAGCCGGCTAAATAAAACTTCTAAAGTGTAAACCATACTTAACCGACATTCGTAACAAACTGCGTCAATCTAGGAGGGCCGGTAAAAAGCACGCAAGAAAAGTAGGCAACAAAATAAAAAATATCAAGAAATTAAGAACTCCTTCTTTCAGAACTTCGTTCATGAAGACACGCAGGGTGCTTTTAGAAAGACGAATTAGGCTGCACGTGTAGAACATCGTAAATGTAGTTCCCAGCGCGGCAGACAACAGCCCGTAATTTGTTGTCTGATGACGTTTCATTGGCTAATATCGTTATTAAATTCGATAACTACATTCACAATTATTAATAGGTCAATGATTTTTGAGAAGCTCTGACGAAGCGTCTAAACGACGTATCTGTGCCAGTTAGACGTTAAAGAACAACAAAAAAAGTATATCTGAAACTGTGCCTTCTTCTCTGCAATTAAATATTCTGATCCAACGATTTCATACGTGCGTGTGTGTTAGGGAGAAAAAAGCGCAGAACGGTACACACGTTAACAACGCACGCAGTTCCGTCACCGCTTGGTAATTAATAACGGCTTCAGCCACGCGTGACAAACGAGTTTTTTTTTGTTTGTTTTAGGATGAAAAAGTATTGACTCTCTACGACGCTGTTCAGTTGGTTAACTAAACTCAACAGCTGGGGCCAAATTTCTGCATGAATTGGGAACAAACCACGAAGATAAAAAAAAAAAGAAACACCGGTTGGCAATTCCGTACGCACTACGCTTTTCGTTGAACTTTGAACGTTAGGTCCGCCGTCTGATATGAAAAAAAAAAGTAATTCAATCACGCAAAATTGAAAGCAATCAATCAGTAGAGCACCTCCTGGTGCCTACTTTGTGAACCGTGCGCCGCGGCACTTCAGTCGGCTTCTTTTGTGCCCCCGTATGGGCTACGAGTGTCTAGGCTGACGAAAGGTTAATTTTGTTCCAAGACTCCACAGCTGGGCGTTGCCGCGATTTCCTTTTTTTTTGTGGATGGAATTTTCTTTCTTGAAACTATTGTTCTTTTCGCGAATCTGTTGGGATAACAAATTTTTGGCATTATGCGCTGATGTATTCACTCTTTTGGTCCTAATAACTGTTGAAATAGGGAGTCACCAGCGTGGTCATCAAAAGCAAATTAGATCTCCTTGCTGCTTCGACGAAGATTCTTTAGGGCAAAAGCCTTAGATGCCTGATCAAACGCGAAAAATGACCGTCGGCGTCGGCGTCCCGCGTCGGCGGCGTCAACACGAGTGATGCAAAAAATCATCATGACCTGATGATGTCCGCATATGACGTCATCAAGATTTCACAGCTGGGCAAAATTTATTACGTCATCATGACGTCAATATCACGTCACATACCTTGGCGTCACATAGCGACGTAATGACATGACATCGTCGCTTTGCACTGCCTCTGTTATTGGTTGGCCGATACGGCGGCTGTGCCAAACCAGGTGATGTTTAGGAAGCTTGCATTGTTTCCAATCCTGGAGGTCGCACAAAACCATGTTGGGCGCCGAAAGCTCTCGGAGGGTGGAGGGCAACTGAAGAAAAAAAAACATGGCTGATCCTTCCGTCATAGGAATCGGTATAACACGAAACTGAAACGTGTCTTTACAGAGTTTGTAGAGCGTTTGTTGGGCGTTGATATATGTGAGCTTGCAGAATGCCTATTGGTGTTTAGCAGCTATAGCACCGTTTGACGTGGATGCACCCACGTTGACGCCTATAGTGGCACATTTCCATCCCGACGACAAACGCCTATGATCATTTTTTAACCGTTGTGGTATTTGAAGTTGTTAACAATACACGGATACATCATACTGTGAACCCCGCGCAACGATGGCATAAGGACGCACATAAGAATGTCACAGTTTAACCGCAAGAGCGAAGCAATGCATGCGATAGCTAGCTACAAATTTGAATGCCACGCAAAGAACGGCAAGCAGCTCAAATTTTCCAGCGCGCTGCTCAAGCACAAAGAACGTACCCAAAGAACACATATAGGACGGTCGGGAACTGACAACTGCCACAGTTGTTACTTCTTTATGTTTCAGCCGCACGCTCCTTTCGCAAACACGGCCGCTGCCGCAGGCGAAGTGACCTTCGTGCGCTCTGTGACTTCAACGAAACCTTTGCGGTAAAAACACAAGACGTACAAACCGCTAAAACTGCTGCTTGGGCGAGTTGGTTCATGTGTAATACCCCTGTCACACGAGAAGTTTTAATGTCATTTGCACCAAATGACATTCGCGTTTAATGACATTAGTTGGCTGCCACACGGGGAAGTCTAATGTCATTAAATGAAAATGACTTCAGCAAATGAATGAGTTAGCTGAACTCATTCGAATTTGTTTCGCCATGTTTTCATCGCGAAAAAGTACTCTCGCTGGAGGGGGCCACAAACAAATTATATATTAAAGCGTTAATAAATCATAACAAGTATTACTGTGTTCTTATTTTCAAGTATTACGTGATTTTTTTAAACAACTGATCTCAGTCGTTTTAAAATGTTTTAATACCCTCGTTCACAGCGACATTGTCAAGAGCGGTGCCGGCCATGTTGGCCATATGCTCAGTGTTTACAGTAGCTGTCGAAGCTGTCAGTCTGTAGCCTGCATACCACGTTGCCTCGTAATACCAATGCGCCTTGCACGAAAGGAGAAATACGCTGCGAGAACGCTTTTTGCCCAGTCGGCGGGAGAATTTGCAGCGGCTATCTCACACTACGCCATGTCGGCCAGTCAAGTTGCACGTTGGCCAAAACATTGGTTCCAGTTTTGCCTCGACTTCATATGTAGGAGATTTTCTTGGATATCTAGAAAACCACATATTAACATTTCAGAATCGATGCTATCATAGTGAAAACAATTTTTACGATACTCCATATACATAATACATTTTTTAACACACGCTGTGACTTTTTTTCGTTCATTCCAGTCTTCGCGGCATCGCGATTGCCATCATCTGCAAATGACATTATATTTTGCCGTGTAGCAGCACACGGCACCTAATGCCATTCGATGTGTCGAATGTCATTAGATGAAAATGACATTAAACCATCTCGAGTGACAAGGGTATAAGATTGATTTACCAGCGCCTTTGTTTCAATGTCTTTTTCAGCAACCAGTTGTCACGAGGTTATCCATCGCTTCATTTCCCCAAGTTATCTTTCCGTTGATTGGGTGCACGCCATAAAAAGGCCCTGCGTTCAAAGTAATAAATCAGTTATGAGTTCAGCGCTGTGTGTGCGTGTGTCTCTTCTTAGGTGTTCCGTCTTTTCGCGCTGGTAAATCTGTCTTGTACAAACCGCCTCCATCACGAGATAAGCGCGCGCGAACGGGCGGCCACGCCCTATATGAGGATGCGCGCGCGCATCGCAAAGAGCTGGGCGACGACCTTTAAAGTACGCCCTTAGCGCCGTTAAGAACGTACGCTTTGTGGCCGAGCCGTATAGGGCCCCGCGCGCTGCGGGAGTGAGGGGTCGTGGGTTCGATTCCCGGCGTCAGAACTTTTCTTCTAGTGTTTTCTTTGTGATCCGTCATTGTGACCCGTTTTACAACGTCATATCCGTGACGGAAATACGTCAGTGAGCTCTCGGTGGACCCCGGTATAAAACACTTTCGTGTGAGAAAAACTGTTGGATTTCGCCTATCAGTCCACCTACGCAATAGCATAAATGAACCTGTGAGTTCTATCATTTTTTATGCTAGCGACAATTCATTTCTGCGCTGGAACTATGTACCTAGAAGAATCAGTGAAGCTGCAAGGTGCAAGATTTTCTATTTCGTTGTGCTGTATTCAAATGTACCGCATTGTATTCAAGTAAGCATTGTATAGGCAGCTGCCAAATAACCACTGGATACGAAGTACGTTTGGGAATCCATTATAACTGTAGCACCCAGTGAAATTGTGTTTTTATTGCCACGGGCGTTTCTTTTACTGTATTCGGTTTCCGCCCACTAAGACTATCAGCAGTACTCGGCGCAGACCGCGCCTTAGTGTTCCAGAAGCTTCTGGGTTGTAGTAGATCGTTTTGTTAAGATTTCACGCAAGACGCTAACACTCAAGATTATTCCAGAACTTGCGCGACGACTAGTGATAAGGCTAGAATTCTCGACACGTGATTTATAAAAGCCGGCGCGTTCCAACGAAGTTCAGTTGATCGACGGCCGACGCTCTGGTCGCCGCTATCAGTGCCAGCGTGTATTGCTGTAATCTTACTTTCCGTTTACCGGCCACAATTTCGGCCTAATAAACAGTTTCATATTGGACACGTCACCTGCTGCCTTCGTCGACGTCACAAACACGTGAGATTTGGTGGAGGTGCTGGTTCATTCATGTGGCGGACGCCCACGAGCAGCCGGGAACCAAGCCCGCAGCGCGAAGACACCGAAGCCCCCGTGCAGCAGCGGACTAGCCGTAGGCAGAAAGGACTAGAGGCAGAGTACGGGCCGCTTCCCGAAAAAAACCAGGCACCCACAAATCCCGACATCGACTACAGAGACGATGACCGACACCACGCAGCCCACGCCAATCTTTCTCCGGCAGCCCAAAGAGCCACCGGCTTTCCGGGGATCATCACTTGAAGACCCAGAAAGCTGGCTGGAGACCTACGAACGAGTCGCTGCCTTCAACAGCTGGGACACTGGACCACTGGACGTCAGATTGATTGAGAGCCGCTGTGTCACACGCTAATATGCGCGACTGCAATGCAGCTCGCATCATACTTCGCCGGCCGCCAGACACCGAACACGCACAGACAAGCAGATGAATTGGCGGCGGCTACGTTGCACACATTAATCACAGTAAGAAAGACATTGCACTAACCGCCATCTATTTGAGCCGCGGAGCGCTAAAGGATTCCGTGTCACTGTTCTCGTCAACGTACATCATCGATTGTCCCCTTGAGGCGCAGCGTTCACAATTGTAGACGCAACTTCGTTTTGCCAGTTTCTCAGACCAGTGGGATAGAAAGGACAAGATACATTGCGCATAGGATTAATTGAACCTTCTAGTCCGCCGCGGTGGTACAGCGGTTAGGGTGCTCGGCTGCTGACCCGAAAGTCGCGGGTTCGATTCCGGCCGCGGCGGTCGCATTTCGATGGAGGCGAAATGGTTGAGGCCCGTGTACTGTGCGATGTCAGTGCACGTTAAAGAACACCAGATGGTCGAAATTTCCGGAGCCCTCCACTACGGCGTCTCTCATAATCATATCGTGGTTTTGGGACGTTAAACCCCAGATATTATTATTATTAATTGAACCTTCTGCTTAGTCAATGCGTCTTGACTTCACCCCAACGCGCTGTGTATGACTGCAGCTGATCACTTTGGTGAAGGCACTACGATGTTCGACGGATCGCTCGACATGCCGCGTTCCAGGAGCAACTTCATAATATTATTTTTCTTTCCTCAAAATGAACACAGCCAAAAACGCTCTGCATGTGCATTTTGAGCCCAAGATTTCTTTTTCTGTAAAAATCGAACATGACCGGCTGCAGAATAATTAAATATTTAAATTTACGCTAATTAGAAATAATTAGCAAAGCGCGCTAAGAACAACAAATTATACAGCGAAAGCTGTTATGAGATCACAACAAGGGTCGTTTCTGCGCCGTAGTTGTCCGTCGCTGCCGCCGCCGCCGGTGTCCGTAACCAATATCGCACGAAATAAGAATTAAAAAAAAACACGTATGACAGAACGGGAATCGAACCCGGGTCCTCTGCGTGGCACCAGCCCAGCACTCTACCACTGAGCAACTTTTTTTTTTCTTTATTACCTTATTAAACATAGAACAGAAAGATCAACGTACAAACAAATATACATCAGTAATTCACGCACTGAACCATGCCTAGAAAGCTCTCATATTTATCAGTACATCAAGAGTAGTGACCCAGTCTGGTGGGTCAGGCTGGGCTCTAAGAAGCTCCCTAACTTGAAGTACACTTTCTAGAAAGTTTTCTCTAGACGATTTCACGTGAACATCGGCGTTGCGCACTTGCATTCTCGTTTTCCATAAACCGTGAAGACCCAGAATCATTATTATGTCATAGGGAGTATCGACTGGTAGGAACCTGATGCCGTAAGGGTCGAGGGGAAATTGTTCTTTTATAGTGCGCTGGAGGATATCCCAATAAAATACCGCATCCCGGCAGTCGATAAAAGCATGTTCAATGCTCTCTGGTTTGTTGCATAGGAGGCAGTCAGTTGTCCAAGGAACAAAAATGCCTTTTTCCTCAAGCCATGTTTTAACGGGTAGACTATTTGTGTGTAATTTGAAGAAGAAGCTTTTGGCAGTTGGAGATACTGGCATTTTCTTAACCCTTTTCAGAATATTTTGTCCTGGGTATCCACGATATGGCAAACGGTACATAGGAGTCGGTAGCGAAACATCAATCAAATCCTTATAAAGTCTCTTTTTGGTAACACCACCCAAGTATTCTGACGAAAATCTCACTCTCAACATTTTGTATGAGAGCAATACCTCTCTCAAGTATCCATTTACAGAACCCCCCCATGTCCTCACCTGAAGAAACAATGAATTCCGGTATTAATTTGCGTAGCCTGGTTTGTATAACTGTGCGTAAGAAGGTGTCATTCATATCCCGTAGAAACATAAATCTGGAGACAATTTGGCGCAAAAATAAGTGAACAAGACCAACACCTCCGCATTTGACCGTAAAGAACAAGTTAGTTCGACTGATTTTTTCCCAAGTCGACGCTATGAAACCGCTTCTGCCTTTTAAATCAGCGCATAGCAAGTTGGTTAAGAGAGGCATAGTCAACTCCTGCTTCACTAATGCCCTAGACCGATCATGTTTCCATATGATGGAAACGAGCTTCCGAAATCAAGTTGATCGTCTAAAAGAAGCTGGCTAACCGGATTCGCTTCTCATTTCTGTGGCAGAAACAATAAAAAAGAAGAAAAAGCCCAGAAGTAGAGAGAGTACTGATCACAGGGACAAAAGCAAACGCGACAAAGTCGCGGTAATCCCTTACAAGCACCAGCTATCTCACAATATGAAAAAAGCTCGGTCAGCGCATGGGCGTGAAGGTCGTTTTTTCGGCACCTTACAAGCTCTCTCAGATAGCCAAAATAACATGTGTAAACAATAAGCCCAGACGATCTTGCACTGTCAGGCATAAAACTCAGTTTGTCAGATGTGATACGAAGGTAGTTTATAGAATTCCACTTTCTTGTGGTGCGTGTTACATCGGGCAGACTGGGAGATGCCTAAATGAGCGCCTGCGCGAGCACGCACGCAATGTACGCAATGGCAATGAAGGTTTCTTGGCCCAGCATGTCAGTAAGTGTGGCTGCCATGCGCCGTTCGAAAGCACGGTCGTAATGTATAGGCAGAAAGACGATCACACCGGTATGATCGTCGAAGCGGAAAAAATGGCACGGGAACCAGGAAACTGCGTAAGCAAACCGTCGTTAGCTCTTCTAGATAAAGAGCTACGGTATCTGGGAAGTGGCGCACATGGACCATGAATCTGCTTTTATCAAATGCTCAAGTTTGTTGATTGTTAGGAGCTAAATCATCATTTTTTGTAGGTTTTTTTGTGTTTTCTTTTTTCTCTTTCAGTCATATATATGTGGTTTGTGAAAAATAAACCTTCAGTTGACAGTCTGCGCTTGTCCTTGTGTTTTCTTGTCGTCCGTGCTTACTACCGCGCAGTATACATACGTCGATCATGAATCACCCACTGGCCCAATCGTCCACCTTGATTAGTTCCCAAGAATGTCAGAACGCTGAAGTCATGTAGGTAAGAGAAGCTCCGGCCTCAGTGACTGACTGTACTCCTTTGTGCGTGCATTGCTCTCCTTCTCTCTCTCTCTTTTTAATCCCCATTCCCTTATCTCCGGTGCAGGGTAGCAAACCGGACGCTCGTCTGGTTAACCTCCCTGCATTTCCTCTTCATTTCTCTCTCTCTCTAGAAAGGCCGCTCTTCCAGCTTTCGCTGTGGCTGTGCTGCGGATTCCGCGCAGGCCTGGCGTTTTTTTTTTAATTTTCTTTATTAGAATGTAATATCGAGCGCCTTAGAATTATGTTGTGCGAAATTCAAAACATTTACGGATGGCGCATACCAATTCGCGCAGAAGGGGTTATTCAAAAATCCATGCATATCCACGAAGTGAATCATGACAAGCGGGCGAAGCTCTGGGTATCGTATGGGTGAGTAACCGTACGTATTGCTATGCCGAAGAAGTCCCGGCCACGCACCACGAGGTGCTTGGACATTACAGAAAAAGACCGCAAGAAGTATCCGGAACCCCACGTGCGCCTGGACAGGTCGCAGGCGGTGGACCTGAGGCGGCTGCATACGGGCACTTTTACCAACCCCTACCATCTGCACCGCCTGGGGCCCACGCTGCACCCGTCGCCTGGCTGCCCGTGGTGCGAGCAAGAACGGGCAGACATGGCGCATGTACTTTGGGAATGCGCAAGGCCATGATTAAGGACGACGCCAACTGAAGGACCCTCTGAAGTGGCACGCTTTGCTGAGCGATGGCAAGCCGCCCTCGTCAGCGAGGTCCCCCAAGACCACAAGTGGGCCGTCCAGTGGGCCAGGGCTTTCACCGAGGAACTCGGTAGATGTTCCTCGAACGGGGATCTCTGGTAGCCTAGCCCCGGGCACAACCATAGGGGAAATAAAGTTTATTCAACTCAACTCAACCCGAGCGTTGCCCCATATAATGTACATTGAGCGACACAAAGAGACGACGACTAAGCAGGGTCCTAAGGTCCGTAATGTCTACGTTCAAGTAGCCGACTATTATAAAGGGTTTGTGCTTGTAGGTGTTTTATATTGTTCTGTCACAATTATGATTGATATTAGTCTATTGTTAAACCTTTCTTTAGGAGCGAAACTCCTTAGGCCGGCACCCCGCCGGCGCCGTCGCCGCCGTCGAAGCTACTTGGCACGGTGCCAGAGTTCCCCTTGACCCCTTCCCTCGTTATTTCTTCGCGCGAAACAACCACAACTGTGGCTTCTACTTGAACGGTGCCAGCTGTGGCGTCTCCCCCTCACGCGGCGGGAGGATAATTGTGCTTTATGACCGCTGGAACGCGGATGGTGTCTGCACGATGCGCAAAGCGCGAGAATACGAACGCTTGCGAAACGGAGGCAGATTAGTTTTCTTCTCCCTGTTTCTTCGTCTCTGCCCTCCCCCCTCAAACCGGCGAACACGCGTTCCCACCACCGAGCGCAGCAGACGCCCTCCGTGCGTGCGGCGCAAACAAGGCGCGCAGAGCGACAAAAAACACGTACCCCTCTCTCACCTGTCTCCTCTCCTTGCTCTGCGCGCGCCGCACACTCACTCGCTCAGTCGTTCCCGCCACCGAGTGCAGCAGACGCTCTCCCCGCCCTCTCCCCAGCCTACCGGCTTCATGGAAGCCAGAAGCGAGATCAGGCGCATAGTCGTTTGCGTCTCTTTCTAAGGAGCTTCGCTCATCGGTTGTATTCGTACACGGAACAACTGCTAGTTTTTCTGTCTCACACATTTCTCGACTCTACTGTACGTTACCCGAACGTTGCCCCTTATAATGTACATTGAGTGACATAAAGTGACATACTATCAATGAGAACTAACAGACAATGATGCCAAGGAAAGTATAGGGGATGATATTAGAAGTAACGGTAATGTAAATGTGGAGAAAGAAAAGTGGACGAAAAGATAACTTGCGACCGGCAGGGTCCGAACCTGCGACCTTCGAAACCTTGGCATCATTGTCTATTAGTTCTCATTAATATTGTGTTTAACAAAGCAACGAGTCCTTAAATGCACTTTTAAAAAAAAATGAATGATTCATGGATCGTCTTAACCCATTAAGGACCACGAAAGAACTACTGGTCCCATTTTATTTACATTTTGCTTATTTAATTAACCACGACAGATAACCACACGTGCAAATTTTCATAGAGTTACGTGTGTTTCTTCAGGAGTTATGACACTGTACTATAAAAAGTACGCTGGGCCTTCGAGATAGCAACGGGCAATGTGACTTGATGCAAGTATGGCGAGTACGCTGGACGCTTGCGAAACGAATAACAAAGTTATCTTGGCCCATGCAACTTAATCAAGGACCAGTGCTTTAGGAAAGCGTAACGTCACGCTTTTCGCCACAGCATTTCGATGCATTTTGGCAGAATTCAACTGTTTTGCCGTCTTCTTGAGAAAATGTCCGTATGGATAGAGGGTAATAGCAAGCGCAGTGGAATCTGGAGAAGCTTTGATACTTCTCTAGGGTACAACAAAGTGTTTTCCTGTTATGCGACTAAAGGACATATAGTCAACGCGTAGAGGGTCTGCTAAAACCTACAATGTGGTAGCAGACCCTTTATGCGTTGTCTGCGGCTATTTCGGTCATCTTGGTGAATAGGGGCCGGTACCAATTTTTCTCAGGGATGAAAATTATCTAGTCATTCGCAGCTTGATCGTAGAGCTCACACCCCCCTCATGGCATTGTTACTGCGGATGAAGGAGGACGACAGTGGCACTACGTTTTTTTTTCTTTTCAGTGAATGGCCACCACGATACAGACCATAGTGACTCAACTGTGTAGTATTTCGTCAGCTTAGCAATTATGCTGTTGTCTTTGCCATTTTCGAAACAAAGCTGCTTTCCTGAGTCAAAACAGAAGTTATCTTACCCACGTTCCTTTCGTTCCATGTTTTTTTTATCGTTAGCAGAGAGCATCCATTCGTACCGTCGTCATTCCCCTCCTCCTCCTAAGTTCCCATGTCAGGGTCAGAATCGCCAATTAGAACATCAAGAGGCTCTCATATATTCACAGCAACATCTTTCGCAGCCTCATGAGTCTGAGATAACCGAAAAAACAGCATTCATAAAAAAAAAAAAGCCTGTTGAATCTGTGATGCAACGCACAACAAGAATTACGTGTATGCTCCCACGAAGTCACAGTGTACTAAATAAAGTACAGCAACATTTGATTACTCCTCATAGCAAAACTGTGCACTCTATAGGCTTCTCGCGCTTTGCAGGAATTGAATTGCTCTTCCTGAAGCAGAAGCAGTCCATTTTTTCAACATATAAAATGTGAAACTTCAAATTAATTTAGAAAACGTAGTACTGACCACGTGCGTTTAACAGACTCTCATTTTCCTAAAGTTTGACGACTCATAAAACAGAAAAAAATAACCGAGTCAATATTCCAAATTAGGATTTTCTTGCTGCAACCTTTGGCATCAGAAATTGTAATGAGCAAGATCAGAATATTCTGTTTTGTATTTTCTGTCCCCGAAAAAGGCAGTGTACTTTTCAAAGTACAGTGGGCCCTAATGGGTTAACCTATACGAAAGGGTGTTTTGATGAAATTAAACTGGTTGAATACCCTTCGTGGGACTTTCTTTAAAGGAGCAGTGACATCAACTTTACGCATGTCACGTTTTTTGCGACAACGTGTAGTTATCGATCCCCCTAGTAACGATTCGGTACTGATAATGCAAGAGAAGGACGATTTAATATATGTAATAATGATTACTATGACCAGTATCGAACGCATTCAAAACGGGAGCAAAGCCCGCCAATTTTCAGCGCTGCCAACGCTGCCAAGCGGTCACCTCCCGCGGCCACGCCCCATCTGATCACGTGGCCACACGAAATGGTGACGCGAGTTTCAGCTGACCTTTCGTCTGCTCAGCGAGCACGTGTAGGCATGTGTTCGCCACCTGCATCGTCGTCGCCGCCGTCAAGAGCGTCCAGCAGCGACGATGAAAACACGGAAGAATATGGAATCGCTGCGATTCGCGACGTGGCGAATCATTTATGGTACATTCACACTTGAGAAGCGAAGTGAAAACGAAAACGCCAAAGCGGCCGGAAAACAACATCCGCGCGCGTCGAAAACGTTCACATTCCTTCTGCCCCTCGTACACGCCACCGCCGCCACCGCCTTGGCCACTTTGAGAATTCATTCCATTTTGCCCGTAACCTGAGCATTAAATTTCGTACCGAATTCATGCAAAGCACTGAAAAGAAACAGTTCGCACCTTTTCGAACGTCGTTTCGGGAGATACACCAGCAGAAACAACACGAGCGGACACCCCAGCAGCGGCGGCGGCGGTTCCAGCCGGCTTTGCAAAAGCGAGACACGTTGGTGCATGCCGACTCGCTGCTGCTGCGCCTTCTTCTAATTCCAGTGTTCTTGGCGATCGTAATCCGAACCAGGCTCTCGATGAACGCGTCCTTGTCGAGGCCGTGAGCTTTGTCGTGCTGCGCGGGTAGTTGGCAATTGCGCCGAGGCGAGCCACCGCGGACGCCTTTGCCGCCATGTTGAATTTGCCGGCCGGTTGTTTACGTCACGTGGTTTGAGCTATTGCAGCCAAAGCCGTGAAGGGGAAAAGGCGATCCGCTATCGCGTGGCGGAAAAATCGGTCTCGGAACGATTTTTTCGCGTCGGCCTCGCGGCGTGGTTTTCCGGCCGCTTAGGCGGCGGAGCGAGTGAATTTCCGGTGAGTTTTGCCGCTTTCGCTCCCTTCGGCCGCGTTCGCACTTGGCCTCGAAAGAGGCGAAACCGGCAAAAGACACCGGAAATCTGCTCGTTTCGCGCCGAAGCGGCCGGAAAATCAGGCGGCGCGAAAATCGCTCTCGGACCGATTTTTGCGGCACGCGATAGCGGATCGCCTTTCCGCTTCACGTTCACATTCATGTCTACCTAAGAATAACCAATGTCTCGTAATAACTGGTCAGTTAGTGAATGTCGCCATGTGTGTCAATTGTAGTGTATACTGCTCACAGACTGAAACGCGACAAGAAAAAAAGTGAAACGCGGAGGCCTGGCATTTTGATACCGTGAGCGCGTTGGGGGGGGGGGGGGGGGGGGTAGCGTTTTGCAATGGTGCAGCAAACTTTTTGCTTTATCTCTTATTTGAAGAGCCCGATTGCAGCGCACAACGGCTCCACTGCATGCTGGCACGTAATGCGATGGAGATCGTAGCTTCGAATAATCACATTCGCGCTCATGACTCCACGACAGATCACCCGAAGCGGCACAACGAAAACGCAGGATTCACACGAACGCACTGCACGCACCAAGCAAAACAAAACAAGCGACGCCGTTGCCAGGCAGCCTGACGTCGCCGCCAGGCCCTACCACAAGTAGGCACCACGATGACAACACTAAACTTGTCGACGTCAGCATTGCTCGCGCAACGTCACTTGGCGCCTGAGGCGTGGCCTAGGAGCTAGCTGAACACGTCAAAATAGTGTCGATGTTGCATGGCATGAACGCACCGTTGAGCCGTTGCACGCTCTTTGCGCTCGATATAGAACAACCTCTACGTAACAGACACAATTCATACTTCGCTAAAAAAACTCATGCATACCAAGCAATCGAGTGAACGCCACAACTCGAGTTTGAAATTTGATGTCACTGCTCCTTTAAAGCGATGGCTGCTTTGTTCTTTCGGCAATGCATATCGACATTAGTCGAGTCATACAATCCTCAGATTATTTACAATACGCTCATAAAGTGCAGAAAGTTATGTGACATAACCTGGCAGGACTTCACTATCGTACCTTGTGGTGACCAGTCATAAGCGTTACTTCTCATCATGGGCGTAGCGAGGATATCCTTTTGGGGGGAACGGCTGCAACCTCCCAGGTAAGTGCGTGTGTTTATGAGTATACATCCGTATGCATGTATGTGTCGGTACTAAATAAGCAATTTTGTCCACCGCGGTAGAGCAGTGGTTAGGGTGCTCGGCTGCTGACCCGAAGGTCGCGGGTTCAGTCCCGGCCGCGGCGGTCGCATTTCGATGGAGGCGAAATGGTAGAGGCCCGTGCACTGTGCGATCTCAGTGCACGTTAAAGAACACTGGTCAGATGGTCAAAATTTCAGGAGCCCTCCCCTACGGCGCCCCTCATAATCATACGGTAGTTTTGGGACGTAAAACTGCAGATTTTGTTATTAGATAAAAAAAAATTTGAGGATGAGCCATGGTTTTTTCTCGCGTCTAGGAACGACGGTCTTATTCGTCTTAATGTTCAATGCAACCAAGACAGCTTCCGGCTTACGAGAGTTTGACTTAATGATTCGGACAGCATTATAATAGAATGTTGCTTAACTGTGCGGAACCGTCTCAGAATCGTAATCGCATTGCCTTAACCTAATATGGAGATCACTGTACGTGACGGGTAACGATCATAAGCAAACACAAAAGGTGCGCTTTCCTGTTTGCATAATTTTATTATATTGGGTTCTTTATGACTGCTGATGTGGTTGAAAACAAATCATCGAAGCTTGAAAGAACAGACTTATGGTGGGTGCTTCCCGCATTTTTGATGAATTTATAAAATTCATTTAGGCTGTGTAACGTTTATATGATGAAAACGTTTATATTGTTCGGTCTTCCTGCTTTATATGACGTCAATATTATCTTGGGGAAATTCCGCGCCAGATGTCCCAACCTCGGCGCTCGAACATCAGCGATTTCCAGGAAAAAATTGAGGACTATCTACAAAGCAAGAAGTCTGCGATTAAAATATTGTTTGCGAAAAAATTCTTCACGGCCGCGAGCCACGTGTGAAGTTTTTCTGAATGCTCGAAACTATGGCTCGTGAAACGCGCTCACACACAAAAAGAAATGCTTTTCAAAACTACATTGCGACACAATTTTTCCTGCGGAAAGATCGTAGACTTTTCACTTAAAATATGTTTTATGAGCATTTCCGCTTTCGTGAGTTTCTACGCTACCTTTAATATGGGCAATATGGCCCACCTTGGGGATTTTTTCATGGAAAGATAACATTCATAACATTTAGTGAAATTTAACATTTCGTATTAACTGATTGTCAGAGACCTATTCTGTAGCGGTTTGAGACTTATATAGAGTGAAATGGCGTGTAGAGCTGGCGACAAAGTTTAACAAAAGTTAAGTTTTGCACATCTTTTGTCGCGCATTTAACATTGAGGTAATTCTAGGAAGAATATGCTAAATGACGCATTTACTAGCACCATAGATTGTCGACTGACTGGGGAGATTTCTTGAAATTACTGTTTTTTTAGGTGAAAAAGGCATTGAAGTTGTTTTCTACCGGTTTCTGTGCTTGCACGTGTTTTGTCTACGCAGAGACGTATCCTAGCGGCAAGTACAACCTACGTGGACGCTAGCTTTGCCACGGACATATCGACAACACAATAATCTTTACCCGTGCTGATTTAAATGTTTCACTAGCGGGTATTAGTCCACTGATGGCCCGCACAGTGTGCTAACGCAACAGCGGAAAGGAACACCGATCTGTGTAATGCACCGTTATCTGCGTTAAGCTTCGCAAGTGGGAGGAACACTACAATTAAGAAATATGTTTTGCTTTAATGAACCAAATCAGTTGCATTCATTAACCAAGAGATCCGTATATAAGTGATGATTATATACGCGAATCATTTGTAAGTGATGATATGTGACCAGTGACTATGCGTTGGTGAAAAAATACTTGTCTTTTATTTTATTGCAACATACAACTTTTTTTGTGTGTGTGTTCTTCCCACTTCTATGTCTTAGCGCAGGTAAGAATGTCTCTTCCCACTGTTGCGTAAGTAAACCATGTGGGCCATCAGTGGACTTGCTGGTAAAGCATTTAATAAGCACGGCCAAGGATGATTTTGCTGCATAAATGTTCCGAGGTAAACCTCGCGTCAACGTACGTTGCACTCACCGCTAGGACGCTTTCCTACGAAGACAAAACACGAGCAAGAACAGAGACAGGCAGAAACATGTCATAAATATTTTGCTTGCTTAAAACGAAAGTAACTTGATAAAACACTCTGAATTGGTTGGCAATCAATGTTGCTAGTAAATTCGCCCTTTAGCATATTTGTAATAATACCACCTAAATGCTAAATTTACGACTAAACATGCCCAGGAAAAAGTCACAGTTTCGCCACTAGGGCGAAGCAATGAATGCGATAGCAAGAAATTAGTTTGGCACACGAAGAACGACAAGCAGCTCGACACTTGCAACGCGGCGCCGCAGCACAAAGAAGGACGCTCAAAAAGGACACACAGGTATACACAGGACAAGCGTGAACTAACAAGTGTCGCAGTTGTTACGTGTTTGTATTTGTGCAACGCGCTGCGAGTGTCCACAATGCAGAAGCCGACGCTGTTGTTGCCTTCTACATGGCTCACCCCCCACTCAGGGGGATTGGCCAAGGATTGATTAAATGATTTTATGACTTTTCGCCGATGTTTGATACTTCTTTTTCTTTTAAACTGCGGCACGTGGAATGACCCCTCTGCGTCTCCTTCCACGCGGTGGCGTCTGACGTCAAGTGTCTCCGGTGTTCTTTTAGGGGCGAAGCTCCTTAAAGCGGCACCCGTTCGTCCCTCGTGGTAGTGCGTAACCAGTCTTACGCTTCGACCTCCAAGGTGGTGCCGGTGGGAGATTTCTCCTGTGCGTTGTTGAACAATAAAAAATTCGCAGCGTGCGCGTTAACTAAAAGCCGAATTCTTCTGTCTCTCATTCCCCATTAGCAGCCATTGGCATGTTCCAGTAGGAAACGTTAGTAGAAGTAGAAGTGTTAAAAGCCGACTTCTGCTGTCTCTCATTCCCAGTAGCAGCCATTGTTTACCTCCAAGGTAGTGCCTGGTGAGATTTCTCCTGTGCGTGATTAAACAATAAAAATTTTGTTCAAAACGCCGTTGATTGATGAAATAAACCAACGAAAGACGCCAGATGTTTTCTAAAAGCAAAACGAAAAGACGCCAGATGTTTCTAAAGCAAAACGAAAAGACGCCAGCTGCTTAACGAAAGACGCCAGGTGTTTTCTAAAGCAATGGTTTTATAATCAAAACCATATCGCGATACAGGTTTGTAGTTGACGATGCTCGTTGCCGTCGGTGTGTGCTCGTATGCAAGAACCACTTAGCTTACATTTCACCGACCACAAAGCGGTCATAATGAAAGGACAACGGAAACTAGCAATAAAAGTTTGATAAAACATTTAATCAATCGTTTCACGTCAATTTTATCGGGCGAATTAACGGAAGAAATTTCACGGTTTAACCTATGATTACTTCCAGGAGCTTCGCCCAATCTCATCATCATTCACCTCGTGGATCTGCCGTCAATTTTTTTCTTCCTTCTACATCATGAGTGGTACAGAACAGAATGGAGCCACTTTTGCGTGCGCATCTCAAGGGCAGTTTTCAATTTGAAAGAAACTGTGAAAGCGGTGCGTGATAGAAAACACGCTGAAGCTGTTCCGAGATCTGCATACTGCGAGCGGCAAATGGTGCATATGAATAGCTCGCCGTTATATCTCTGGCACGAGCATGGCATGTGGCTGTGTTGGCTAGCGCAGCAGGCTGCGGAACGAGGGCCCAGGTGGTTCGGAATTTTTTTCAACTGATTTATTTTTCTTTATGCCTTTTTTATATATACACATACATATACATATCCGGGACATGACGGCGTCGACAGACGGCGACGGCGAAAATCAGCCGAGAGTGTCCATATAATTGCTATCGCAATAAAAACTTTTTTGTCAATATGTCGAAAGCTGTACATACCATTTCACGCGATATACACCTCAAACTATTTTCGCTAGAGTTTTGCTCCTCCTTACAAACAATTAGGGTAAGGAGGAACAAAATGAGACGCAAAACGCCACTTTTTGACTTTGCCGACCTCTATAGCTAATACAAAATGTACTTTTTTTTGTGTCTATTTCAGCGATAGCTGCGGTTAGTTGTCCACCTTTTATTGTGTAAAATTTTATTATTGCTCAGAGTGTTCGTGCGTGAAAAATTACGCGGCTGGTGTCAGTGTGTTCGTGACCCGTCAAAAAGGGGCCGAATTCTGCTGCTCGGACAAATTTTCGCATCTGTGCATGAAACTACTCCTGCGTCAGTACAAGAACAATAGCATTTATTTCGTTACTTTATACTACGAGCTACATACAACCAAACGTATAGTTCGTTTGGTGCCCGAAGCAAAACCGTATTCTTTTTTAATTCGGGCATGTGAGAGGGGCAAAACGCGACAAAAAGGTATCGAATTGCCTTAGAGAGTGTCTTATTAAGTGAACCATTTACTTACACTCATTACATATTAAATTTCATTGTTGAGGAGGGTTTCGACGTACAAGGGAATATCATATGGAGCTTCCTGGGAGGAAAACGACATGAAAAAGCATAGATCGCTGTTCAGTACAGGACTCACTCCATTCGCGCTCCAATCGAGGTTGTTTTGCGCTCCCAAGGATGCTCTCAAGAGGCGCATAAAAAACTTGGCAAAATCTCCCAGGCAAGCCGTTCACACCTCTTGGCATCGAGTTTTAATGACATTTCTCCAATACTGAAATTTAAAAAGAAAATGCCAGAAAATCCGAATCTAGCACAGTTTTAATCCATCGCCTCACTAAGCCCAGCTGATGAAGTTGAAAGTCACGAAACACCTGCGCTGTTCTGCATCAAAACGGCAAGACGAGGCGTAAGAACATGCGTAAGAACATAGCTAGCCTCCAATCGTTGAATAATCCAATGAAGTTCAAGCGTTCAACAAAAGACATCATTAGCGCAAAGAAAGACTGGTGGTGTTTGATCTGCAAGGCGTTTTGGAGCAACATAGCACCGGGTTCTGTCTGAATTCAATGCTTGGAGTGCAATGATAGGGCTCATGGAGACTGCGTGAGGGCCCAGGAAGCGAATTTCAAGTGTTTCTACTGCAAAAAGTGAAGGGATGAAATATTTTCACACTGTCTCGTTTCGCCCCACGCAGCGTCTCGTTTTTGCCCCGCAGGTTGGGGCACAGTGAGACATCTGGAGCATTTTTATTCATCGTTAAAATAAAGTTTTTAACTCTGGCAACATGGTAATATTTATGTAGCACGTACCTTCTACGCAAAGGAAATATTCCGCATTGACGTTTAATGGTAACGAGTGAAACGAAAAAACCTATTCCCTAGTTTCATTTTTTTTGTCGCATTTTGCCCCACCTTACCCTAATACAAAATACCACATTTTAGTAAGGAATGAAGTGTAAATTTAAGGGGTCGTTTTCGTTGTTAGACACAGTGCTAATAGAATTATTGCCTGTTAGTTCTCATTTACATTTCACCAAGTGTCATCTTTCTATTAAAAAATCCCGAATGTAGACCATATTGTCTGTAAAAGATAGCAAGAAACCTCACAAAAACGTAAAAGTTCGTAAAACGTATTTGAAGTAAAAAGCTTACGATTTTTCTGTAGAGAAAATTTTGGCCCAACCTAATGTAAAAAGAACAGATTTTTCGACAACGCCTTGTAGGAGCCATAGCTAGTTTCCAGCTTTCTGAAAAAAAACTTCACATGCGGCTTGCGCCACTGAAATATTTTTTTTTCGCAGAAAATATTCTGGCGAAATACTTCTTGCGTTAAGTAGATAATCCTCAAGTTTTGTATTACAACAGAACACTTACTTGAACACAATACAATCATTTTATCGAATGAGGAAAGAGGTACTGTGTGTTTTACTGAGGATGGGGGGAGAAGACCGCCGTTAGGTACACAAATAGATGAAGAGAAGTAAAATTGATGGCGATCTGTTTCAGCATGGTATATGGAAAGTCGCAACGATAAGCTAAAAAGAAAAGCAAAACAGGATGGGTGATTGGCGGCTCTGCAACGTAATAACACTTTCAGTGCTTGCGTATCGCTTTTCATGCACGTTGTGGCTCACATATATTTTGAACTTTGTCCTTGACGTCGCGGTGTCATCAAGGGGCACTGCTCATCGGTCTTCATTTCTACACAATGATTTCCGCAAATCTCAAAGTCAGAAAGTTGGAATAAGAGCGATAGAACACTGAAGTGAATATTTTGCAATACGTTTGGCCAGTGGGAGGCTGTAACGCTGGGATGCTGTCCACGAGGTCATGGGTGAATCACTGTGGCGATTCGGTAGATCCGATACTTCAAAGCGCTTATCCTCTGAAATAGTACTGCACTTTACTCCATACGACCAAACTTAACCCGAACTTATTTCACAACAATTTGTGTGGCCGTTGAACGATGTACCACGTAAATAAACTTACAGAACTGCGAGTGTTACACCTAAAAACGCGATTCTATGACGTATTCTCGGCTCGGCCCCGTGCAATGTGACAGCGCTTTAGAGTTACAATCCGGGAGCATTGCAGGCCTGAGGCGTGAACGTGAACTTATTTCTGCTCCTTTGCCGATAAATCTGACAAAGGGAGAGTCCCATGCTTGCTGTGACCGTAAATTCAGCCGGCAAATATAAGGCGCACGGGACCGTTCTTATCAGCTTTCCTGAAACATATATTTGAGAATCTCAAGATTGCATCCCCCCAATTCTGTCGGCTAAAGCACACCGCCGCGAAAGAAATATCGACGACAAAGAAATATGACCTCTCTTTTCGTCGAAACAACAAAATAAGAGAGTAACGACCTCTCTTTCGGGGACATTGGCTTGGTGTTGAGTGGGTCGGTGGCTGCTTCGTCTCCAGGGGCAGCTGATGCCGGTTAGTGATGGCTTACCGGAGCTGCGTAGAAAACGAAAGACAAACAACGCTGTTGAAATAGCGTTAGTTTATGCGGCAATATTTTTCAGCGATGTCAGAAGAAACAAAGGGAACAAGAGTGGCCTTTTTCTGCTTGGTGCGTACCGGGACATAGAAAAAGTAAGGTACAAAATGGAAATCGTTAAACAGACAAACGCCGTCGCTGCTCTTTACGAGAGTGGTTGAGCTGCCATCATTAGCGACGGGAGCACCATGACATGGAGGGAGTGCTGTCATCCACCGTCGCCTTCGATCAAGCTAATCCCAGTGGTAGGTTGCTGGCTATATTAACGCCTACAGAAAGGAAAACTGCCAATCAACCATGTGGCACTCCTTGTCTGCCTGCCTCTCAGGGAAGCGGAATAACTGCGGCAGATTACCGTTACGTGGCTTCACGATGGCTACTGCTTAGATTCGCTTAGGCGCTCGTTGATGGCTGGAGTCTTTTTATTTCAGGTATGGAGAGCGACAAGAAAAACGATGCGCAAGAAAGTGTGAATAAAAACAATGGCTTCCTTGACTGCTTCTGTGGACAGCAAAATTTCATTTCGAAAGAAGTTTGCACAGAGGTTAACAAACGTTAATCGTTTCCACTTCCTTAAGTTGTGGTTACATTTAGCTCTGTCCCATATATGAGCACTGTACTTTACTTAAAGCACCACTCAGGAGCGGTGCTTACGGTATACCTCTTTTTCTAAGTCTTCTTCAACCGTCGTTCGCAAGCTCTCTATTACACCTTTCGCTACCGTTGAGGAGTATAGTCTTCATGAGATTTTGCAACTAAATGACCGATGACGACTATATTCGTCGTCAACAAAAATTGGTTCCACACGGAACCATTGAAGACTATACTCGTCATGCTTATGTTTCATGACGCTAGAGGGCCACACTTGTGGACGTACGGGAATATGCGTCTCGGCTTTCATTTTTATTGCCATTTTTCATTCTGTTGCAATGCAGTGAAGCCACTTTCAAATTATCTTTTTTTATGCGACTAGTGAAATGAAACCCCACAGATTTGAAAGAATGGTACTATTTTATTCAGAAAAAAAGGCTCACAAAATGAGCAAAATCGTTTTCGGTAACTTTGGCACGCTTTTCTTTTGGTAGCGGAAGGGTTAATTATGCCAGAAGCTGCACAATATGTATGTTTTGTTCACATTTGTTAACTGATATGCCTTTCACTTTTTAAGTTCCTAAATGCGACCAGAAACCTGCCATCTCGCTTGTTGGCGTTTGCATGAAGCCTGCAAGTCAATCATCCGCGAATTAGTGGTACTGCGTTTCATCATGAGTTTGCGGGTGAACTTGAGGCAGCTACGTCCAATCACTGCCGCTCTTGAGCGTTTATATTCAGTCACGTTTAACACAGCCGTGGTCTAATAAACGGTTATTAGATCGATATCTCTACTATACTCTAGGTACAAACCCAGAAATAGCCTGGTTCTGTAAATTTGAACTTGAAGCAAAGCCAAGGTCATGCCGGCGCTCTGCGGTTGTGTTCCAATTCAGCGCAGCATCGTACACAGTCTATACGCTTACAGGTTAGATGACAGCATCAAGCCCCAGTCCAAGTAATAGAACGTGTCTTCATGACATCTGTGCAGCGTGACGCTGCCTGGCGTCAGTTACAAAAAATCACAGCATATCCACGGAGTGAATGATGATGAGTGGGAGAAGCTCCGGAGGTTCATCGGTAAACCGTGAATCTGCCGTGAATTCTGCCCAGTACATCATGAACGACGTGAGATCGGGCGCGTTTATACTAAAGGGTCGATGAGAGTCATGGCGACTTGCAGCTCACTTTAATTTTACATGTACGCGGTGAATTGTTATTGTTTAATCGCGCACAGGAGAAATCTCACACCGGCACAACGTTGGAGGTCAAAATCCGGTGCATATATATGCGGGGTGGCCAGTGAACGGCTGTGCAGCGCGAGCAGGCGTTTTTCTTTCCATCAAGAAACGCGCTAGCAGACGCTGCCTGCGTCGGCGTCGCGAAGCGAGAGAAGGGGGGGGGGGGGGGACCATAGGAGCGGGTCCTGTCGGCGAGCGCGCGCTGCAGCAGCTTTCCGAGCCCTCCGCTATAACAGCGCCATCTATCATTTTTAATCATCAACGTATACCAAAAACCACTAACGCCATCTAGTGATATTATTTCCAAGGACATATACACGCAACGCCATCTAGTGAGCAATTCTTAAAACTAACTAGAGCTGGCTACATACATACTACTACTACTAGCTTCCTGGTTAGCTCAATTGGTAGAGTGACCGCCCCGGAAAGGCGTTGGTCCCGGGTTCAAACCCCGGACCAGGACGAATTTTTCGGCAACTAAGAGGCTTTTCTTTCTGAGAAATCCGTATGGATTTCCTTGTGGCTTCGTGCTACAAATGGGTGGTTGTCTATTTGCCCTTTCTTAACCCTTCCGCCACCTTGCGGGATTCCGCAGAACTCATTTGCAATACATGTGTGCATATGCTTCGAGTTGTCGATGAATTCGCCCTCGCGCTGCCAATTGCTAGCTTCCTGGTGAGCTCAATTGGTAGAGCGACCACCCCGGAAAGGCGTTGGTCCCGGGTTCGAACCCCAGACCAGGACGAATTTTACGGCAACTAAGAGGCTTTTCTTTCTGAGAAATCCGTATGGATTTCCTTGCGGCTTCGTGCTACAAATGGGTGGTTGTCTATTTGCCCTTTCTTAACACTTCCGCCACCTTGCGGGTTTCCGCAGAACTCATTTGCAGTACTACTACTACTACTACTACTACAGAGGAGGGAACGAACCACACCCTGAGGAGCTTCACCCCTAAAATTAAGGAAACCGAACATACTCGACAGATCAATCCTGATTGTTCTTCAGTCACTGTTAGACACACTTCGAGTGTTCGTCGGCAGGCTGAAGTCACCGCATTCTGAGTCCGTACAACAGGTACTGGATGTTCTATGTCCAGTGCTTGCAGGCCTTCAGTAGGCACCAAGTCCCGACGATGTACAGTGAAACGTGATACACCTGGAGTCCTGCGTTCGCTACTATCGAACGCAGCAGTCTAGTTTAAGCTCACGTCTTTTTTTTTATGTTCCTTTCTTTCTATCTCCCTATCTTTTGATCCCTCATTCCCCTTACCCCAGTGTAGGATAGCAAACCGGACGCTCGTCTGGTTGACCTTCCTGCCTTTCCTTCCTCTTCCTCCTCCTCCTCCTCCTCTATTGTGTTTGAATCTACGAAAATAACCTAGCTTACACTGACTGCGCAGAAATGTGCATACCCGTGGGCAGGCGACCCCGTCGGCGACATCTGCGCTATCCGGGCATTTCGATGAACCCCCTCTTCTTTGTACAGTAAAGAAGCCTGCATCGTTTCTGTTTCCGACGAGCCTGTTTTGCCAGCTACATGTGAGTCAGAATGGGGCATACGATGGCCATTGCTCGCGGATATGTCTATTTTGTCGTGTACGGTGAGTTTTGAAACACACCCCGTGTTCCCCCAGCGGCGCACAGATTTGGTGACATATTTCCCGCGAAATGGCGCAAAAGTTCTCGCTGATGGGTTCGCGCCGACGTTTCTCTAGCGTGTAAGCAAGGTAAATGATAATGGTAGCGAAGCTTCAATAGAAACCCATGCGTTCAGATAACGGTGGCTCATCAGCTCCTCGTGGGACTGAGTGCCATCTGTGAGAGGAGGGAACACTTTTGGTATAGAAGATAAAAAAATGTCACAGTTTCACCGCAAGGGTGAAGCAATGAATGCGATAGCAAAAAATTGTAACGTTATACGAAGTGAGGCTGGCAGCTAACTATTTTTGGATCCGATCTCACGCAACTCTAGAAAACGCTTGTTTAAGAGAATTCGCTTCGCGTTGAGAGCGCAGCACGTAGAAGGGTACACCGGCCCCCCGCTGTCGGCCGCCGAGAAGGGGAGATAAAGTGCGCGCCCGCGCCCGTGCTCGTAAAATCGAAGCTTACCCCCCCACCCCCCCCCGATGTCGGCCGCCGAGAAGGGGAGATAACGCGCGCGCCCCCGCTCGTAAAATCGAAGGTCGCTTCGATTTCGCGTCTTTTCGCGCTCACGAACGACTGGCGGGGCCGGTTATATATATACATATACATATACGGCAAATGACGGCGGACGACGAGGACGGCGGACACCGGCGACGCCGACGGCGAAAACCAGCCGCGAGTGTCCATATAATTGCTATCGCAATAAAATGAAGCGGATGTGACGTAATATCCGAAAACATGAGACGTCTTTTTGTTGGAACTAGCGCGAAATTTGATGTAAAATACCTTTAGTAGGCCCCTGATTGCTGAGAACTTGAGTAGCAAGCGAGTCCTGGACGAGTACACTTCAAATCAACGCCAGCTAAACTAATATCGACTATTGACTAGTCCCTGGTGTTCAAGTGTACTGCCGTTTATTCTCATTGGTTTTACTAGAAAACTTATACTTAGAAATTTATTCTGCGTTCGTGGCGTCTTCCACAGCTGGATCAAAGCAATAAGCTGCGTACTTCTCGTATTTGCAGCGTTGCTTGCATCGCAAATTTTGGTTTAACGTACCAAAACTACGATGTGATTATTTATTTATTTATTTATTTATTTATTTATTCAAAACGCCTTACAGGCACACTGAAGGGCATTGAGTGAGGGGGGGATCAGCATATGCACATCAACAAAATATAGAGACAAAAAGCAAAAAAAATGCCCCACCTCCCCGAAGGGAATCGTGAGGAAATGCGAATGCATTTCGCGCGCGCGCTTCACTCCATTTATATATGGTGGTTGTGGTTCGAAGAAGGAAAAGGCGCCTAATTTCTGCAGCCTGGTAGGGAGCACGGTGCAGCGCCTGTTTTTTTTTTTTTGCTTTTCTCTGTTTTTTTCTTTTTTATTTTTTTGTAATTTTTTCTTAATTTTCTTTTGCTCTTTTTTTTTCTTTCTTTCTTTTTTTTATTTAAAAAAAATTTTTTTTTCATATATAGCTCCGCCGACCTCCCGCGATGCGAGCGCCCTCATGCACCAGAGCGCGCTCCTCCTCTCCACTCACTATAACACCTGCCGAGGCCACCGCGGACAACGCCAACGCCGGATGCCTAACATAGCCCGACTAAGAAATGCATTCGCATTTAAAACTGGGGATGCGTAAAGCACGCAGCGATGGAGGGGTGTTTCCTACTGGAACAGGCCAATCGCTGCTAATGTGCAATGAGAGACAGAAGACTCCGACTGGACACAGAGACTCGCAGTCCGTTTTTAGTTAACGCGCACGCTGCGAATTTTAAAGACGATAGTCTTTCTTGGGATACCTATACGGAGAAATTTTGGTCTGTCTGTCTGTCTGTCCGTCTGTCTGTCTGTTTGTCTGTTTGTCGGCACGTCACACGATTGAGCTAGTTGGCCAAACTTAAACCCCCTGCCTTACGACCTCCAATCATGACCAAGAAGCATGTGTTCATACGGGTGAGCGTGCGCAATTAAAAATCAAATATTACGCATACCTGAGGCACAACATCAATACCTTAGTACTATTCACAGTGTTCCTTTAAAACAAAATCTATAGATACGTAATTATAAAGATCCTAGTGTTTATTACGCGGCGCTGCTGTGTACAAAACAAGTCTCCGCCCAGTGATTTAACCCATTAAGGACCACGAAAGAACTACTGGTCCGATTTTATTGAAATTTCGCTTATTTAATTAACCACAACAGATAACCACACGTGCAAATTTTCATAGAGTTACGTGCGTTTCTTCAGGAGTTATGATACTGTACTATAAATAGTACGCTGGGCCTCCGAGATAGCAACGGGCAGGGTGACTTGATGCAAGAATGGGGAGTACGCTGGGCCCTTGCGAAACGAATAACAAAGTTATCTTGGCCCATGCAACTTAATCAAGGATTAGTGCTTTAGGGAAAGCGTAACGTCACGCTTTTCGCCATACCATTTCGATGTATTTTGGCAGAATTCAACTGTTTTGCCGGCTTCTTGTGAAAATGTCCGTGTGGATAGAGGGTAATAGCAAGCACAGTGGAATCTGGAGAGCTTTGATACTTCTCTGGGGTACAACAAGGCGCAGTCAGTGTTTTTCTGTTATGCGACTAAAGGACAATAGTCAACGCGTAGAGGGTCTGCTAAAACCTACAATGTGGTAGCAGACCCTTTATGCGTTGTCTGCGGCTATTTCGGTCATCTGGGTAAATAGGGGCTGGTACCACTTTTTCTCAGGGATGACAATTCTCTGGCCATTCGCAGCTTCATCTTAGAGTTCAAACTCCCTCATGACTTCGGATGAAGAAGTAGGACAGTGGCACTGCGTTTTTTTTCTTTTCAGTGAATGACCACCACGATACAGAGCATAGTGACTCAACTGTGCAGTCTTTCGCCAGCATAGCAATTATGCTGTTGTCTTTGCCATTTTCGAAACAAAGCTGCTTTCCTGAGTCAAAACAGAAGTTATCTTACCCACGTTCCTTTCGTTCCATGTTTTCTTTATCTTTAGCAGAGAGCATCGATTCGTATCGTCGTCATTCCCCTTCTCCTCCTAAGTTCCCATGTTAGGGTCAGAATCGCCAATTAAAACATCAAGATGCTCTCGTATATTCACAGCCACATCTTTCGCAGCCCCACGAGTCTGAGATAACGGAAAAAACGGCAGTCATAAAAAAAAGCATGTTGAATCTATGATGCAACGCACAACAAGAGTTACATGTATGCTCCCACGAAGTCCCAGTGTACTAAATAAAGTACAGCAACATTTGATTACTCCTCACAGCAAAACTATGCACTCTATAGGCTTCTCGCGCTTTGCAGGGATTGACTTGCTCTTCCTGAAGCAGAAGCAGTCCGTTTTTTCAACATATAAAATGTATAACTTCAAATGAATTTAGAAAAAGTAGTACTGACCACGTGCGTTTAACAGGCTCTCATTTTCCTAAACTTTGACGACTCATAAAACAGAAAAAACGTAACCGGGTCAATATTCCAAATTAGGTTTTTCTTGCTGAAACCTTTGGCACCGGAAATCGTAATGAGCAAAGTCAGAATATTCTGTTTTGAATTTTCTATGCCCCAAAAAGGAAGTGTACTTTTTAAAGTACAGTGGGCCCTAATGGGTTAACTTCGACGCTGTGGCTGGCTGTGGTGCTGCCACCTGGCAGCAGCATTGTTCAACACAAGCCGATGTTCCCCGGTAGCGCTGTAGATGGCGTCCTCTTCTGTTTTATCAATGCCAGCCAGATGCGGCTGATTCATCGTAGAAGAGCGCTGTCTCAAGCAAGGCAAAACATATATGGCCGCTTGATGAAATACGACCCACTCTACAAGACATGATCAGAGAACGCAGAGAAAAGACCGACGACCAAATTTCAGCGGAGAAACGCCGGCGTCCGTCTAAGCGCGCCCGGAAAACGTCCGAAAAACGAGCCCAGCGGCTAGCCCGGCTATTAAATTGTGGTACTCATGCCGCTCATGCAGTGCAGTCGGCACAAGACTATCGTCTTTCGACGACATTTGCAGCGAAGCACGCAGATAAGCGGCCAATTTTTTATTGTTCAACAACGCACAGGAGAAATCTCCCACCGGCACCACCTTGGAGGTCAAGATCCATTGCCATATATACGGGGTGGCCAGTGAACGGTTGTGCAGCGCGAGCAGTCGGTTTTTTCAACCAAGAAACTCGCTAGCAGACGCTGCCTGTGTCGGCGTCGCGAGGCGAGAGAGGGAGAGAGGGAAAGGGGGGGGAGCGTAGAAGAGGAGAGGGAGAGGGGGGCGCGCATGCGCAGTGGGAGTGTGGACGCTGCGGGCAGAGATGCCTAGAGAAGAGAGGGGGGAGCGTAAAAGAGGAGAGAGAGGTGGGACGCGCATGCGCAGTGGGAGTGTGGACGGCGCGGGCAGGGATGCCTAGAGGAGAGAGGGGGGGATCGTAGCAGGGGAGAGAGGAGGGGAGGCGCATGCGCAGTGAGGGTGTGGTTGCCGCGGGGAGGGATGCCTAGAGGAGACAGAGGGCGAGAGGAGGTTTTTTTTATTTCTATTTTTTAAGGGGTTTGCGCATGCGCAGTAAGGGTGGTCACGCCGCACACCACCACCACCGGATTAAGCTTCGCCATAAGATGCTTCACATCTAACACCTGCCGGCGCGCACACCTCCTCAACCTATCCTCCTCCTCCGCAGACAACGCCGCACAACGCCAACGCCGGATGCCTGACATAGCCCGACTATGAAATGCATTCGCATTTATAACCAAAGAAGAACAAAAACGGAAAAAATAAACAAAACAAATGGTATAAACAGCAAGGTGCAACAAAGTTATACTGTACTCAAACGCAACGAAATCAAACGAAATCAAACGCAACGAAAAGTTTCACGATTAGAGATTGATGCAATGTGATCTGGAAGACCGTTCCAGTGTGCTATGGCTCTACGTAATGGCGGTGAGTTAAATGCCAGTGTGTGACCATGAAAGCGCATGAAACTACGTACGTTGTTAATGCATCGATATGTGTGCAGTGGATGATGAAGCGGCAAACAGTGAAGTTTAGTACTATAAAAGTACCCATGAAACAAACATAAAAGGGCGATAATGCGGCGTTCATCCAGTGACATAAATGCAAGGTCTTCTTTTTTTAGGGTGATGCTTGAATAATAGTCGTAGTTACCAGAGATGAATCTCGCTGCGCTATTCTGGACGGCTTCCAACATACGAACCAGGTAATCTTGCTATAGTGACCATGTGGATGATGCATACTCTTGTTGTGGGCGAACATAAGTAAGATATGATAATGCGCGTACGTTAGACGGAGCGTTGCGCAAGTTTCTGCGCAGATAGCCGACATATCGGAAGACTTTTGATGAGAGCTGCCATGTAGTACGTAGTCCAGGATACATCCGATGAAAAGGTGAACACCGAGATATTTGTACGATAGGGCGGCTGAAACAATGGCTTCACGTGCCACTATCAAGCGCCGTCTTCATTTTCTTTTGTTGAGGTCGCGCGCTCTCCGATTTTCTTCACCGCTAAAGGACTGCTACAGCAGCATCGTATGGCGTTATGTAACATGACATCCGCCACAATTTGTGACGTGATGATGACGTCACGTCATATTGTGACGTACTCACGTGATGATAATGTTTCGCATCACTAATCCCCGGCGCCGCGGGACGGTCGCCCCCCGACGGTCAAATTAACCGTCTTATGAGCCATTTAAAGCTTTCGCCTTAACCGTGATTACCGGTTTCCTTCCCTCAGCGCATGCTGGCGTCTTTCACTAGGTCAGTAGTCATGACTGATAAATGGTGTCAGAAGTAGGCGTCTCCTTGAACCACCGCATCAGTCGTGAGCACTGCGGAAACACTATGGAAAATGCGAAGCCGCCAGAGAAACTACGAATAAAAATAATAACAAGAAAACTAATACTACTACTAATAATAATAAGAAGAAGAAAGAAGAAGAAGAAGAAGGAGTACTCTTGGGGTTTAGCGTCCCCAAACCACCATATGATTATGAGATGCAGTAGTGGAGTGCTCCAAAAATTTCGTCCACCTGAGGTTCTTTAATGTGCACTTAAATATAGGTACACAGGTTTCAAGCATTTTTACCTCCATCGAATATGCGGCCGCCGAGCCTGGATTCCATCCCGTGACATGCAGGTCAGCAGTCGAGCACCCTAACCACTAGACCCCCGGGCCGGGTACTATTCCTAACCGGAGATGGTGGGCAAAGTTAGAAGCTTTTCAGACAGCGATCTGAACTGTTCCTTGAGGCGACTGAATGCACTGGCAAGCCACGAACCAAAGCGGCGAAAACAGCGTTATTCCTGAGTGTGGCCAGCGAAGACGCCATCCATGTTTTCAACAACTTTGTATTCGCCAAGGGAGAAGACCAAAATTGAAGGACACTTTGTACATTCCAAAGTGTGTTCGGCGAAAGCGTGTGGCCATTCCACTGACGGAAAGACGGACGGAAAGACCGACGGACGGACAGACGGACGGACGGACGGACAGACGGACATCCGGACGGAGGGACCGACATCCGAATGAACGGACGGACAGACGGACATCCGGACGGACGGACGGACGGACAGACGGACATCCGGACGGATGGACGGGCGGACATCCGGACGGACGGACAGACGGACATCCGGACGGACGGACAGACGGACATCCGGACGGACGGACGGACATCCAAACGGACGGACGGACGGACATCCGGACGGACGGACGGACAGACGCACATCCGGACGGACGGACAGACGGACATCCGGACGGACAGACGGACGGACGGACGGACGGACGGACAGAGAGACGGACATCCGGACGGACGGACGGACATCCAAACGGGCGGACAGACGGACATCCGGGCGGACGGACGGACAGACGGACATCCGGATGGACGGACGGATATCCGGAAGGACGGACAGACGGACGGACACCGGACGGACATCCAAACGGACGGACGGACGGACGCCGGACGGACGGACACCGGATGGACGTGAGCATGAGACATTAAAGGCTTTCGCCTTAAAAAGATTTCACTACAGTCGTCGCCAAGCTTGAATAATACTGCACTTAGCAGACGAACGGGGTTCATGAAAGGGATATGTTCCGCACCCGTGTACAGACAGAAGCAGAGCCGTTCGAGAATTTCTTGCGGGATCTACAAAAGAAAGCTATGTACTGCAGGTTCGGAAGTCTCACGATGAAATGGTTCGAGACCATATTGTATTGGGCCTGAACACGACAATGATGAGGGAAACGCTGCTCAGAGAGAAGAATTTAACCCTTGTGAGAGCGATCGTTACGTGCAAAGCAACCGAGACCTCTGCGCTCAAAAGTGCGTTGTGGTCAAGAAAAAGTGACGCCCATGTTAAGGCTGTCACTTCAAGCTGAGGATGGCGCCCACCTCAAGAGAGACCCGGGTGTTTCAGGTGTGGAATATTGCATACCCCCCGACGGTGCGCGGCCTTCGGCAAAATTTGTCGTACGTGCAAGTTACTGAACCACTTCGCCGTATGCTGCAAATAAAATATCATAAGACAGCGGTTCTGTAAGACGTGCGGAAATGGCTCACGCCGTGCTGGCACAAATACGCCATATCAGGTTTTTAACGACAACAGTACCTCGAAAGATGACGTAATGAAAATACAGGCCCAGCTCAACGCGTTTCTTCCACTAGTAGGGGAAATTCATTCCTTCTTGATGTAAAAAGCATAGTGACAGGGCTGCCAAATTCCGTTGAGCAGATGTTTGACCAGTACGGTCAAGTGATGATACGCTTCACCGCGCACGACCGAGAGATCGCTCAGGTCAAACTACGTATTGCCACTGTTGAATGCATAACTGATGAGCAGGTGAACTGAGAAACCAGGTTAACGATCTCGAGCAGAATGGACACCGGCAAAAGCTTGACAGGCAGAGATCTTGGAGTATTCCTTGGTATAGCCCCTCTGACTCCACCAGATATCGAGAGCATACGCCGTCTTTCTGCCAAAAAACGGTCTTGTTCCGCCCGTAGTAATCAGATTTGTTTCAAGGAAAACAATAAAGAACTGGTAACAGAAAGGGAATCGACAAATAAGAGTACTAGGGTCTGAAGTGCGCTTTTATACTAATCAGACACCGCCGAACAAGCGTTTGTTTTGGTTGACACGCACGAAGGCTTCTGAAATGGGATATCGTTACGTATGGCAAAAATATGGGAAAATACTAGTGCGCAAAAGCCCTCGCGAGCCAGTTTTGCGTGTATCAAACGAGTTTGACCTTTCCAGGCTTACAAACGGCCAATTATCCAGTAAGCCGGACCTTGCAATCAAACAGTTCTTAAATGTGCCTTTTAAATGCAATTGCCGTGTGACTATAATACATTATAACGATACATTATACAAATAAGGTAACAATTAAGACTGTATTTCATATACCTACTGTGACATGAAAGTAGGCGAATGGAGTGACTCAGCAAAAAGAACTTTGAAAAGGGATTTTTTTTCACTCATTTCACTGGTCAGGACGAACGACCACCAGTACGAAATGTGGTGTTCATTTCGCACCTGAAAAATGCACGCGACATAATAAAGCAGGGTACAACTTGAGCTTTATTGCCGAAAAAAATGTGTCGCGCAGCAAACGCTGGTGGAGGAAAGTTTAGCCATCCAGAAGAATGTCTTCCACAATCATCATATACTCATTAGTACAGGCAATATTGTTCAAGGATGCACACATAGAAGTGCTCTTCCACAATTTACAGAAGGCACATCAGCTGGTGTGAAGGCACTTGCAAACATCCATTTGTCTATTTCGGTCAGAGCAGTTGGCTCTCGAAAGATGCTGCTCGGAGTTTGTCGGTTGTCATTTCAGGTTCTTTCTGCAAAAGAAGACTTCCGCGCAGCATAGACACCATGTATCACCATGAATTTCTTTTCGGTAGTAACGGGGACGTCAACAATAGTGTCGGCCGCAACTTCCGAAATGCACATCGGTGGTGCTTCTCACGGCCATTTTTCATGTGGGACGTGTGCAGGTTGATGTGAGCGGTGTCAAGTAGGCAGGTAAGCATTCGAAAATTCTTAGGAAGGCGTATTCTGCCAATTTTTTCTCGATTGCGTGGTGGATACACAACATGACCATTCACATTTCACATGTCCGCACGAATAACCTCTCCGCCACGAAAATACTTTTGGGGCAGGTGAACGTACTTCGACTCAAACGAGAACCGGCAGTATGCTGTCGCGGGATAACTCATGCACCAACTCACCCAAGAAAAAGGTATTCTTGGGGATAACTCACTTTCACCTGTCGCGTAGCTCTGCGTCGTCATGTAAGCAGAATAAAGAGACGTTATCTTCAATAGTCTCGAAACCGGAACGGCATCCAGGCACACGGGGAGTGCTTGGCGCGTCTAGTCAACACATGAAGACACTCGTTGAGGTGAAGTGGAGACCAAGATCGCACATCAACACGCTCCTCCAAAATTGCTAAGGGCGATTGCCTCTCCGGGTAGTCGCCGTAACCCTGCTCATGCCCTTTTAGCTACGCCGGCGCCACAGCGCAGCAACTACGGGAACTATATTCAGCTCAGCCATAGCGCGACATGGAAGTTTCATGACTAGAAGAAAATTATTAACCGACGTTAATGCCACGTTGTTTCATGTTGCCAAACAGTCTCTGAATCTTCAGTTTATTGTTTATTCACTGACTCACAAACGCCCCCATAACCACTGCCACTTTTCTTGTCCAGACAAAAGCTTCAGGCGGGCTCAATAGACAATTTTTTCGTGCGGACGGTAATCTCGCTATCGCAATGAAAAAATCCACATGCTATAGATTATTTTACCCATTGTTTGAGCAAATATGTTTAACCTTTATGACACTAGCGAGTCGCAATGTTTCCAAGGCGCGCTCGCGCCACAGCAAGTGCATTCGGATGAAGCACATCCTACAATAGAGCGCGTCCGGATGTTCAAGGCGAGACCTGTCTAGGATTGTGTCGCTGTCCGAATGCTCGGTGTTATTGCACCGCACCTTTGTGTAGGCTTTTGTGGGGCTGTTCGGAGGACATCCGTGTTGGTATTCGCCGTGTTTCTTCACACGGCTTTCATAAAGTGCACAGCGGGAGACGTCTTGATGGAACATCCCACACATTATAGCGGAAAGGGGAAAGGCGTCATAGGAACCATATCTGTCCTATCACAGCATTCCAGAAAATCACGTTACCAGAGTGCATCGTCCGATTGAGAAAGCACTCGGTCGGCCAGTAATTACGACATCCAAGAAGAACTCGTGTGGAACCAAGATCATAAAGATGTGGTCCGTGCAATCTTTACGTAAACAGGAAAGCTTGCCAGCTTTTTTTTAAACATTGTATGTCAAGCGCACGCGGCACTCAATAGTACGTTTCTTGATGCTGAAACGCATAGCTATTTTTGTTTTTCGAATCAACTTCATTTCGCAGTTTGTCCAATGCTGGGAAGCCGTTTTAGGGTGCAAGACGATCCATCGGGCATGGGAAGCTTCTCAGAAGAGAAAGAGAGAAAGCTATAGGAGCGAAAGCAGGGAGGCCTATTACACGAGCGTCGCTCTGCTACACAAGGGTAAGCATACTTGTACTAGAAAAAGAAGAAACTTTAGGCGACCTTAATGTTCCGCTTGAGCGCCTACAATGATGCTAATCCCTAGCGTTTGGTGAATGCTTAAACAAAGCTAACAATGCTCAATACCACTCAAACAAGTTCTAAAATAATGTAAATAACTGAAATAACCAAGCAGTAATCGCAATATTTCAGTTGAAATTGCTAAAAACGCTTCAGAAACATGCGGCTGACACCTGCCTCGCTAGGCGAGCGATTGCTGCTCTCACCGGCTCTTCTACACTGCTACATCTGAAGGGAACGGGAAATAACTTCGCAGAACTCGCTGCAGAAGACACGTGTCGTATCTGCCATAGCAAACAGGAAGTCGATAAAGCCCAGCGAAAATTAGCGCGCGTGCCGCACCTGGAGTTTCCGAAAATCCATAATAACATTCTACTCGTGCTGAGGTAACCGTAATGCTTACCTCAAACATCTGCGTTATCAACGGTTGGGTAAACGGATCAGAGGGAACTCGACCAACGAGAATCGCGCGGCGCCCGTGTCACGCACTTCCTCAGGTTTTACAGTAGTGGAACTGCTTTTAGCGCAGGGTTTTGCATTACATCAATGGGTACACAAGAAAGACATTTCTTTCTTTCACATTGCGCCATGCTTCCGCAGTTTTTTTCTTTTTAGTTAGGGCCTCCTTGCTAACAAAAAGACGAGCACTTCTTACTCATGAGTTCATTAATAAGAAAAGTGTGAAAATGCAGTTAGGCACTCTTCAATGGAAGCCCAACGACACAGAGTGTAGTTCTTGGTAGAGCTCTTTTTTGTGCAGAAAGAAAATATGCCAGCTTTGAAATAGTGGTACCAAGCCAGAACGAAGTGCGGAGCTGGCCGGCCTTCTTTGTTTCTCTTTATTATGGCGAAAGGCTGGGATGCCTCAAAAGATACGATAAGTGACTGTGGGCGTCGGCGGCGTCAACACGAGTGATGCAAACCGTCATGGTTAGACGTGCACCAATGAGGGCGAAAACGCCCTTACGAAATCACGCAGCTCACGAATGGCAGAGGAAGCGCATTCACTTCTCGATGTAGATTAAGACGTCCCGCTTGCTATCGCTGTTGCAGCTTCATTTACATTTGATTTTGATAACATTTGACGAACATTGTCCGTTCTGTGAAAAACACCTGTTGAAAGCTAAACAATGGAAGGCTCTTTATCTATATTCCATGTTCATTGTCTAGACTGCGCAATAGGTATGAGTGCTTTTTTTTTACAAGTTCTTGATTACTGCAGTCATCGGCATTAAAAAAAAACGAGAGCTTTGTGTTTTTTTTTTTTTTTTTGTTAGAAGGCATTCTTACCAGCAGAGCAACTGGGGAAAGCGGTTGCTGATTATGCGTCATTGTTTGGGATCGCAGAGACAAAACAGAAAAAGTCTGACAAAGGCTGTTGTAAGTTCACAAAGCAGGACACGCGAAGATGGCTAGAAGAACTAGACAGCAACGAGCCTTTTATAATTCTTTAAAAAACACTTTCAAATCCATCATTTACATTAAAGGCGGTCCCATCTGGACCCTCTTTATACTGCTGTAAATACAAAGGACCGATCTGCGCCCATGCGAGGCCGATGTTAATGCCTTGTTCAAAATGTTCGTTAACGCACATTATTGAACCGCGCTGGCATGTAGTGAATTACCACCACGTCATCATAACACCCGTCACTGCTTTGTGTTCAGCGGTTACACTCTTACTGAAATATTAACTGGGAATACCAAGTCGCTATGTGCACAATCGTGTACATAGCGGCTTGATATTCCCAGTTAATATCCCCAGTTCTTAGCCCCAGTTCTTAGGCCCTAGTTGATACAAATAGCAAAAACAAGTAGTACCACTTCTTTTTCTTTTTGTATATACTAAGGGCTAAGAAAGAGAAATATATGTCCAGCTTTGGATGAGTTGGACCTCCTGCATATTAAATTTGTCTTCATTTAAGTTCATTTTCCAGCATTCTGCTGCATATCATAACTTTCCTGAAGGCACTGCCACGTTCGACAAATACTTCGACGTGCCGCTTCCTGCGAGCCATGAGAAAACTATATTTTTTTTTTGCTCAAAATGGACATCAGCAAAAATAAACTTGCGCTATATTTTTAGCCTGAGATTTCATTCTATTAACAGAGCATCATTGACTTGAGGGTAAAGAGATATTTAATGACAACTTAGTAAAGATTAATTACAATAACACGCATAAATTAACATAGTGTGACATTCTTTTTGTTGCAATTGACTATTGAGTGCCTTGAAATAACGTTGTATTGATTCGACACATTTGGTGGCGTCTGAAAGGGTTAACCAAAGAAAACTTTCTTTAAAACATGTATTAGGGCTGCTGATCCTGAGGTCTTTTCGGATGCGCCTGTTCAGTTTCTCCGCTACGTGAACAGAAAAGCCATTCAAAGATAGAATCATTTGAACGATGGCTTGTTTACTTCCTAAAAAAATAATTAGGCGCACAGTGTTGGTGAAATATGAGCGACCAACACGCGGAAATGCCTGGAAGTTACCCGAAATCGATGACCTATTCCTGGAAGTATTAAGCTTTGCAACAATTCTATATGAACGCTTGTTATCAAGTATATGTAATATTTTCATTGAAAGTCACTATCATATAACTATAAAGACGCAAGACAAACTTCTTTAATAAACCACGTCGACCGTCGACAAGACTTCGATTAGCTTTGTCGACCTAGGTTTGTTTAACGCGACAAAAACATTTTTGAGTTGCACTGTCGTCTGAATAGTGCTGAACGAATTTTTGGGTTCAACGTAATCAGCAAAATGCCTAAGCGCCTGAACCTTTGTGAACGGCAATCTCTTTACTTAGCAAAATGTTCCAAAAGCTTGGTGAATTCGCTGGGCATACAAACCATTCTCAAGCCCCATTATACCACGGGACATGTGTTCGTGAAACCCAAAGACCGCACAGCTGCGGGAAGTCAGTACGGGGTCATCTACAAAGTACAGTTTGGGGATTGCGACGTGACTTACATCGGTGAAATGGGCAGGAAAATATCAACGAGGCTAAAATGATCACTGACGTCAAATTTACGCATGTCAAAGGTTTTGTCGCCACGAGTAGTTATTGTCACGTGGTTGTCATTTGGACGAAGGCAGCGGGCGGCGTGTACAAGATGAAACTCTTTGTTTGGCCGAACTTGTGGCCGGGAAACGGAAAGTCAGAGTACAGCAAAACACACTGTACAATTATAGCGGCGAACGGAACGTCGGCCGCCGAAAACTGAGAAGCGGTCAAGCTCGTCTGCTTTTATACATGTGTCATCGCAGCTTCCAGCGTTATCGCTAGAGGCCGCGTAAGTTCCAGAATCAACCCTAATGTGCGCGTTGTGCCCGTAATCTCATCACAAGGTTTTAAGATTATCTAGCTAGTGCGCAGTCATTCGGGCGCGCTTTGCGCAAGGCACAAGTTATATGGGAGACCAGCGCTATATACGTGGCGCGCCGAAAAAGGGCCCACCTATCCGAAAAGGGCCTAGATATCATTGGAGCGTATGACAACGTTAATCAGGAAATTTTGAGGGATATATTGCAGGAAGGGGGGCATAGGTGACGACTGTATACAGCTTATGAGGGAAATATACTGAGAAAATACAGTTTGTGTAGAATGGGAAGGAATAAGCAGCAAGGACAGCGTTGACATTAGCAAGGGGCTGAGACAGAGATGTCCTTTGTCCCCGCTGTTATTCATGCTGTACATGGTGAGGATGGAAAAAGCGCTAGAAGGTAGCAACATTGGATTTAATCTATCACACAAACAGGCCGGCGCAATGGTTGAGCGGAAGCTTCCAGGTTTATTTTATGCTGGCGATATTGTCGTATTTCCGGACAGTGAAGATGATCTACAGCGGCTGGCAGATATATGCGGAAGGGAAGGCGAGGCTCTAGGACTAGGATTTAATGCAACAAAATGTGGATTGATGGAATTCAATGATCACGAAGACCATGCGGTCTTAATACAGGGCCAAAAAATACCGAGGGTAAGCGAGTACAAGTACCTCGGAGTGTGGGTAAATGAGGGGGGATAGATATATGGAGGTACAAGAGAAAGAGCTAGGAATGCTGCAATTATGAAGCACAGGGCGTTATGGGGATACAATAGGTACGAGGTGCTTCGAGGGCTGTGGAAGGGTGTGATGGTTCCGGGGCTTACATTTGGGAACTTAGTGGTGTGCATGAAGTCAGAGGTGCAATCAGGAATCGATGTAAATCAAAGGACTGTGGGACGCCTCGCGTTGGGCGCTCACGGGAAGACGACAAATGAGGCTGTAAAGGGTGATATGGGATGGACAGGCTTTGAAGTGAGGGAAGCTCAGAGCAAAATTAGATTTGAAGAGAGGCTGAGGAAACTAAATGAGAGTAGATGGGCAGGGAAGGTTTTCAGGTATTTGTATAGAAAAAGCGTTGATACTCAGTGGAGAAAAAGAACTAGGAGGCTCACGAGTAAATATACGGCTAGCAGTGTGGGCGACATGGCAACAAGGAGCATCAAGCGAAAAGTCAGAGAGGCGGAGAGGACCTATAGGATGACAGCGATGGAAAAGCAGCCGGCTCTCAGTAACTACCGAAAGGTAAAAAAGAAATAAGGAGGGAAAAGTTTTATGATAATTCAAGGGGAAGCGCTTTACTGTTTGAAGCAAGGTCGGGCTGCCTTAGAACGCGTAGCTATAAAGCGAGATTTTGTAACGAAGAAGAACAATGTACATGCTGTGGGGGAACTAAGGAAACGATTTAACATGTACTGATTGAATGTGGCGATATCCACCCAGATATACGTGTGGGCACGAGTCTACATGAAGCCTTGGGTTTCAGGGACAACAATGGAAAGCTGAACACGTCCGCGATAGAAATAAGTTAGAGACTGTTAGAGTATTGGTGGCAGAAAAGTAGAGATAAAGGACAAAAATAAATAATGGGGAAAAATAAGGTCATTCGGCCTTAAGAGGCAGAGAGATCGACAGTGAATTTATATTTTTCTTTGCTATAATAACACAGATTTAATGAATGTAGATAAGGCATTAGGCCAATAACATAAAAAGAAAGTTTCTTTTTTCGAGCCTGGTGGCAGACATGTTACCGCCCCGTTATAAAGGGGACGCTCATAGCACCCATCCATCCATCCATCCTAGCAGGGAGTCAGGAAAAAGAGGCAGGAAAAACACAGTTTTAGGCCCCCCAAAATCGTAAATATAGGCACAATAAATTTTTACAAAAACTCAAATTTTCGAATAAGGACGTGCGCAACCTGGTCTACGACAGGAAAGCAAACAAATGTTATATTTTATGATTGTACAAAGGCGTTAATGATTTAACATAGCCATGCAATGGTCCCTTTTCGGGCATGGTTTCCAGAACACGGTCTCTCCTTTTATTGTCCAGAATGGTTAGTTAAGTGTCCACCATCGAATAAACACGCTCCTGGGTCTGCTTCTTTTCGGCATGGCTGGGAAGGGCAGCACAGGATTCAATAGCCAGACCGCTAAAAGGCCAGAAGGGTCTGTTAGCCTTGTATTGGCCGGGTCTAATAGCGCAGAGTCAATTTCTCCTCTTTGTGTGAACACCATAAAGGGCCCCTTACCAGGTTTGAGCGTTTCGAGCTAGAAGTGTAATGCATGCATTGCGCTAACGATCACGTCTTCCAAGATTTGCAACGCTACGCTCCCCAGAAGGAAGTGAAATGTCAGACTGAATGCCTCGTGCCCTTTATCTCACGGGCACGCGCACCAATGTGGGGGGAGGTGAAGTTCAACAAGGAATGGTCTTGTGTAAGGAACAGTAGTACATGAAACTGCGAAAATTATTCGAGGCTACATGTGTAATTTGTGCAACTGTTGCTTAAATAGAAGAATGAAAGTTAATAGAAATATTAAAACATACAAACGGAATGTGTGCGCACTTTTCTTTAGTTTTTTCTTCGAACTGAGAGCGATGCGAGACTTAGCTGCCTATATTTCTTTTGTGTTCGTGTTCTCGCCGTTCCCGCGTCTTGCCGGAGCCAGCCCTGACAACGCTTAGCATGTTTTTGGTGCATCGTTCCTTACAGTAGTTCCAGGGATGCGACGCGCTGTGCCGTGGTAAGGATACAGGATACAGGATCCATGCCAGCCTCTCCAAACGCATGGACGGATCCATCCCACAGAAACAGGCAGTACACTATAGAGCGAACGCCGAAACGATACAACACCGCTTGTGCGCACGACCTGGCTTGGGTATGTCATGTTAAAATAGTGTAATCTTGCGTGCGCATGGCGTGTTGATGCGTCAACGTCATGTGATCTTCCGGCTCCGAGTTTCTCCGATACCGAAGAGGGCAGGGAAGAAATTTGGCTTGCGAGTGGCAAAGGTTTCAAGCTCACCTACCGACATCATGCTTTCGCGGCTCGTAATGAACAAATTAAAAAGTTCTTGTGGTACAAAGCTCTTCATTGGGCACGCGAGCACTTCCAGTATCTGACTAAAATTTCTAATGTGATCTGGTGAAGCGCCCTTTAAGAGTAAATTACAAACGAAACAAAAGCCATGTACACATCTGATTTTTTTTTACCTACTTTCTATTTTCCCCTGACGACACTCCATGGTTTCGCATTCGCTCTCCATATTCCTGCTGCTGCGCGCAGGCACCTCCTGTTTTCTGCCCCCCCACCACGCCCAAGTCTTCAAGGAGGTGCTTCAATTCCATGGGAACACTGTACTGGAAAACCGGCGGTAAAAGCCGCCCGCCACGTCCTCGGCCATAGACGCCACTCTCCTTTTTTTCCCCTCTCCTCTTTCCGCCTGGGACGTGCTCCCATTTAGGGTTGCAGAAATAGCGTCATTTCCTCTCCCCTGCTCCAACCGCTCGCGCCATGTGAGTGCGGTGGGGTAAGGTGGCCGGCGCGTCCCATTTCACTATTGCTACCGGTTGCTTCCCGGATGTTTGCTGAACTAGGGAACTATAGGTTGTTGCGCCCCATAAAGTTCCGAAACGTCAATTTTGCCCGGTAACATGAATTACGGTCTCAAACTGTACTCGAAAGCAAAATTTGAGGCTAAATAGCGTTCATATAGGCACCAATTTTGAAAATAGGCATTTATGGGCACTTATAGACATTTAGGCACAAACCCCAAAAATAGGCATTTATAGGCACTATAAAAACACTATAAAAGCCCTCCTTTACCCCTAATTCATGCTCATATATCAAAGTGGTGTGATAGGAACGCAAGGAAAAAAATAGGCATTTGCCTATAATCCGGTCTCTAGTGATATGTCTCAATAAGCTATGTTAGAAAATTTTAGCGTGCAAGGCATTCCTTTATACGCAGTGCGGCTTACGAAATATCGGAATAGCGAACCTACACCAGCTGAGAAGTAGAATACGTTGGCTTCCTACAATAACAATACTGTGCTTGTAAGGTTCTTCTTAGCGTCACGAGATGGGCCCACCTACCCGACCTGTGACGTTTACGGCTGCAGTACTCCGGTATTACGTTGCGTGTTACTTCTTGGGTTGTTATTTCTCAAACCGTTACTCTACTCTGATAGTTTATGGCCGTGTTGGCGTGTATCGTACGTGTAATGAAATGACGCGCTCTTTCTGCCTTTTCCGCGCTTCGGGCACCACAGCTGCAGCTCACAGCGGTTCCTCGATATGCTGTCTGACGAGTCAAATCATGCTCTTTCTTTTAGCCTGTCTTTTATAGGTTGTTTGCGTATTGCTGTTTAATGATATAATTGAAGCGGCGCGACGCATTTCAGGCAGGAAGAATGAGGAGAGCCATTGCGAGCGAGAGCGCTTCCAGGCGTCGGCGCCATTGGGTGCCACGATAAGAACACTCGGATCGGTGACGTCATCGCTGCTGGCGCATCGTCACGCGGAATGGTGTGGGCCACACCAAACACGTCAGAGTAATGTCGCTGTTTGAGAGTGCTGAAAACCCCGTTGAGCTTTCATGCGCTCATTCAGGGTTGCCGTTAACTGGACTTAAAAAATGCTATAGCATTTCATATTATCGCCAAATTTGTAGCCAAAGAGACCAAAAGCGAAATTATGTGTAGAGTATTTAGTATTGATCAATAAATAATAGAATTAGGAATAAGCGAGACCGCAGAAATCAGAGCACACATTTTCAGCAATTGCTTGATCTTCAAGCCACAGGTATAAGTTCCATATAAATCAACAAATTATAATTATTTCATTCCGCGCGTGTAGTTTAACTAAAAAATAGAGTTGTTGCCAGATACACAGACTTATTAGAACATTCCAGCCAGCAAGACAGTAGGAACATTGAACGTTAAAACAGTTTTTTCTTGGGAGTGGCAAGCAGAACTTGATTAGTAGAGTTTACATAATACAAGTGCAGCTCCAGATAGTGAAATCTAGTTAAAGACGAACACACGAGCTCCATTTGGTTTCAAATGACTCTTTTTGTCAAGTTTACAAGAGAACAACCAGTGCACGTCAGAATTAATCATAAGAACTTGCACGCAGCATCACCATAGATGATGGGCAGCATGAGCAATGCTAGCCACGTGTTTGCCAGCATGCACGCATCTTCGCCACTCCGTATTTGCAAGCGCGCCAAGCGCTGCGTCAGGGTACCTCGATGCGCAGGAGCCTGCTGGTGGGGGGAGGGAGGACTCGAGCGCGTATCGGCTGACGCGACAGAAAAGCTTAAAAAAAAAAACAATCTATTTCATCTGGAAATAATAAGAAAACTAGCTATTTATTGCACCAAATAAAAAGTTCGACCTCTCTATACATCAGCACGAAGAGATCTCGAACATAAGATAAGTGCAATACATCGTCCTTTAGCAACTCTTTTTTCCGAGATCTATCAGTCAGTGGAATTGACTTCCTTCCACAATTGTAGGAATCTCTTCTACTGATGCGTTGTTTTCTGCAATAAAAACGATTGAATTTTTTTGACAACTAAGCCTTAAAAATATTGTGCGTACACTCCGCAATCACCATGATCCGTACCGTATCCCAATGGTAAACCATGTTGTTTAGCTTTTAGCGCTTCTCTTGCATCTTGTGCCGTACCATCTACCACTGCCGTGCTTTGGTGTAATTATTCTTCGCATTGTCATTAACTATTATCATCGTGCTTTCTGCTTTTCTGCTTTTCTCGTTTTCACAATCAGTATGACATTTGTGACGCAGCTGTGTTCCATGCAGCTGTGTATGTTTCTGTCCGCGTAGAGTAATCTACAGTTTTATTATTGTTTTTCTTTTTTTGCATAAGTTATATAAAGCTGGGATTTTCACTTTTGTTCTTATTCTGTATCCCCCCCCCCCCTCTTTGTAATGCTTGTATGGGCGCTCTGGGTACTGAACAAACAAAGAAATAAATAACTAAAATTAAAATAGCCAGAAAGTAGCCATGGAGCCAACCAGGAATTTTTGTCGCCAAGCGTAGTCGAAAAGGAGCCACTTTGGCGCAAAGTAGCCACCAACGGCAACCGTGCACTTATTGCCCTCAAAATGAAAGAACTTTCAGGTGACGGACGCCATTCAAGTTTGGCCAAAAGTGCTGATGCATACCGAGCAATCGAATGAAGGACACATCGCAAGCTTCAACTTTTAGGTCAGTGAGCCTTTGAAGAAAACGAAGGGGATGTCGCTAAATCCACCCACGCAACGCGTTCTAACACGGAGATTGTTGAACGCTGCTGAACGACAAGGCCTGCTTCGACCGAAACAATAGGACGCGGCTGGCTCGGGAACAAAGGTGGGGGAACACTCGAGGAATCGTGGCTCATTCATCGCGACACATCGGCTTGCAACAACAACGGCCGCGCCCTACCGGATGTTTACTAAGACACATGTGAACAGTGGCCTGCTCAACGTACCGTGATTTGTTACCAGTGTGTACTGTTGACGCCACCTACATAGGTGGTGAAACGTCTATTTTTAGCAATTGTTGTGCCAAAGAGGTGTATACCTTTTACGCTCACCTCGTTTCTTGCAAGGCAAAAAATTATGGTGGATTCGCACTAGTGACACCAAGGCTAAAGGTAGAGCAGAGCAGGGTGGCTTTCCTAGGTTCTTTTTTTTTCTCTCTTTGCTTTCTTTATTTCTCTTGCTCTCTGTTTCTTGTATCTCTTTTCTGTGTCTGTTTCTTTCAGTCTTTCTATTTCGATCTATTCATTTCTTTCTCTTTCTCGCTCTTTCTATGTTTCTTTCTATTTCTTGCCTGTCTTTCTCTCTATTTATCCCTTCCTCTTGGTTACTATCCTTTTCTGCTTCTTTCTCTGGCTCTCCTTATTTCTCTTTATTTCGCTCTTCCTTCCTCTTTCTGTCTCGCTTTCTATTTTCTTCTGTCGCTTGTTATTGTCTGTTTATTTCAATCTATTTGACACTCTTTTTATGTGTTTCTCGCTCTTTCTAACTTTTTGTGTCTTTATTGCCTTTATTTCTCGGCTTCACTTTCTCTCTCTCTTCCATCTCTCTTTCTTTCTATATATTTCTCTCTCTCTCTCCATCTCTCTCTCTCTTTCACGTGTTTCACTTGCTCCACCTCACCGAGCAGATTTTTCGTTGAAAGCTCGCACCTGCTGTACTCGGCAGTGGGGGGCGCTTGCCCAATTTTTGTGGCGCATGCGCACCTGAGAAGTTTCGCACGATGGTGCACAAGTTATCGATAGCTTAAACAGCTTCGCTGTTGAAATCGAATTGAATGAGTGTTGACGCTAATAACCTCGCTATAATTATGAGGAACGCGGCAGTTGGTGCTCCCGGAATAATATTAAGAACTTGGGCTCTCCGACACGCGCTAGAGCCTAGTTTCGCCAGTTGGTTTGCATTTCGAGCCCACGAAAATACGGCCGCCGTTACAGGAAGCCATAGCGTCACCACCCAGCTCAGCAACGCGACATGTTAGCCGCTAAGCCATAAACAACCGGATGTACCGAGGTATGTACGAAAACCTCATTGTTAAACTTTTTTTCTTATCAGGTAATGCTAGAAGCAAGCAAATACAAAAATAGTCATAGTACGAGTAAGCGGAAGCATCCATGACGAGTGCACGTGGTTGACGAACATTTCTTTATTTTCTTGTGCAAGTTTCACATTTCATGCACTGCTGGATTAAGATGAGCTGTGAGTCACCGCTCGTGAAGAATAAAGAATGGGACTATGAGCTTCGCATTAAGTTCCAGTGCTTTAAACCACCATGTTTAACTAATAGAATGAATATATATATATATATATATATATATCTATATATATATATATATATATATATATAATGTTGGGAATACAGGGGATTACGCGAGAATTTCAATACGATATCCGCTGCGGTGGTTCAGTGCAGTGCTTACGGTGCTCGGCTACTGACTCGCGGGTTCGATCCCGGCCGCAGCGGTCCCATTTCGGTGAAAGCAAAGTGGTAGAGGCCCGTGTACTGCGCGATGTCAGTGCACGTTCAAGAACACCAGATGGTCTAAATTACCAAAACCTCCTACTGCGGTGTCCCTAATATTTATATCATGGTTTTGGGACATAATACCCGAGAGATTGTTACGTACATTAATTCGCTGCTGTCTTCCTGAACACAACTTTTTTTTTCAACCAGCTTTCTCACTGTTTTCGCGAAGGAGCCTAGGTGAAGAAATGCCTAGCAAGTGCGTAGAGTGCGTATGTAACACTGTGCCATCACTTATCGATTGAAAAATCCGATTTTGTCTTCCCGGACGGCAGGGCCGACGTTCTTCCACAAACAGTGATTGTTGACGTAAGGACCGTACGTAGGCGTCTAGCACTGTAACGTGCAAGTGTTGCTTGACATCTAATACATGTATACACGTGAATGTAGGTGACGTCAGGGCTGTTCTTGAGAGAGAAGTTCCCTGCCTGTTACGTTCAGTGCACCTTTAAAAAAAACGCAGAGTATCAACGTCGCCCCGCAGGATCGTTTCCTGAAAAAATGGCTCATCCCAAAAAGCTTCTCACGCTATCCGAGTTTGCGGAACGTAAACGCGAGTGCGCCAAGGCCACTTGCCGTCTCTACAACGTCGCGACTCTTAAGACCAGCGCTACCTGAAACCATATGTAAGATATAAATGAATCGTCTAACGCTCACATAAACCACCGCAAAAATAGGCATTGAATTACTTCATGGTAGGCTGTGGAAATATTAATGGCTCGTTGTTTTCTTTGTTAGAAACAATATTAGTGAGAACTAACAGAGAGTGATGCAAAGGAAAGTATAGGCGTTTGTATCAGTAGTTATTGCAATGTAAATGTGAAGAAAGAAAAGTGGACGAAAAGATATCTTGCCGCTGGCAGGGACCGAACGTGCGACGTCCGAATAGTGCGTCCGTTGTTCTACTAACTGAGCTACAGCAGCAGCTATCCCTCCGTCCATTTTATAGGGTATATATCTGCATTTTACACGTGGGAGTGTCAGTCAGCGCCGCCAGTAGCCATTACGGCAAGTGTGGAAAACTCTTTTTCTGCCCGTTGGCGTGCCGATTCTTCTGAGCAGATCTTGCTTTGACGCGCCTTCATTCAAATTTTGTCTTTGCCTGTCACGTACCATGCATGTGTTCCGCCACGCTTTGTGCGCGCCGGGAGCGATCGCTTTCGATTTCGCCCGTCAAGTTCGATGATGAATATCTCGAACTACGTGCAACTTTTTCGATTTCTAAAAAGTAGGTATGCCATAAAGTGGTACGCACTACAACTTTGTAATATAAACACCTGCCCGCAGGTCAATAAATAAAAAGTTAATTAACGAATTTTTTTATGTTAGTCAAAGCAGTGTCATGTTAACTGCGGCAAAGTTTTTCCGCCTCAACATGGAGTTCGTGTGCGAAAACGACAGGAGCCTTACTGTCATAGGATTTTTATAAAGAATGTGTATAACTTAAAAAAACAACAACCTGTGTATCGCTCAGGACGGGGGAACCTTGGACCCAATGCATAACCCAGATTTTTGGACATATAGCTTGTCCCGAAATGTCACGAAGGTGTGCTTCAGGTAAAAACTGAGCAACTTTATGAAGGCCTCTACCGTGATTCCACAGCCGTTTCTATACGCAATATCGTCGTTGTGCCTGGTAAGGCAGTCTTTGGCCCGCTTCATCAAAAAATGTAGAATGGTTCGAAATAAGTTGGATGTTGGAGGCCCAGGGGGCGCTTGTACATGCAACGTTAACCACAAAGTTAGTTTTGTCTCACGTGCGTCGAACCTTGTTTATTGTATTCCGTTAACTTGTGGACGAGCGTATGTGGGGCAGACGGGTCGCTGCCTTGACATACGCTTAAGGGAGCACCTCTCGTCTTTGAAAGGAAGGCCGCTCAGGCATTTAGCAAAGCGTTGTGCGCAATGTGGCTGCGAAGCGCGCTTTTCTCACACGGTCACTCTGTTTAAGCACCGTGACTGCATCACACGGGAACTTGCAGGGACATTTCACATTCACAATAGGGAGTCAACTTGTATGAGTCATTAACGAATTCCAGCAAAGAAGTATCGCCCCTAAAGGAAGGGTGTTCGCAGTATATACGGTGTGATAGTGCCTTGTATTGCACCTAGGATGGCGCACATGTGCTTATGTGTTTGATCTTGACTAATATGTGTTTGATCATGCCTAATAAAGCTTTCAGTTGGTAGTAGCGCTGGCTTCGTTCCCTCCCTATTTGTCCCAGTCTTAGTTTGCGCTCGAAGTTTTTTAAGATGTACATGTTCATCAGTTTGATGTACTTTAAGAATTTAGTTCACGTAGGTCC